>OY979716.1:27902420-27909920 GCA_963855995.1 Muricea muricata
CACTTTTGTTATAGTTATTAGTATATCTGTAAGTCCTGAATCAGTTCACCGATTTCCTTTTGCCGAAGGAATTCGTCATACGCTTTCTTACGAATCCGTTTCCTTACTAGTAAATGTCTCCTCTGTCTTTCTCACTGTATATCGGTAAGATGGTGGCATACTAAACAGACAAACACAACCTGGCTCAAGGGGGTCTTCGTCAGGTTTCCACGGGGATGGGATAATTAGTCTATGTAGTAAAACGTATTATTGTTTTGGGGATGGGAAAGACAAATTTAGTTGCAAAGGGGTTAACAAAAAGAATAATGTTATTAATAAAGATAAATATTTCGATGTAATTTTAAGTAAACGTAGTGGGTCGGGTGTAAATAGGGGATTCAGAGTTATGAACAATACAATGTGCACATATGTTCAAGTTAAAAACGCTTTTAGTTACTTTTATCCAAAACGTAAAGTTTTGGAGGACGGTGTTTCAACCATTCCATTAGATATTTGATCTGTAAATAGCTATTTTGTGAATATATCTTTTCAACAACTAACATGTGTGCGTGTTATTACCATCTGTGTCTTATTTACTTTACCCCTAGGCGATTAAACTTATTAATAATGTTGACAACACGATATATGTGATTTTGGACAATAATAGAATCGAGTTCGTGAGCGGGCATTGGTTTGTTTTGCTGAAACGGGACTCGCGGGACTTAATTTGTCCCTCCACGGGACTTTGTGTCCCTCCACGGGACTTTTGCAAAACCTAATATCACTTTGCGGGACTTGCGGGACACAATTTGTCCCTCCACGGGACTTTTACAAAAACTATTTTATTTGGTTTTGTGTTTAACAATATTTAGTTATATGTTTAAGTTCATTTAATTATATGTACAGTCACACTTTTGTTATAGTTATTAGTAGATCTGTAAGTCCTGAATCAGTTCACCGATTTCCTTTTGCCGAAGGAATTCGTCATACGCTTTCTTACGAATCCGTTTCCTTACTAGTAAATGTCTCCCCTGTCTTTCTCACTGTATATCGGTAAGATGGTGGCATACTAAACAGACAAACACAACCTGGCTCAAGGGGGTCTTCGTCAGGTTTCCACTCAAAGAAGTCACAAGCACTTTCTCCTGGATGAGGACAACAATAGAATAAACGATCCTGATTAGGACCCTCTTTCTTCACTTTCTTGGTGCGACATATCAGATCATGTCGGCAAAAGAGCGCGCCTATGGCGTACGTCACGGGGTATACGTACACTGTTTTAACCAACCAGAGCGCGACTATAGCGTACGTCACGGGGTATACGTACGCTGTTTTAACCAATCAGAGCGCGACTATAGCGTACGTCACGGGGCATACGTACGCTGTTTTAACCAACCAGAGCGCGGCTATAGCGTACGTCACGGGGCATACGTACGCTGTTTTAACAAATCAGAGCACAGCTATAGTGTACGTCACGGTGTGTACGTCACGGGGTGTACGTATGCTGTTTTAACCAACCAGAGCATAGCTATGGCGTACGTCACGGGGTGTACGTCACGGGGCACGGGGCATACGTACGCCAACCATTAACCAATCAGAGCGCGACTATAGCGTACGTCACGGGGTGCACGTACGCTGTTTTAACCAATTAGAGCGCGGCTAGGGCGTACGTCACAGTGTGTACGTCACGGGGTGTACGTACGCTGTTTGACCAATCAGCGCGCGACATTCTCGCATACTAATTAGTGCGGCACCCTGTGAAGGCTTGCGCAGCCTCACGCAGCCTCACGCAACCTCACGCAGCCACGGTGTGTACGTCACAGGGTGTACGTATGCTGTTTGACCAATCAGGGCACGATATTCTAATGAGGGTGCGCCCCCTCAATATGTGTGCGCCCCCTCGTACACCCTCGCGCCCCCTCACGGGGTGTACGTCACGGGGGATACGTACGCTGTTTTAACCAATCAGAGCACGGGTATAGCGTACGTCACGGCGTGTACGTACGCTTTTCGACCAATCAGAGCACGATATTCTAATGAGGGTGCGCCCCCTCAATATGTGTGCGCCCCCCTCGCGCGCCCCTTGCGCCCCCCTCGCCCCCCTTGCGCCCCCCTAAAAATCCGGCTCGATCGGCCTTTATAATACTACTTCGCCTCTTCCCTTTATTAACAGCTCACGAACAACTTCACGAAAGTACTCAACTGTCAATCCGTTCCTATCGAGAATTTCTTTTTCACAGTCATAACAATTGCCATCACATCCCGGCGCACATTCAGCCATTCTTGCTTCTTGCATTAACTCCATTCGAGTTTTTTTCCCTCTCTCTAATTTCGCTTTCGATTCTTTAATCTCCCATGTAGATTGCATCACATCGGCAACTGCTCGTGGATTTCGATTTATTAAGAACTCGGCAAGGTCAGTTTTTCCACCCCTTTTTTGTTCTAGCGCAAGTGCTTGAAGCTTGGTTAAGCTTTAAATGTTCCCTTCGACAATAATTTGGGACACTTCAAATGCTGTCATTCTACGTTTTCGTTTGTTCTTTCTACCGCTGGATGGCCCCTCCCCAATCTCGTCTTCATCTTCAAGTTTGCTTTCTTGAGCCACGGAATCTCGCACTGGTGGTTTTGTTTTCCTCTTGCATCTTGCTTGGCTGGCGTTTGACGTTTTGGGTTTCGCAGCGTCTTGTAAACGAGGATGTTCATCACTTTCAACGTAATCTTCATCTGATTTCGTCACATATTTCCACGCGCTATAGTAATTGTGATGTACACTCGAGTAATGCACACTTACACCGTAGTTATCCTTCAGATGCTTCTTAGACGTTAGCCACCGTTGGTTCTGAGTCAGTTTTATCGCTAGATGGTAATGAATCCCGTTGCTTTTTGTGTCTTTCTTCAGCGCAACACCATTGTTCTATCCGAGCCTTGCCATGTGAGAAAGACTTAACCACGGCCTGTGCGAAATCACTGCGAGTTGGAAAAATACTTTTATCAGCTTGACTGTAGGTAACAAGGTACACTGTACGACATACTCTAGTTGTTTTGTCATCTATGTCTTTTATTTCTGCATCAGACAACTCACTATCACTGTTACAGCCAATTCAATTAAGGTTGAGATCGACAATAGTCAAATGTGCAATGTGACGAGTGCCAAAAGAATGATGATTCTTTACATGCAAATGTAAAAAATATCCTACTAGATACTACATTTGTAATCCAGCAAGGCTGCTGATGTGTTGATCTTATTTGAAACTATATTATTACCATCATTTTTTACGCTCATGCATATTGCACATTTGCCATTTGACTATTGTTGATGTCAACCTTAATTGAATTAGCTGTATATTGTTTCAAAAACTGCATGTCAGCCAACAAAGCTCGAACTTGTTGGTATACCATTCACAAAAAATTTGCTCTTTATACATTATCTAGTAACCTTAGGCTATTTTCCTTGACAATTTATGCAATTTCCTTAACCACTGTTAATAATCTTTTAATAAGTATATAAATTTGTGAATTCGGGTTTGGGGGCCATATTCTAAAATGGTTTGTTTCCTATCTGACAAATCGATACCAGCAAACCACCGTTCTTGGAGCAACATCTCGACCAGTTCCAGTAACATCAGGTGTACCACAAGGGTCAATTCTTGGTCCTTTGTTGTTCCTCTTATATGAAAACCATCTTCCCGATGTAGTGACAAAGTCAAAAATTGCTACATTTGCTGATGATACTAAGATTTTTAAAACCATCGAATCTAGCTCGGACGCATCAGCTCTACAGGATGACCTGACAAAATTCGAAAAGATTTCCACGAACATTAACCTGGGACTAAATCCCAGTAAATGCAAAGTGTTGAGAGTCACTCGTAAACGCAACAAAATCGTTCATCCATATAAGCTACATCATACTATCTTAGAATGCTCAGACTGTGAGCGTGATCTAGGAATTTTAACGTCATCTGACTTAACGTGGTCTAGGCACGTCGAATACCAGTGCAAAAAAGCAACTAAAGCTTTAGGGTTTGTACGAAGAGCAACACTAAACATCAAAGACATTGCTATTCGTCGCACGCTATATTTATCTCTTGTTCGTTCCCAGCTATGCTACGGATCACAAATTTGGGCGCCGCAAACTGTAACTTTAATCAAACAGGCAGAAAGAACTCAACGACGTGCGACAAAGTATGTGTTAGACCTACCCTTCCGCTGTGACACCACCTACCAACAACGGCTCTTATTGTTAGACCTTATTCCATTATGTTATTGGCATGAGTTCTTAGACATTGTTTTATTCTACAAACTAATACATGGTCATGTAAGCGTTGACACTAACTTACTACCATCAACTACAAATAATAACAGAAGAGAAACCAGATCATCCGACACTGATCATTTAGCATTTTCGACAAACCGATGCAAGACCACCACATACCAAAGATCATATTTGAACAGAACAACCAGACTTTGGAATATCCTGCCAAAGGAACTGACAGGCATTAACATCAGCTTAACCCAGTTTAAATCTGGTCTTTATAAATATTACCAACTAGATGTTAAAAACGTTTTCGATGTAGATGATCCAAGAACATGGAAATCTGTATGTTTGTCCTGTAACAAGTGTCGTAATCTGTCCTGTGAAATCTCGTGTTGTTATTAGTTTTATTGTTTGTTGTACCATATTTATATAGAGGGCCGCTGTAATTGGCGCAAGCTGTAGCGTGTACCCTGCCAATTGTCTATATTTGTGAACGTAATGTGCTGTTTGTTCATTGGCAAAGTTAAATAAATAAATAAATAAATAAATAAATAAACAAATCAAAAGTAACCTCGAATAAGTCGTTTATACTGGTTTTCCCGCGTGAGCTTGATTCGCATACTTGCAGACAGTAGGTCATCTGACCGGGAATGCATCAAACATGACGGACAAATTATTTTTCGAAAACGGCATTTTTCATTATTTCTAATATAGCGAACACGCACCAATAAGTAATAAAACAAGCAACAGCAACTGAAGTTAGTGTCTGAGATTACTGTCATTTAAAGCAAGCATGTTCTGCTTTTTTATTTAAGGACGTGCTTTCGTCGTATTCAGCTATTATCTGCGAACCTTAAATAGCGTGAACTTGCGTTAGTGTGATAAAACATCGCAGGGGTGGATCCAACAGTGTTTTTTAGGGGGGGTGCCGGGTGAGTCGAGTGGCGAAAGCGCGAGGCCCCTAGGGGTGGGGTCCGGAGCATTCCCCCCTGAAAATTTTGAAAATTAGAACCCCAGAAATACCATTTTCTGCAATTTGTATATAGAATCATGAGCTTCAGCTTGACTTAAAAAAAAGGAAAATCCTTTGAAATTATACCATATTTCTGAGCTAAATATCCTGTGTAATTTTCATGTAAGCCTGGCCACAAAATGACTGGACAAATACAGCATGCTTACATGAAGTACAAGCAAGATTGAAAAGTTAAAATGGCAACGAATGTGGATTTTTAGTATAAAACAAGATGCTCTATGGAGCGTTTACTCGCTGGGGCTTCTACTGAAATGATTATGTTAGATATTGATCTGAGCACAGTTTCTATTAACTATGATCTGAGATACTTCAATATTCAGATTTTAGAACAAAATGATTGTCAAGAGTAATAAACATAAACTAGCTAATGATCTGTCCTCTGGCACAACTTGCTTGATTTTCGTAAATAGGCTATTTTTCAATGACAAGCCTCGACGAGTGGCCTTTAATATAATATAAAACGATTTCTTTCTTTATATTTGAGTGTTTTTGATTGGTGTTTAACCGTCTTTTAATTTCTCTTTTCGATTCAATATTGAATACTTATAACGTGGGCATTTACTGAGATTATAGTAATACTGATTTTTTGCAACCCCCTTGCACCCCTGTTGACCAATAGAAAATTCAGTGAACATATTTGGTCTCTAGAGGACGCAGACGTGAAATTTTCTATCAAATTGAAAACTTTAAAAAAAATGCAAGCCATACTACAATGCTACAATTAGCTCTGTAACCTCTGCTTATATGAAAAATTCGTAATTATCCGCCACCCAGAACTTAATTAGCTCTCTTAACTGTAGAAATAAACTTGTATCGAATTGCAGTCACTTGAAGAAAAAATTGGCTTTGCAGCAAATCGCAGCATTCAAATTTATGGACACATGAAACACGCTCAAATTCCACACATAGCCTCCAGTTGCGATTTTACCTGACGAGTGTAGTAAGCTTTTGCCTACTATACTACACTACACTGCACTGCACTGCACTGCACTGCACTGCACTGCACTGCACTGCACTGCACTGCACTGCACTGCACTGCACTGCACTGCACTGCACTGCACTGCACTGCACTGCACTGCACTGCACTGCACTGCACTGCACTGCACTGCACTGCACTGCACTGCACTGCACTGCACTGCACTGCACTGCACTGCACTGCACTGCACTGCACTGCACTGCACTGCACTGCACTGCACTGCACTGCACTGCACTGCACTGCACTGCACTGCACTGCACTGCACTGCACTGCACTGCACTGCACTGCACTGCACTGCACTGCACTGCACTGCACTGCACTGCACTGCACTGCACTGCACTGCACTGCACTGCACTGCACTGCACTGCACTGCACTGCACTGCACTGCACTGCACTGCACTGCACTGCACTGCACTGCACTGCACTGCACTGCACTGCACTGCACTGCACTGCACTGCACTGCACTGCACTGCACTGCACTGCACTGCACTGCACTGCACTATACTATACTATACTATACTATACTATACTATACTATACTATACTATACTATACTATACTATACTATACTATACTATACTATACTATACTATACTATACTATACTATACTTTATTATATGAGTATAAAGATTTACGTGTAGTATTCTGCTGAAATAAAACTCGTATTTCACTGCATACTATATTTTTCACATGTGAAAAAAGTCGTATGAGCGTTTTGATTGGTTGTACGATATTTTTTCACGTGTGAAAAAAGTCGTATGAGCGTTTTGATTGGCTGACATTTTCTTACCCAAAAATTCAACGCCTGTTCGCTGGCTAATGTAAACATGGAGTCCGATTTTGTCAATTTACTGAGGAGACAGATTTATGATATTTTGTCTGCAAAAAATCTCGAAAGATCATGAAGAAATACATTTGTGGTTTCATTAACATGAAATAAACCTCATGGTTGTATTTTCTGCACGAAAACAAATCGTTAAATGGTAAGAAATTTTGTTTTTATATTTCGCTTGTATTTTGTTGTCCGTCAGTATATCCATAGGCAGCCCAGGAACGCGGTGTTTTGTTTTGTTTTTATCGATGTGACGTATACATAATTATAATTGCCCTAAGGTAGGCAACTTCACACAAACTAACGATACATACACCTGTAAATAATCCGAAAATACTTCGCATATCTTTACAACTACGCTAAAATAATAACAGAAATAAAATCTACGATATTTTTTTTATATACTACACGTATTTTAACTTGT
>OY979716.1:27912420-28441499 GCA_963855995.1 Muricea muricata
TCAATTTAATTTTATGCTGTTCAGTAAGGTATTTATAATCTCTCTTCTAATTGGCTGTCTGAATAACTTTAAAAAAGGGGCGGTATTCAAAAATATAAGGAAACCTGGCAGACGGTCTTTCCCTTCGCCCTCTAAAAATGGACCGGCTGCTACGTAGGCTATCATTGTACTTCTTGCTTACAACCACTCCTTTACGTTGTACCGATGTAGTCAATGTCTACTTTTAGATTTGTTGTATTGTACTATCAGTCGATCATGTTGTGGCTGGTTTGTGTTGAAATTGATGTGAGCAATTACCTTTTGAATTGAGGGTGCATAGAATGCGGATAATGTTAAGAATAGTACGTAGCTACATTAGCATATAGACCAGACAATTTTAGTCTATGTTCTTATTCATCTAGTCGGAATGTTTTGAAACATCTCCAAAAGGAAATAACTGAAAATTTCATGGATCAAAGTATTAACCTAAGTCTTTAAAAATGAAGACCTTAATTTTGCATTAAACCCGGGAAATTTTAAAAACGAGAAATATCTTTTAAAAGATAATCTAACCCACACCATTACATGATAATGACAGTTACAGTTTACAACTAGACTCTTAGTGGTTTACAAGATTGTTGTTTAGGAGTTTGCTTAAATTTATATAATATTCGTTAAAGCTTTGTTCAAATGTGAATACGTTTCAAGCTTTCGTACAACTTGAGCGAAATGCCAGTGTGACGTTATGTGCAATTGGTCTATAATGAATGCTCCACTTTAAATAATTTGCTGCAATTAAATACAACCTTACTTCGGGTTTCCTTTTTAAGAAGGCGTATTTTTAAAAGGACTTTATTTGTTTTTCTTTTCAAACAATTGATATTAGAAAAAAACCAAATTTTTCACGCTGCTATTCCCGCTTTGTTTCTTAAAAACCTTTTATTAAACTAGCTTCTACGTAAATGAATGGAACAAAGTAAGTGAGTGCTGCAAACAAAATGTGTCAATCTGTAACAGATAAGTGAGCGACTTATTTGTAATGTGCTCCCAAAAGAGATCCGATAAATAATTTGCTCTCACAGGAAGTCGTAAGGTTGACTGGCTTTGTAGTGAGACGGGAAGTAGTGATCATCATGATAACATGGAACCTCCTGTACTTAAGTGTTATTGCTAGATAATTTTAGCACATACCTACAAAAGGCATTTTTACATTTTCAACGTTTATGAATATATCTATCTAGTAATTGAAGGTTTTTTCGATAACATAGTAGAACGATTTGCCCTTGCTATCTCTCAAACTAGAGTCGCTACATATAGAGGATATAAAAGGTGGCGCGAAGATATGAATATTATTTTCGAAATATTGTTTTCAACACGAGAAAATGATATTCATACTTTCAAGCTACCGTGTAATGTAATTCTTTTTTTTAAATAGTCAGAAGTCGGAACAAGCGAAATGTGAACATATACATCCCGCGGGAAAATTCACTCGTTTATCACCTATTACACTAGTGAAAATATGGAAAATACTAGTGTTTTAGCTTACGGTAAAACACCCCTAATAACCATATAATAAAATACTGTAAACACAAGCAGGAGTCCTTTACAATTGAGCGAAATGTAAGAAGGCGTATTTGTAAAAGGAATTTCTTTGTTTTTCTTTTCAAACAATTGATATTAGAAAAAACCGTATTTTTCACGCCGCCATTTCCGTATTTGTTTCTTGAAAACCTTTTATTTAAACTAGCTTCTACGTACATAAATGAATGGAAAAAAATAAGCGAGTACTACGAGTCACAAAGTGAGTCAATTAGTAACAGATAAGTGAGCGACTTATTTGTAATGTGCTCCCAAAAGAGATCTTATGAATAATTTGCTCTTGAACTGTTAAACATCAAGCCTATGGAAATCCATCATGAAAATCTATGTGACAATTTGTTTCGATCTGTTTTGCTCGACACCAATCATAAAATCAGTCATTTACTACCTCAAAGACACGATGCGGGCCATTTTTTAAGAAACGAGAACAATTTTATTAAAACTGATAGGACTAAAAACTCATTTATTTTTGCCATGTGCAATAAGTTAAATAAGTCATGTTGAATATGGTAGCTGTAAATTGTAATATCTTTTTAATGTAAATAGATGTAACATTCATTCTAAAATCTCTGTAATTATTACGTAATTCAGCTTTTGCTGCAATGTAATTTGAATAAATCCAAATCAAATCAAATCAAAAGTAAAAAGTTTCCGAAAACTTTGTAAAATTTTGTATCATTAAGTCAAAACTGCGCTTGTGTTGGTATCTTTCTCTTAAAGCACTTGAAATGCGTACAAGTTACACTAATTAGAAGGAAAAAGAGCCAATAATCTTAAAATACCCGCAAAAAATCAAGAAAAACAATCCGAATTGCAAAATAGCTTCTGCCGTCGTGACGATCGCCACTCTTGGCTGTACCCTTTCGCGTAAACATTGCTTTTTATTTAAATGAATTTGGTCAAGAAGGTTAAGTTTAAAAGATAGTCATTTGACTATTGTTTTGATTACATTTTGTTGAAACTTTAGAAGTGTGAAGTTTCAGCCAATTTTTGACAGTTATCGGCTGGCTTTTGTATGCATAATACATTCCTTAGATGGCTGCGCATGGTTTTTCTGGTGGGGGCCTGGTGATGTTTGGCTTTAAATTTCCCGCCTCAAGTAGCCTTCCAGTTATATTGAGTTCAATAACAGGTGGGAATTTTGTCTCCGCTGGTCAGTAAATTGCGGGCGGTCGCGAAAAATTCTTGTAAAAATTGTCAAAATGAGCGAAAACAAGTTTTTGGGCTTCTTTTTTTGGAAGAAAACAGTAGATTTGCAAGAATTTTAATTCCTTTTAATCCCTTTTTTAATTCCATGAAGACTATGGGGAAATTGGATAGATAAAAGACTTCTAAACGAAATCAGGCATTTATAAAGTATTAAGAGGCTGTCTCTGTAAGACCCGACCGGTGATTCTCAAATTGAAAATCAACCATGTCCCATATTTTTGTCATTCGCTAGGCTTACTAAGCATACCATGAAATCATACTCAGAATTTTTCCACTTCTGTATTTTCCTGAGAAATTTATGTTTTTGCTCTGACACCAAACAATAGTGATATTTACGCTTCGGTTGACGCGTAAATGACGCATTGAAATTGTCTTATTGCACAATCGCGTGAAGGAATCTCTGAATTATTTTTATAGATCTTCAGAATTCACTGTTTCAACTTCACGTTACTGATTTTATTTGGTTCGAAAAGCGTTTAATTCATAGCTTAATCAGTGTAGGGTTTTGAGATGTTTACCATCATCGGCTGTGCTGTTAAAATTAGCTTATTACGATGTCGTTTCATCCAAAAGTGGCACCACTTACAAACTGTATCTCCAATTGGTTTGGAAGTGCCAATGGTGTACTATATTCTTATCGAAAAATATTTGTGGGGAAATAATTCAAAAAACATTTAATCGCTGCACAAAGTTTACTATTTTCACCCAAATTCGGCCGAAACCGGAAGTGACAACCAGACCCTATTTATAGCATATTTGTTCTCTGGTGTATACATTGTGCTTTCTTTCAAAAAATAGAATGCTTTTAAATGTTTATGAATAATATTTATATCGGAATAGTAAGATAAACATTTCTCAGGTTGCTTATATTGGAGCGACTGACTTGTGACCGGCGTGAATGTCTGGGTAAACAACTGTAGCAACCGAACACCAGTGTCGAACTCAATTCCTATACGGAAGATTAAATAAACTTGGAAATATTGAAGTGATTTTAACTGAGTAAAAATTGATTATTTCCTACGGCAACTTTGATTAAAACATTTATATGATTAAAGTAGATGATTTTGCGACGCGTATATCTATATATATTTATATATATCTTTATATATTACCTGATATAGCAAGCGTCTATAATTAGCAAGCTATAAATAACTCGGTTAGTTATATATAGGTTTCTTCTGCTTACACTGAGTCGCCACTTGTCTAGACCTGCGTTGTCTAGACCGAAGTCGTTCCTTGTCTAAGATCAAAGTCGTTTCCAAGCGACATTTCTCATCTCACGCGTTAAATTACAAAATTAATGAACAATTATAATTGAATGAATTATGGAAGAAGAATGCTTTCTGCATGATCGTAATATTGGCGAATGTGGAAGTGATCGTGGCACATCAGCTTATGTGTCGCTTCGTGGTTGCAATGACGACGTAAGTGGTCATCTTGCCGGTTGTCATCTATCACGAGAATGTCTCGCGGAATATCAGCTTATACTAGCTCGAGCTGGCTTATTTCACCTCACCGACAAGCAACTGGAATGTATGAAAATCTGCCCCAAGCACCGTCATAACCTTGGAAGGTTTTGGCGCCCAGTTAGATCTTGTCAATATCCTATCCATCGAGGCTGTCCGCGAAACATTAAAGGAAACCGCGTGATTAATTTACAGACGGCAAAAGAAATCCAAACCTTGTACGATAAAACCGTTCATATTGGATCACGTAAGTTACATGTACATCAGAAAATAAGACATAAGGTGTTAATATTGGTGGTTGAAGGTGCGTTGTCATATATTAAAAGTACAAAGCACTGGTCTATATATATATATATATATATATATATATATATATATATATATATATATATATATATATATATATATATATATATATATATATATATATATATATATATATATATATATATATATATATATATATATATATATATATATATATATATATATATATATATATATGGATATATATATAGATATATATATATATATATAGATATATATATATATATGTATATATACATATATATGTATGTATGTATATATGTATACATTAATTTCTTAGCAATTTGTACTGAATGTCGAAAATCCCATTTGAAAAGAATGAAGACGCAGAGCACGTGGGTTAGGCCAGTTCCGGTAGAAACTGACAGTGAGCACGCCGAGGAAGAGGTCACTGAAAGGTATGTTTAACTGGGTAGAGAATCAAGGTATCGAGGAGTGAGGACCCCTCGGACATTGCAAAACCACAATTTCCACTTGGAAATAGAGCTAATTAAACAGGTTCGAGTGGGTTCGCGTAAATCGAGCACATTTCGTCTAACACCGGCAAGGCAGCTGAAAAATTAGTAACCTGTTTATGTTAGGCTGCCCCTGGTGGGTGCACGTAACTGTAGCTGTAGCTACTATTTGCGCTTCTTCTGGTGGAAAATGTCAGAGCAGTGGACTCGGACAAAAAGGTGAGGAGGGAAAAGCATGAAAGGACGGGAAAATGGAGGTAAAGAAGAAGCAGTAGATGGTGCATGTAATTATATAAAGGGCTGGTTTTCTTATCCTAGTCTAGAGCAACCAAGTTATATGTGGTCATGATAAAGGTCGGAAACAACCAGAAACAACCAATTTTTTTTTCTTTGCTCCTGTAGATTGGCGAAAGTGTTACTCAAACCTTTATGCGTTGAAATCGGAACCCCTGCCGGAGATGACACACCTGTCGCTAAGAATATAAAAGAGACTCCACTGTGGACACCCGGCTGTTGGATGGCGTCTTCAAATTCCTCCTCCACCAGTGAAAATGAGCGACCGAGTTCTGTAGAAGTCTACAACGAAGCAATAACTCGTATAGCATCGCTCACATCTGATGAACCAGCTACTTTGACATCTCAACTAACCAGTACCTGGAACGACACGCCGACCACTAAAAAAGATTTGTATATTGAAACAGCAAGAAAAGCTTGCATGAATGTCTGTGATGCTATTGCGCCTAACGCTGGAGAAGAATTATTCAGTGCGACAGCATACTCTTCGCAACCTCAAGTGTCCGATGATCTTGTTGCACTCATGTCTGCATACCAACTTGCCGTCACCAGAAACGCAAAGCTTCAAATTCTAAGCATTTATGCGCACATGTATCCAACAGAAACCCTGATAAAACTACACGAGCCATACGGAAAAATAACGAAATGGCAAATAAAGAAAGCGAGGGCACACGCCAACGCAAATGGGCCGGGTAACGAAGTAAAGAAAATCAAGCAAAACAGGATTCGAATAGATCGAACAAAGCTAGACCACTTTATTGATTTTGCAAATCAGCCTCATTACTACCAAGATGTGGCGTTTGGAACAAGAAACATCAAATTAGATTCGGGATCAAAGCTAACAATTCCTAATGTAATACGCAATGTCACAAGATCAACACTGATCTCTCAATACATGCAATATTGCGATGAGCAAAAAGTCATGCCACTCAGTCGCGCCACACTTTTCCGGATCTTGAAAATCAGGGAAGCAAGTGAGAGGAAATCGTTGCACGGTGTTGATAATATCGCTGCCGACGGTTCTTTAGGTTTCGAAAAGCTGAAACAAATCGTCTTCGAAATGGAAGAACTAGGCGTGGGAAAAGAATGGGCTGAAATAACTGTACAAAAATTAAATTCCGCCAAAGTATATTTGAAATCTGATTATTTAGTCCACTGCAACGAAGAAAGTCCATGTCCTGATCATTGCAGGTGTTTTGCGCTAAGTGATCCATCAGATAAATTGCTCCAGGAGTCGTGCGATCACGAGCATTTGCTTTTTTGTGAGAGATGCGAGGACTTGAAACAGGTGATCAGTGATATCGAAGATACGATTCAAAAGAATTCTAACAAATTTTTCTCCTGTGAACAAAGAGACGACTTGCTTTATGACTTAAAACGTGCAAAAGAAAACATTTTTAAATGGAAATGCCATGTTCTAAGATCATGCAATCAAGAAGCGGCAAAACAGAAGGTCCTATCATCGCTTGGCGAAAATTCGGCTCTAATTGTCATTGATTGGGCAATGAAATTCCTGCAGTTGAGGCACCGAGAAAAGCAGTGCGACTGGTATGGGAAAAAAGGTATCAGTTGGCATGTAAGTAGTGTAATTACAAAAAATGACAAGACAGCTAAGATTGAAGTCTCAACGTACACACATTTAATAGATTCTTGCTCCCAAGATTGGTATGCCGTCGCATCAATCCTTGAGAATCTTTTAAAAAATGTTTGTGAGCGACATCCCAGCATAAAAAATGTTTATATAAGGTCTGACGAAGCTGGATGTTATCATAACAATTTATTAATAGCATCATTAAAAGATATCGGGAACAGAGTCGGGGTGAAGATAGTTAGTTACGACTACTCTGAACCACAAAATGGTAAAGACATCTGTGATCGGATATTATGCCCAATGAAACTAACGATTCGAAGATATTGTAACGAGGGCCACGATATTTTAAGTGCAAAAGACATGAGAAAAGCACTACTTGAGCATCCCGTTAGTGGAGTTACTGCTTCGGTAAACAAAGTAGACGTGTCAAAACTGTCAGCTGAAGTAAAACCTACGAAAGACTTCAACAGTTTTCACAATTTTGAGATAGAAGAACAAGGTCTTAGAGTCAGAAAAGCATATGGTATCGGGAAAGGAAAATTCATTCCCTTCTCAGATATTGTTGTCAAAAAGCAAGAACAGACAGACATTGAGGAAGATGATGGATTTTTTGAGTTTGATATGAGGACCATGAAAGAATATAAACAAATGGTAGTGGAAGAAGATTCCGATTTAATTGAGTGTACCGTTCCGGGATGTAAAAATGCATTCAAATGTTTCAGAAATCTAGAAATTCATCTCAGTGCGGGAAAACACACCAATACTCTTGAAAACGAGACACTGTACGACAGCTTGAGAAAGAAATGGTCCGAAAAATTTCAAACTATCGATATTATTCACAAAGGAAAACAATCAGATGCAAGTGACATATTTGTCACGTCGACAAGTCACTGCACAGCCCCAGAGAACAAAATGGGCTAAGCAAGTTCAGTTCATCTTCCCGATTCAGTACGAATGTACGCAATTATTTGACAGCAAAGTTTGATATTGGTGAGCAAACTGGTTGTAAGTTCAACTCGAGTGACGTAGAAGCTGACATGCGTAAGTGTAGAAATGAAAATAACGAGAGACGATTTTCTCGCGAGGAATGGCTGACATCAAACCAAATCAAAA
Source organism: Muricea muricata (assembly GCA_963855995.1). Taxonomy (NCBI): domain Eukaryota; kingdom Metazoa; phylum Cnidaria; class Anthozoa; order Malacalcyonacea; family Plexauridae; genus Muricea; species Muricea muricata. The sequence continues at coordinate 27,920,454 of OY979716.1, forward strand.
GCTTTTTTTCTCGTCTTTCTGCTGCCAGAAAAAAAAGAAGAGAAATGGAGAATGAGAAGGCTGTTGACCCAATGGAAGACGTAGATGATTCAGAAGTAGAAATTGAGGAGAGGGTTTGCCAAGTAAACAACGTTTTGGATCAAATAGGAATTCAGCACCCTATCATCTATGACGTTTATGATTTATGTCAATATTACAAAAATGATAAACTTCGTCTATTTAATGTTGGCATGTTGAAAAGCATATGTGAGCATTTCGAGATACCATTCAAGTCAAGAGATCGAAAGTCTGACCTTATTTTCAAAGTTGGAGAAATGATTACTAAATGCCAGTGCTGCTCAAGTACCGACGAATAACTAGTGACATACTGATGAGTAATACTCTGCACAAACAGTGATGGTTTATAGACTTACAATAATTAAGTTGAAATCTCAATTGAAATTGTCTAACTATAAGCGGGGCGGGGCGCCGGAAGATCATAATTAGGGGGGGGGCACATGTTCATATATTCGTGTTCACAGACTGTGAAAACAATTTATTTTAAAATCTAAATTACGATTTGAAAAGGAACTAATTACGCAGAACACCAATATATGAATACGTGCCCCCCCCCCCAATTATCGATCTTCCAGTGCCTCTGTCCATAAGTACAACTTGATGAGCGATTTTAGAAACTGAACATTTTTTGAAAGCTAGTTTAATACAAGTTATAGTGTCTAAGATTATATCAGGAACTAACCATTGAATTGCTCTATTTACGTTTCGAACATGCAACCGGCCACAAATATATTTTTCTATAAATATATTAATAGAGTAAACAAAAACGACAAAATGTTTTTAAGTTTTTTACAACCGCATTGTAATTTGTCGCGCACGAGTGGACTTGAGTTGGCAAAGTCAAAGATTATATAAGTTGAGTTGGATTATTGCAGTTGTTTGCCTATACATTCACGGCATTACCTAGACAATATATCAAATCTTAATATTCCGATGAAAATATTATTCATAAACATTTAAAATCATTCTATTCTCCAAAGTATACACAAGAGAATAAATATGCTATAAATAGTGTCTGGTTTGTCACTTCCGGTTTCGGCCTAATTTGGGTGAAAATAGTAAACTTTGTGCCGCGATTAAAATGTCTTTGAATTACTTCCCCACAAATGTTTTTCGATAAGAATATAGTACACCATTGGCACTTCCAAACCAATCGGAGATAGAGTTTGTAAGCGGTGCCACTTTTAGGTAAAACGATTTCGTAATAAGCTAATTTTAACAGCACAGCCGATAATGGTAAATAGCTCAAAAGCATACCCTGTTTAAGCTATGAATTAAATGCGTTTCGAACCAAATAAAATTAGTGACGTGAAGTTGGAACAGTGATTTCTAAAGATATATAAAAATAATTCGAAGGTTTCTTCACGCGACTGTGCAATAAGACAATTTCAACGCGTCATTTACGCATTAACTGAAGCGTAAAAATCGCTATTGTTTGGCGTGAGCGCAAAAACATAAATTTCTCAGGAAAATACAGAAGTGGAAAAATTCTGAGTATGATTTCAAGGTATGCTTAGTAAGCCTAACAAATGACAAAAATATGGGACATGGTTGATTTTCAATTTGAGAATCACCGGTCGGTTCTTACAGAGACAGCCTCTTAAGTGACCAAGGAACAGAGTTTAACAACAAGGTATGTCATAAAAATGAACAGAGTTTAATATTGGATCTAATAATGATTTAATCTTAGTAAAATTAACAATCTATGTAATTTTTATTTTAGCTACTTAATGAGTTAATGTTCAAAAAATTCAGCATACGACATCTTGTCACAGCTGTCTACCACCCCCAAACAAATGGACAAGATGAACGCACCAATGGAACTTTGAAGCGTCACCTTTCGTTTAAAGTAGCTTGACGTTACATCAATTCCACACAAAGTCTCTTGGACTTGAGTTGTTGTGTTGTCGGGGTTACATGAATAAATCCATGTTACTATTCATATTCATGGGAATAATTGAATGACAGCACTCTCCCCATGTTAGATATTATAAAATAATAAAGTAGGGAGCATCAAGGCACATTACTATTTATAGTAAAGGATTAATAAAATTAAGGAACCTTGGAAATGGCCATGCCTCCATCCTAGACATTGTATACAGCATGATAGCTATAATTGTGGAGTATACATTTGTTTTGTAAGTTCTTAACTTGTTGTCTTTCATTAATTGTTAGTTTTAGAAATTATTTGAATAAATGTAATTGCTACAATTACAGCACGTATGTAATTTTTTACTTTATTCATATCACCTTGTATAGTTTGCACGTTGCTTGGTTCAAGGTTTGGATATGACGGCGCAAATTGACATAAACAAAGAGCGAAAGCGCATAATCTCGGATATTTGTGGATCCTGTTATGATGATGTCAGCAGGTAAAATATTGTGTCAGTTAATGTACACTGCTTAACATTCATCAACTAGTTGCTTTACTACTGTATTTGAATTCCAAAATTCAGCATAATGCTAATGCCACCATGGATTTTTTTGTTGCAGTGCTGTTGGAAGAAATGCAGGAGTATGCAAAATTTGCAGGAAAGATGATAATGAGGATTGGCTGGGTTGTGACCAATGCTACCAATTTTTTCATGCCAGTTGTCGGGGTGTCGACTTTGCTACAGCTCTTGCAAAAAAGTTTTATTATTAAGCGGTGTTAGGCACCCATATATATTTTCAACAAGATATTAGGGACTGGTCATAAAGTATAGAGGGGGGGGCTATGGAAATTGAGGGGTGGGTCATGAATTTTTCAAGTCACAAGTAGGGGTGGGTCATGAGAATTTTAAGGATATACTGGGGGATATTTAAGGATTTCTAGTGCCAAATAGGGGGTGGGTCATGTATATTTTGTAGGAAAATTGGGGGTGGGCCACACAAAATTAGCTTTTTAATAATTAAATTTTTATAGCCCCCCCCCCCCATACTTTATGAGCAGTCCCTTATATGTAAATAAGTATGTAAATATGTAACCAGAAATAAATTTGTGACAGTATGATACCAATTCTACCAAAATTTGAAGACTGGTGTTATCAGTAAATCCCACCTGACCACAAAAACACTGTTTCTATTCCCTATCCCTTACCACAATTTACCATAATAAGGTATCGATATATTGATATATAGTGAAACAAGTATCTCCTTGACGTCACTATTGGTTATTTCATGTATTTTATCTTCTGATATCTGCTTTGTGAATCTTATTGATCAATCTCTTTTTAAAATGATTCAATATTTTGAAATGCTAAACATTATATTGCATAAACCCTAGTTCTTAAAAAATTTTCTAGTGGATAGCATATCTCACTCTAATTTAAAGATTTAGTGACCAAGTTGTGGTATTTACATAAATATATCATAAATACTAATTTTAAGATTCAACAATCTAATCAGTGTTTTAGTAAAAACTAGCAAGAAAATAACACTTCAAAACATATCTTATAATTTTTCATTACTTAATTTTGAAATTTTTCGCGTTCTGTGGCCCGAGTTTTACATTGAAATCAGTGAAACCATGAGGTGATGGAGAATTCACGATCAAATTAGCAATCTCGATTTCGTAACGACGACTTGTTTCCTCCAGTTCTGAAATTGTTGCTTTGTAATTTTGTAATTCTTCATTAAGTTTTGAAATTTCTTTCTCGCCATTTTTCTTTAATTTTAACTTGTTTTGAAGGTCGTTCACTCCCTCTCCAAAGTTTCATGTAATTTGCAAGATCTTTTTGTCGTAATTGGACTTCAGTTGGCTGGCAATATTTTCATCCTCCTTCAGCTTTTGTTGAAGAGATGTTTGTCTTTGATTTAGATTTTACAAGCTGTTGTTGCAAGGACTGTTTCTCTGATGTTATTTCGTGTAGTTTTGTGAATATTATTGATCAATCTCTTTTTAAAAATGATTGAATATTTTTAAAATGCTAAACATTATATTGCATAAACCCTAGATCTTAACAAGTTTCCTAGTGGATAGCATATCTCACTCTGATTTAAAGATTTAGTGACCAAGTTGTGGTATTTGCGTGGGTGTGTCATAAATACGGTAATAATTCCGTGTTCTCATATAAATTTTAATCCAAGCCCTAACCCAAACCCTAATCTTAACCAGCGTTTTATTTGTCATGTTTTAACCTTGATGGACAATCTAATTATTTTGGTGAAAGCCAGCAAGAAAATAACAATTCAAAACATTTCTAATAATTTATTCGTTATTTAATTACGGAAAATCGCGCTGTGGTGGTAGCTGATGATCAGTGCTGGCTATCTATTGCTATACAGTTAACAATAACCCTTTAAGCAACTAATAAAAGACATAATTTGGCCAGTGCTTGCGGTCACAATTTTATATACATGCATATGATATACTTTTTTCCTTGATTTCCGAAAATATTCTATAACAACTAAACAACAGTTTAGAAATGACAGCGCTATAGATTTACATTGTAAATCTTTAACTGATTATCGATAAGATAAGTAACCACAAGGCATTCTTCATTTTATGACAGATTTCATAGATATTAATCTGAATCCAGTTTCACAAGCAGATTCAATACATTGCTACTTAGATAAAATGTCCCAAAGGACGTTTTCGAATTTCGACTTAGTCATGTATTTAGCAAGCGTCATGTATTTAGCAAGCGTCATGTATTTCGCGCCCACGTGCGCGAAATTCATGAGCCGTCACGGTTGGTCAGATATTTCGCAAAGGTCAGAAATTTCGCTTGACACCGGTTGCAACTTGCTCGGAGCAATTACAATTAGCGCATGAACATTGCAATATTGACTACAGATGTTTGCGAAGTAAGTGCAGTAAAATCACTGAGCCTTTTATATGACAGTAAATTATAGTATATAATAGTGTAATACAGCAGAGCCCAGTAAGTAAAATGCGTTGGCGAATCGACTCGAGACGTTGGCGAATCGACTCGAGACGTTGGCGAATCGACTTGAGGCGTTGGCGAACTGACCGTTGGCGAAACGACCGTAATTCGGTACACAAGCGAAGCGAAAGGGACGTCCAAAACATCCATTAAAGGTTTGATATAATTTTGGTTTTTTTTTCGTTTTACCTATTTGAATTTAAATACTTGTCTTGTAGTGGTCGTTACTTGTTAAACGTGAGCATTTATGTTTACTTAGTGGGTTGTGTTAGCTTTCAATTATATAGATAAGCAAGCTCTGTTTTATTTTGCCATGTGTTTTATTATCATGCCATCTTTTATCATTTTGGCTATGAAATCACGTCTACTATTCCATTGTTTCTGGTTAAATCCGTTCTACATAGTTATCAGTGTCTCATATTTTCAGTTATTGTGTTGTGTTGGTGAATTTGGCCATTGTATTTCTTACTTTTTTCATCCACAAACAACTGTAGTATGGCGATTTACCACAGTAATTCTGATATTAAAATATTGCAGGTTCATGTGTGGGGAGGCATATCTGTGTGGGGAGGCATATCTGTGTGTGGTGCCACTTCAGTATGTGTATTTTCTGGCGTGATGGAAAGTGTGGGGTACAAAACCATTTTGGAGAGGAATTTGTTGCCATTTATAAAAAAGGTATTCCCAGATGGTCATCGTTTTTGGCAAGACAATGACCCAAAACATACAAGCAATGTCACCAAGCAATGGATGAAGGATAATGGCATAAATCACTGGCCAACCTCACCTGAATCTCCGGTGAGTAAACATTAGAAAACAGTTGTCAAAAACTACTGATCATCCAAGGGCTTTTTATAGTTTGCAATGATATGGTTTTAAAACTGCAAATCAAACGAGGATGAGAGTTAATGAGAGTTGGCAGTCATGCGATCTTGTTTAGCCGCTGTGCTTGATGCTTTCTCAATACAATCATGTATTTTATTGAAGTGAAAACATAGTCAAAACGCTTCCCTTACGGAAATTTCACATATGCTTTCACATGTGAAAATTTCACATGTGAAATCTATATGTGGAATTGGAACACTTCACATGTGAAATTTTCATATGTGAAATGCATTTCACATGTGAAACTTTCATATGTGAAACATGTTTCACATGTGAATTTTTCACATGTGAAATCAATTTCACATACAAACCCTATGTGTGGAATTGGAACACTTCACATGTGAAATTTTCATACGTGAAGTATATTTCACATGTGAAATTCAGTGGCGGATCTAGTGTAAGTCAAAATAAATTACCACAGCTCATTCTAGGATATATTTACATTATAAAATACCTTCAAAGCAACTTCATTGGTTAGATTTTATTCTTTTGAAATTCATAACCTATGACATTGTTATAAAGTCATTTTGAATTTAAAATTGAGCTGCTATAATTTACTTTGACTTACCCTGGATCCGCCACTGGTGAAATCGATTTCACATGTGAAAATGTTGAATATGTGAAACTTCACCCCTGGAACAAAAAAGTTGTAAGCAATCATATATGAATGTAGTTTTATTTACAGGCTGAGAACATTAAATACATACTACTCGCAAATTAAATATTAAAGTCATTTAAATCAGCATTTATAATTATCTATTTAAAAAAGTCACACAGTACTGTTTGTATCATGTCCAATCCAGCATACAATTCAATGTGCAATATTGGCATCAACTTGGGATTTTAGCATGCGGTCACAGGCCTTTTTTCATCTTTAACTTTTTGTGATATTGCCAATCAAATGGCTGTTCTTGTAGCAAAAGGAAAGGATTGCATGACAAAGGCTGCAAAAGAATAGTAAAAAAACATTAGACTAATCAACAACCAAAAGCAATTCATGCATGGTCCATCCTTTCAAATGATGAGCTTTGGTATATAAATCACACTCAGTATCTAACTTGACAAAGATAGCAACTTACCAGTGATTAATTCAACTTTATGGGTATCCAACATCTCTCCTTCATCTTTTGCCTTTCCAGTTAGAGCAGACATTTTTAAGACCTCTCGACCAAAAACAGCTGATAAAAGGATTTTTGTCATTTTGGAAAAATTTTTGGACCTTTCTACTTCAGCCAAGGCAGTTGGTGTTAAAAATTTCTATGAAAGAAAATGTTCATGAGCAATATGTCATTCTGCAATAATTAAATTCCAGCATGCATGTTTACGGTCATTGCAATGGAAGTGTTGATAAAATATTGTGTGAATTCATTTCCAAAAGTTGATGAATTTATTTGATAGAAAATTGATCAACTTCCTGTTGTCCAGTTCCTGTTAGCCAGATAGCCAATTACATTTCACGTCAGGACGTATTGACCAATCACAAATACACATAAAGTTAACAGAAGGAAGTTGACCAATTTATAATAATGCAATATAATTATGCATCCTAATTGTTCTTTCTTATTTTTATTTGTCTTACACCATCCACTAATGCATGGCTGACTAATGGTCATACACTGCCAACTAACATGTCATACATTGTCAAGAACAATAGTGCCACCTACAGTCTGAACAATCCAAGAAAAAGCCACTAACATGAGCAGCATTTTTTAATGTATACAAAAACACAACTAAAATGGCATTCTTTTTAGGCAACAGTATATGCACATTTTCTTAGAAATTTAAATATATTCTAATTATTTCTGGTGCATAATTAAACTAAGCTAAAACTTTATTAAAATCCAGAGACATGTAAATGAAGTTTATCATTACAGGTTATGTGCCTCCCTATTCACAATCCAAATTTTGTAGGTCTATAATAAGATAAGTCATATATCAAGATAAGTATTATATATATCTTACATAAGGTATAACTTAGGCATTCAATGCAATAATACTGTACATGAGGTTATCATAAATCACCCTTCTATGCAAAATATTCTATTATTTGATTTGACAAAAAAACAATGCATTAAAGAAGTATCAGCACTCTTCCTAGTACATTTATCAGAAATGAATAATAAAATAGCAAAGTTTATAATTTTACATTTAATTCAACAGATTTAATTACTAGTAGCACTTTTTCATTGATGAATGGAATTGTTTGGTGTCAAGCAAATTGACATTATAAAATCAAGTACTGTATAATGTAAGACACTAAGTGTGGAAAAAACATTATGGCATAAAGGTTTATTGTTCAACACAAGATGCTCTGCCTCTGAAAGAGCAGTGAGGCTAATTCATGGTAAATTAGGGCAAATTGATATGTAATTTTAGACATTTGCACCTTCCCCCCTAAAACTGATTTAATTTCCTTCACCAACATTTCAATGTCACACAATATTTTATCATTATCATGAATTAAACACTATTTCTTTCCTCCCAGTTATACAGCAAGTTTGATTAGAGGGGCAGGAAGTCTTTGTTCGAACGACACAAATCTAAGAAGTATGGTGTCAAACATGTTCAGTGTTAAGGATTCTTCAGTACCGGTAATAGGATGTTGACAGTAGGCCAATTAGTATCATTGACTTTACACATCACAGTGCTTACAAGCATTTATGCTTGTAATAATAGGTGATATAAGGTTAAGGATGTAATTCTAATATTTTGTTGAGAAGCATTCCAATAGTTGGCCAAGTCATCATCGCAACCAAAATATTTTACTGCCATTCAAAACTATAAACCCTGAGTAGACTTTTACACGACTATTAATGTAGTTTCAACTGGATAGCCAAAAACTTTGTTACTGGAGCATATTTTGATATTAATGCAGCATAACAAATCTTGCAATGAAACAGTTTGAGCACTAATGAAATTGTTTGAACTATGAAAGTTTTAAGTACTTAAGTAAATAAATGTTAAAAACTCAACAATGTAGAAAGTGGTTAAAGGCCATTAAATTTCCCTGCTTAGATGATCAGTCAGCCATTGAGTCTGGCTTCAAGCCTTTATGACCACATCATAACATGACCCCATCAGGCAATCAAGGCAAGAGACACTATTAAAACCTTGCCAGTCCAAAAAAAAACAGGTTAACAGAATTGAGCTAATTGCTATGCATCAAGGAAAATAAAGTAAATTAATTTAAATCTATTTATTCCACATACTATCGCGCGAAATTCAAATTTTAAATGCAACACGATTCTATCAAAATTATAAACGATGGAAGGAAGTAAACTTACACGTTAAATTTGCTTTATCCATACAAAAATCAAAACAATGTGCTTACCTGACTTTTACACCTTCCTTTGTGATGTATTGGGAGTTATTTGTTTGACAATATTGGTTAAAATACTGTTTCTTTCGCTATAAACATCACCATTTATAATACAACGTGCAAAAATATGGAGTCCAAGTGTGAAGATTCCCGGTGAGCTTTGCGCGCGTAGTACTACCACTGATCTCTAGAAACAACTGGATAAAAACCTACTTGCCCGCGGAACGAAAAATGAAATAGTTTACATTTTTATCGGGTAAGGAAAAAATAAATACATAACATTCTTATCTAACTGCTACTGGACAACCGGGCGGCATAGATTTGATGTGTTGTGAGAGATTTAATCATATTTTGGCTAATATTTTTAACACATCCAGATTTAATATGATGATGACAAATTATACATCATTTATATTTACCATATGAAATTCTTCATACTTTTGCTTCGTAACATACCCATGTTGCACACACATAAAAATCATGACAGGACATAGGAGACAAACTTAAAACTAGTAGAACTGCGCGAGATTATTCATAAGTATGCAGTCATAAGTAACGGGCATGGACTACCCGGACAAATGTGTTGTAGGTTACCAAACCTCATTGGTCGTGATTAGAAGTGTAGATCGTGATTAGATCTGCAGCGTTAAATGCATGACAGTGAATATGATTTAAATATGGATTTTTTAAATAGGTTAATTAACATAGGAACTTAATTATTATAATGATATATGTAAAACTAACTCTTGCATTTTATCAAGCTTTTTTGATTAATCTATAGACTTAAAAATTCGTTTTACTCACTTTGTCTCTCGATCATGATGTTTAAGCGTTTAGGAAATTACATATAACTTATTTTATTAAGTTAGAACTTCATTTATATATGATTTGATTTCACAAAAATGATTTTCAAATGAAATGACAATTTATTTGCAGTCTAGATTTAAATAAAAAGTTTTTAAGAGAAATGCAAATTTCACATATGATTTGATTTGATCAATTGAACTTTCACATGTAAATTGATTCTAATTGCGATTTGACTTGATTCCACTTGTGAACTTTTCACATGTGGAAAATGAATTTCGCAACATTTTCGGTTTCACATATGAAATTTTCACATGTGAATTCGCATTTCATATGTGATCAATATGTGATCTCATTTCAAACTTGATTTTCACTTGTGAAATAAGAATATCATTTTAGATTTTATTTCACATATGAATTTTTCACATGTGAATTAGGATTTCACATGTGATTTAATTTCACACTTAACTTTTCACATGTGAAATACGGATTTCACATGAGACTTGATTTCACATATGATTTTTTTATATGTGAATAACCTATTTCACATGTGAAACTTGGTGAATCACATGTGAATTACAAATTTCACATGTGAAAGTCCAATTTCACATGTGAAATTTACTGAATCACATGTGAAATTAGGGTTTCACATGTGAAATTTTATGTGAATTTTCCGTAAGGGTTATTCCTTTATATTTTCATTGTGAAGCTTCAAATGTCCTCTGTGACAATTTCTGACTGCCAACTCTCATCAACTCTTATCCTTTTTTCACTTGGCCTTTAGACATAGTTTGATTTCAGTTATATCAATCAATTTTACACAGTTAACAGTAAGCTGAAATCATGGAGAAATAGAAAATGTGAAAATCAACCCTCCTGTTAAAATTCGGTTATTGACCAAAACACATTGTAACGGTTTTTGGATAATTTTTAACATGCCATTACAAAGTATTTTTAGCCTTTACCAGTTCATTGAATTTGCATCATTGCAGTACAATGTTTACCCAGCAGATGCACAACCCCATTTCATGAGTAATATCATACAGAATTGCACAGAGGTAAGTAATGCACCATATGTTTTTTTTTTCTCATTTGTAGGACCTCAACGTAACTGAAAACATATGGGCTAATCTGAAGTACCACTTCAGACAGCATGTGAAGCCGACAAATATAAAAGAGCTCATCAAAGGAATTTGTGACCATTGGAGTAACCTGTCACCAGAAACATGTAGGAAATACATTCAGCATGTGCACAAGGTTATACCAGCTGCAATTGCTAGTGAAGGTGGTCCAACTGAATACTAGATACTGGTCTACCCTAACCCTAATCCTAACCCTAACCACAAAACGAAATAGCAGTCAGGAAAAAATTTGATCATAGAAAATTTTAGATAAATTAGGGGGGAAGAGCACAAAAACATTTTGGGTAATTTTGATATGCTGTTGAATTTAGCATGTTCAGCGTGATCAAGCTAGCTCTACTTATAATTTAAAATAATTATAGTGCTCAATTGCACATTGACTTTGTCTTTAATAACTGACAATGTAGGATCAAAATTAATTGTTACAGATGTGTGCATAAATGTTCTGTTGAGTTATTAAATCTAATATTTATAGTAATCAGTACCACTTTTGAAGAAATAAGAATGTACAGGATATAAGCCACCCTTAAAAGTGCTAATGACACGAAATTTTCGATTTCGAGATTTTTATCCCTTTAGATAGAGATTTTTGCGCTGATTTTAAATCTGAAAACCGTTTTTAAAAATTCCGCATAGTTTTTTTATAGAGATTTTCAAAGTCACGAAATTTGACACTTTGCATGCGAAAATTGAGTCGCGATGTGACGTCATATCCATGACACAGCTTCTTTATCCATGTGTTTTGTTATATGAATATGGCGAGCGCTTCGCGAATAAAAACAAAACACGGAGATAGATCTTGTGTTGCTGGCAGGCCAGGTGGTGTTAGCTGCACGAATACACAATATACACAAGGTGTATCTTTACACGTTTTCTCGTCTGCTGAAAAAGACCACAAGAAAAGGCAGGAGTGGATCAGATTTGTCAGAAAACACCGACCGAACTTTGTGCCATCTGCTTCGTCGGTATTGTGTTCGGAGCACTTTGAAGAGACAGCATATACGAAAAATATTGAATCTCAGCCGCTGTAGGTTTAAAAAGAAGGCTTCTGGCTGATGCTATTCCAACAATCGATGCAGCAGGGCTTTCTCAAAGTACCAGCACAGCTGAACTATCCTCGCGCGATCGAAGACAGGTAAACAATACATGCTGTTCATTATTCAAGTATTCATTCATGTATGTTTGACCTGTGAACGTATTTGCATGAAATGCGTGAAACACTTAATTTATCTTGGGAATAGGCTTTTTTTAATGCGCTTTAAATTTACCGTTTGGACTTTATAGATTCTAAAGCAGATTGACTTGATGGAGGAGGCAGACAAAAGAGAAACGGAACCAGCAGAGCCAGAACCGGAACATGTTGAGCCAGAGCTAACAGAGGATATCTGTGAACAGCCAAGCCTGCCAAATGTAAACTTGGACACAACATTTAGGCCGTTCGCTGTGACCCGATATCGTTCACTTTCATTAAGCATGTCGTGGAACTGAGGAAACTTTACAGGACATAACTTTTTCAAACACGGGGAGTTCGAATCTGAAAAGTTGCCGCTCCTCCGACCCGCAGTTTTTTCATAAAATCCATTTTAATTCCACTCTTTCGACTCGCTTCAAATAATCTCCCGCCATTTTGAATTCTTTAATATTCCGTTTGCAATCGCTCAGAATGGTGATTATTCCGTCCCAGATCCCTCAACTCGCGGTAAATTGTCATTCTAACCGATTGAATTGCTAAAATCATTAATTTTGTAAACACATGGCTCCTTACAAAGTTGCTAGTCATGTTTGTGTGTGTGAAGTCCATTTTCACGGCAAAAATGGAGAAATTAGAAGGGATATTAGCAAAAATTTTTGAGGCATAATAAAGCAGTGCTTACATACGTCTTTATCATAAACAGAACTCGCAAAAGTCTACTATTCAGATAAGTTTACTATATTACAAGTAACCTTTAAAGAGAGAGCTAAAGCCATCCTTGCCAATGCTGGACGAAAACGTTTGTAATAGGAAAGCAACGGACAAATTCATTCTATTTCCAGTTCTGAAAAAGGTAATAGATTAATTGTCCTTATCCATCTTCAAATGTTTTTCCCTAAATTTGCTCAATCTGTAAACAGCCTGGGGCTTTAGACATCACAGATATGACATTTCCATCTGGCTTTTTTCAATCTGGGTTACCTTGAATGGAAGTTGTCACAATGTAACATAGTATCTCAGACTGTAACTATTAAAAGCGATTTCTGATTTCGGGGATAATGTAATGATAAAAGTATAACAATAGCATGCTTTTCATAGCCAGCATAGAACTGTAGAGCTGCTACTGTTTTTTTCTGATGCAAAAAAAAACTCGATTATTTTGATAAACAGGAACAAGACGCCTGCAAGAGCTTTCACTTCGCCTGCCAAGAGTAGAAGAAAATGTGCACAAGGGACACCAACAATTCCCTTTTAAAATCAGTTGTTATTAGGGTCAATTGTATATGTGATTCTAATGTAACACATAGGTTGGAAACATGTTGGAAACATGTTGGAAACACCTCTCACTTCTAGATACCTTCCAGGAAAATTTAATTAGGCATTGGCTTGAGAGATACCCCTCTTGCAACTTGTAACTGGGGGGTATTACCCCACCAATGATATCGCAACTGCTGCAATAACACTCCATTGTAAAAACGATATTCGGTGCACTATTTTGTCACCTTGTTTATATATATTGAACAGGCATTGTTTATATATATTGAGCAGCCTCTTAGTGAAATTAATGGTCACTTAGTGAGCCATAAATTGTGTCTCTTTCATGGGAGGTTTGGATGAAAACCCCCTTTATTGAAGATTGTTCTGTCGGTTTATTTTCAACTTAGGTTGATAAGTGTTTTAGTGCATGTTACTGTTGGTGTTTCAGACCTCATGTTTCTTGTGCACTGAAGTAACTGGACACATTGAAGACAATATATATTTTATTTGTAGTTCTAATAATATTATTGGAAAGTGAGGAACAAAACATTTAAAACAGAAGTTTCAAGCGTTAACGCTTAATGAATAGATGAAAACAATTGTTGCAAAACTCTCTGATATTTAAAAATTGTCAACTAATTATTTATCCTGGGAGGTTATGTACAGTTAATGAATGCATGATGAAGGTGGACTATTATTCATTTTACCTATTTTTGGTCAAAGCCAAAGGCAACATTTTTGCTGCAGTTATACTTGGCTCTTAAGCACAACATTGCTGATAACTTACTATTAGTTACACTTTCCTGATTGTCCGATGCTTTCCTCTGACAAACGTTTTCGACCAGCATTGGCAAGGGTGGTTTTAGGTCTCTCAAGCTTACTTATATTACCTGAATCGTCGACTTCTGTGAGTTTTTTATATGATAAAAATAGGTTTAAGCACTGTTTTCTTATGTCTCAATAATTTTTGCTAATATATCCCTTTTGGTAGCTCTTTTATTTCTGCATTTGCCTTGGAAATGGACTTCACAACACAAACATGACTAGCAGCTTTGTAAGAAGCCATGTGTTTACAAAGTGAATGATTTTAGCAATTCCATCGGTTAGAATGACAATTTACCGCGAGTTGAGGGATCTGGGACAGAACAATCACCATTCTGAGCGATTGCAAACGGAATATTGAAGAATTCAAAATGGCGGGAGATTATTTGAAGCGCGTTGAAAGAGTGAGAATTAAAATGGATTTTATGAAAAAACTGCGGGTCAGAGGAGCGGCAACTTTTCAGATTCGAACTCCCCGTGTTTGAAAAAGTTATGTTCTGCAAAGTTACCTCAGTTCCACGACATGCTTAATGAAATTTGTTTTCTAGCCACATTTTCGAACTACGGCGAACGGCCTAATTTCAAGATTGCGACAACTGTAAAATCCTCAAGACAAGAATCGTACAGCTTCAAAAAAAGATTAGTTGGCTCAATAAGTCGAAGACGAGGTTGTCTAAAAAGTTGAATACTTCAACCGAAGGTGTTGGCTCTGACACAGGAGTAGCGGCCCCAGCTATAGTTGCTGTCTTGCTGAGTTTTCGTCCGAAGAAGATATGAGTCAAAGCTCAGATGTAGGGGAAGATAACCAGGAGAATCGGTCCTCCTTCGAAGAAGAAAGCCATTCTTCTGATATAGGAGATGATGAGGAATGTACTCCGGACTCGTCACAAAAAGTAGTGTAGGTATTTTTGTGTATAATAAAATAGAACCCTTTTTTTACTTTTATTCAAGACGAGATAGTTTGGCACTTTTGTACCTTTTATGGGAAATTTTTTATCAGCGAACAAACTTAGAATACATGTATATTTGCATCTATTTTAAGGCTTGAGCCTGGAACAACGCCAGAAAGAGAACCCAAGTTTGTTGTGTTTTACACCATGCTGTTGAGTCTCTTCACAATGTTTTGCTTTAATTGCAAGTTTCCTAACCCAACTGCTGAGTTAAGGCGCAATGGATCAATGGCAACTGTCACCCAAACATGCAAGAATTGTCAGCCAGCAGTGAAACCATTCCAGTGGAGAAGCCAGCCTTTTGTAAAGGGACAATACCCAGCTGGTAATTTAATGATGAGTTTTGGCATTCTAATGTCTGGAGTAAACATCAGTCAGACAATGTTATTCTTCAAACACATAAATTTGGCAGCTATATCCATTAGAACATATTTTCGACATCAAAGCAAATTCCTGTTTCCCTCTATCCTGAAACATTAGGAAGGTTATCAAGCAATTGTTGTTGCAGAAATAAAGGAGAAAGTGTGTGAAGGTGCAACTTGGTCTGGTAATGGGCGCTTTGACTCGATGGGCCATAGTGCCAAGTATGGAGTCTATACTATGTACAACAACAGTATATCCAAGCTAGTGCACTTTGAACTACTTCAGGTAAGAACAAGCACAATATAATATAAAGTTTACAGTTTCTTGTTCTCCAGAGTGCATTCCATGTTACTAAACTTCCCAGATCTCTAGCATGGAGTTAGCAAATCACAATAAAAAATATAGTAAATATTGGCATATCTCTGCGCTCCTATTCATCTTGTAAATAATTGAACTTAAATTTTATCAACCAAATATGTAGTTCTATGTGTGGTTGACTAGTTTTTATGTTTTGATCGAAAAGTTTAGTTTGCTTTCATTCAACATTTCATAGACTTGCTTGATATTTTTGACTTATCCACCATTTAGCTAAACGCCTTTTATGCAACTGGCCCCTGGTCTGCATGTTATCTCCAATAAATTACAGGGGATTATTTTACCGCTAATCTCTGGTAAATTACTTGGAATGTTTAAATATTTTATGACTGTGCATAATCATATGTTGCACTGAATATAATGATTTGTTGCAGATAATGTGCAAATTGATTCTGATGCTAGAACAGTGTATTATGCCCTCATATGAGATGGTTTATATCCTTTGTGAGCTTGAGTTTCATATCTACTTCTTATTGTATGGTAAACACAAGCGGACAGTGGTCTTGTATTGTCCCACCCCATTATTCCACACATCCACCTGATAAGCCATCTGTATGCAACAGCCCTCATATATCTATAAAAGGATATAACACTAGAATGACATTTGGCTCACAAAAGTAGGTTATTCTGTGTGAATGCGAAATTATTGTCAGTAAATTCTTACTCGTTCTTGTTTGGTTCCCTCTCCGCCGATATGATCGTCCATTTTTATCCTTGAATAGTGGGCCAACTTGCTCTAAAACTAGCATTTATCATTGCAACGAAATCCTCATGCTGTGTGATGCAATTTATCTTGTCAGGCGACATCAAAGACACAGCAGGTACCATTTCCTTGCAGCATCTGTGCTCAGTTATTCCAACCAACAAATTCGTTCGACAACAGTGACATTTGCACCTGAATATTCAATACAAAAATATTTCATTTTTTTATTTGACAAGTACGGCCAAACAGGACTAAATACGTATTAACAAAATAACGGGTTTTCTCAGTGTTTCATCAAATATAAATACATATACATAATTTAAATGATATATACAAAATGATCAGTATGCGTACTCATTACTCAAGATCATTTTTTAAGCTTACTTTGTAGTTCATGTAATTAACTGTCTTTTTATATGCATGTGATGGTTGAGAGACGGGAGAAGATTAAAAGATTGTGCTATTTAATAAAATAGTTTATACAGAGTTACAGACGCCATTTATGTATATATATATACATATATATATATATATATATATATATATATATATATATATATATATATATATATATATATATATATATATATATATATATATATATATATATATATATATATATATATATATATATATACAGGTATCATTTTCTCTTTTGCGAACTATTAAATCGTAACAGCTCTTACCAGTCATTAAGCGATATTCGTCCGTCACTTCGCGTTTCCAAAGTGGAGGGAGAAAGCCCATCTTCATCAATTTCCTCGCCTTGTTCCACTTCGAGCTCGACATCGCGAGGCCGAGCAAGAGGTTCACCATCATACGCGTTAACTTGTGCCCTCACAACGCCGTAGTCTGAGTCAGTATCAGTTCTTTCGCTTGCTAGACTACTTGGAGTTGAATTGTAAGAAGAATTTTCCCCAGAATCAGTCATGGCTCGGGCACAGTATAGGGTATAAACAGTAGGACCACTCGGCAGTGCAACATGTCCCCCTATTTTTATGCAATTATCTGGCCAGAATAATGGCGAAACGGCCAGTTCAGCGTTCCTATTGGCCAGAAAAGGCAATTGACTGGCCAGAACCTGCATAATGAAGATGCGTAATGAGACATGCTTGGAGACACAAACTTCAAAGGTTCCGACTCGAGTGGCCTTTCTGTTTATTTCTATTCTGTGGCTCGGGGTTCAAGACTCAAAAACAGCTTGTACATTCAACCTTCGCCCCCTTGCACCAGTGTAAAACAAATACACAGCTTGGCGATGTGTCATGGTTATGACGTCACAAGGGAAGTTAACATTTTTCACATCTACTGCCTATCTTCAAACGTAAAATTTATGAACTTCTACTTTGAGTTAGAAGACAAAATTGGTATCAAAATGATCAGAAAAGATTAAATTATCATATTTTGAAAAAATCTCGAAATCAAAAATTTCGTGTCATTAGCACTTTAAAGATAGGTTACAGTCGCATCTGCGCATGCACCAGTTTTCCATTCTTTGTTTACTTCCGGCACCTACAAACAATAACATTCTCCCCAGTCTTCTAGTATTGCACCATAACTAATTATTATTCATTGCAGAAATTTTATCTAAGAGGAGCGATAGCGAAGCTTCAAGCTCAAATCCTACGAGTTCGAGCGCAAATCGTGCTTAAACTGCATGCAGAAAGGATTACTATGCCAAAAGAGGGTCGTCTAGAATCTACTTATATGAATTGTTTCCTCGATGGCGGGAATTTAAAGACAGGCACGCTCTGGAAACAGATGCGGATGTTGCGCAAATATTGTTAGATTCGTTCGACGCTACAGAAGCCCCAAAAGCGACAAAACAGGCTTTGTGGTAAGAACTTGATTAATTAACAATACATGAAAGTTGCCAATTTCATATGGTAACGAACTATAACGTTTCCTGATATGTTTGCGTCTTCTATTTCTTTGTAGCAATGTTTTTGAGAAGTTCTATACTCTCAAGACGCGAATTTGCCGGTTGTATTTTTTATTTTTATATCTGTCACCTCTACAACAACTAAACGTCGATTGTCGCCCGAACGTTTACTAACGTCTTCGCTCTCATGGTGTGTAAAATCAGTATAAAATAATCGAGGCTTTTTTATATGTTAAACTTTTCATGTGTCGTATTTATGGCTTTGAAATATGAAACCGCACATGTTTGTCCAACATAAAACAGTTATAAATTTGAGGACAAATAATATATGGACACAATTTTGGAATAGGAAATATATACGATCGCCCAAAGCTGCCAATGTGGCAACTTCTTTTGTATCCAATCACAAAAAGCGAGAGTCAGAAGGCAAATTCATATTCGACTATTATCTTCTCACAAATCAACTGTTTTTATCAATATATGTATCATACTATATAGGGATGTCCATATAATGTGATGATGTATCACTTATCAAATATTCAAATACCTTTAACCTGTGGGTCGTTGGCAATAAAACAAAGTTACATGTTAGGAGTAATAGGAGAAATTAGTTATGTCTAGGATTTCTGGTTTAAGAGCCTGTCATATGCATGGTAAGGACAAAGCACTATCCAAAGCCTCATATGTCCCTGGACATTCATGAACACCCAGCCATTTGACTTGAAAAAATCAGTTGACCAATTTCCTGCCCTTTTGTAAAACAAATGGCTACCTGTTTGGACATTCCCCCCACATGCCTATGATACTCTACTACTTCAATTGCAAATGTTCAGTGTTACTGACATTTTTATATTTTTATTTCAGACCTTTAGTGTACGAAGAAGAGGAGACACTAACTTGTAGCGAGGGTAGTGATGAAACAAAGAAAGAGGACACTTCTTGAATGATTGAATATTTGTAGGAGGAATGGTGCTTTTCCATTCCTACTACATTGCTGTATTAATTGATGAATACCAATATGTGAAAACTATGAATTAATTTGTTCGCAAAATAACCTTAGTGTATGTTCCCCAAAGAAAAAAATACTATTCTTGGTTAACTTGCTTTGTATGACACAGTTTACAGTCGCAGCAATATAAGTGTTCCAAAAATATCTGACCAATTCGTTTGCTCAAATTTAGCAGTTCCTCTGATCAATTCCTCAATATTTTTAGAAAAGTTTATTACAATATTCAAAACTTTCTGTTTATTGACCAATCAGAATCCTCACGCATAAGATTTAGCATTCTGATAGGTAATTTAACAGGAAGTTGTTATGTCATGTTTCTATTTTGCTGTGACTGTAATGTGACACATGTATGAAATAAGATCTGTTCATTGTCCTGTTGGTGAAAAAACTTGATTGTAACCAGTAAAGAAGACAGTGACAGTTATGTTAAGGGAATATCAGCTCAGCTACCCAATTCACCACCTCCCATTGGTGATGCTCCACAGTCAGCAAATAGACAGCAGACCCCATGTCTACGAAAAAATCTGAATCCTAGATTACACTACTATAGTTTACTAATAAACACTACTGACAACACTACTAGTAAATACTAATAATATCAAATAAGTAATGGTGACTATAAGAGATTTAATTTATATTTTAGTGAGAGTTGTACCTCATTTCTCATATTTTACAATATAATAGAGCCTGACTACAAATTTGATGTATTTAATTTGTTTGATCAGCTAGGACAGGAGCTTGAGAGTTTCTTAGTAATAAGGTATGCAATATGGTAAACTTGTCAACATGCAATTGTTAACACCTTTACACGCTCCCATAAAGTTCAAAAACATAGTAATGTAAAGATCTATAAAACGATTCCAAAATGATCTTACTGTATGATCTATATCACCGCTGTCCGTATCTTCATGCACTTTTCTGTTGTTCGTGTATTGCCCGAAATCCCCTTCATGGCACGTGCTGAAACAAAAGTTGTTTCTCTCTCCCGAAGACAGTGGCCACGACAAAAGCACAATGCAATATTGTCCGAGTTTGAGACCGCAGCAGCATTCTCAATAGCGGCTATAGCGCTTGCCTCGAAATCGTCCAACGAACAACTTCTCTCGAAAGACTGCCATAACGTTCGACAACACAACTCTGTCTGCCTGGCAATGTGGATTGTTGAGGGTCCCGCAATAAAAATCTTCATCATAAAGAACAAATAAACACTTCCAAAACATTAAGGCATTAAAATCCACTTTAAATACAAAAATGATTCAAACTCGCCCATTCGGTATTTCGGTTCGCCGAAATCGCCGCTCTAGATTGCTTTAGATTAAAAAAATGGCTTTAGACAAAAACAGAAACGCTTCGCTGTTGCTGCACTCCTTCGCTCCTTGTTGGTAAAATTATATTGCACTGTTATACCGACGAACTTAAATACTTCATTTTATACAATTAAAGCTGATCAAAACAAAAAACGTAAACAAAGCTAGCGCATGCGCAGATGCGACTGTAACCTATCTTTAAGGGGGTCCAATACCAAAAAAAATTTTTTGTGTGTTTTAATGCTATGCAGTTCATCTTTGGTCAGGTGTTAGGACATGGTACCACAAACATAAAAATAAGTTTTTCAAAGTTACCATTGCCATGGTTACCATGTTAATTACTCCCTGATGGTGAAAAATCCATATATTTGTAAACATGATATCTCAACAACTATGAATGATAAAAATCTAAAATAACTTTATTTTAATAGCATATCACATGCTCTTGGAGATGAACCAGAACTATGGTGATTGAGGCAAAAATAAATTTTTTGCGGACAAAATATTGAAATTAGATATTATCGAGATGATACTGACTATCATAACTTGCATGCTATTGCAAATATTTTTATGATTCTGGTTCACCTCCAAGAGAATGTAACACAGAACACACACTGAAAGTTTGAAGTCAATAGCTTACATATTTCTTGAGATATTGCGCATGCAATAATGGCGATTGGTGGTTTTCGGCAATTTGAGAAAAACTGCTTTAAAGTTTTTGCATGCATTAGAATAACATTAATCGAACAATGCTATGGAAAAGGCACAATAGAGTAAACCAATTGCATACCATTATTTGCTCTGGGTAAAATCATGGTTTTACCCTAACACGGTGTAGAATTTGCTGAATTTCTCCGTTTATAATTCATTTGTTGTTTGAAATTTTGGATATGTTTAGAGAACGCCGTTAACAATATTTTGTACAATTTTTGAAAATCGATGAATTTTGAAATTATTTACTATTGGACCCCCTCAACACCTAAATATGTGACAGTCCCTGATCTAATTTATTGGTCTAGGCAGCGTATACTCTAAAGGGTAAGCATTTATTTGCGAATACTGTACAGAGTATGCTGTACAGGTATTTTCTTTGGGAGAACTATAGATTGCAATAAAAGCAGTAAAAAATATATTACACACATTCATTGGATAAAGTATTAGAAACTTCCTACTCAGATCTGACTGGCAAAGTTATTATTGCTAAACAATAATTGTCAGGGGCATTTTCATATGTATTCTTGTCGTGCATACAGTACTGCCAAGAAATAACTTGGCAATTCGTCTACCCGCGTCCTGACCGGCGTCTTGCGTCTAATGTGCCCGCGTCCGACCCGCGTCTTGCGTCCAACGAGACGCGGTCTTGCTGGACGCTGTCTTCGTAGCAAACTCGGAAAACGTAAAATGAGACAAGAGTCTTATTTACCTACTCGGCAATGATTTGTTCGAAGTCATACTCTTTGGCATCCAGATTGTTTGGCCATACACAAAATTCCATTGCATACTTTATTCACAAGTAATAAGCAGACAATAACATAAAAAATACAACAGTAAACAAATGCCAATGAATAACATCTTGTAACCTCAGTATATACGATTCAAAAACAAGGCATAATGGCAGTATTTCGGTTTCGTATGTTGTGACGTTAGACTGAAGTGAGACATACTTTTAAGACTGAACAACGATAGTGTCGAAGTACTCAGAAATGTTTCTTATGCGAAGCTAAGCTCTTATGATTGATGATCTTGGTGATCTTGAAGACAAAAGAAGAACTATAATCTATTGCGAGAGAATCTTGCAAATAATTTCACAGTATGCGTAATAATGAATATTGAAAACTCATGCTGAAGTGAGCAACTCATACACTCTCGAGCAAACCTGTGCGGATTTACAAACGCGAAATATATAAAGGTTCACTTTTATAAAAGGAAAAACGAAGAATATTCTAAATTTGCTGCCGATTTTCCCTAGCAACGCGTTATCAGGGTAAAAATTTCACCCGCGCTTCGTCTGCATTCGTGGCAGAAAACACTTTTCAACGCGGATATAATTGTATTTCGATAACTTGAATCGATAACACATCCTTAAAAGACTTTAGTTCATAGCTTATGTCAGGCTAAATTTCTGATCTACTCATCATTGTTTGTATGAAATAAATATAGAAAAATAAAACGCGCGAAAATACGAGGTTACGCTTGACCACGTTTTGCTGAAGAAAAATATTTCATAGGAAGTGAGTTGTGCGCACAAACACGGAACTTTAAGATCTGAAAATTTACGAAAGAACAATTTATAGAAGTGCGTTACTATTTTATTACCATACATTTGCTAGCATTTCTATAAATAATATTTGTATCATACCTGAGACTAATCAATATCCAAATTACCTTGCGGGGAGTTACTGTCATTTTGTTTCATTGATGGTGACACGACATGTCATAAAAACCTATTACCTGCATGTCAAAACTATGATTAACTACGTTTGAAAACAATGATGACACATAAGCTAGTGTATTTAAGAACTGGGCGACTTTCCTGCTTGCACATTCAACAGACTATCACAACCTCCAGTGTTATCAGAAAGTTATTGCGAACTACTTAAAGCAAAATGAGTGCTCGATCGTTAACACGTCAGCCAAAGCGAATATTAGTTTTTTTTGACGCAGATAAAACGACTTGTATCTTGCCGACAAGTTAAAAGCGGTGGGAACCAAATCCTTTCAGAAGGCTCAAGAGTGGAAATTTTATACAAAGGAGACCTGTCCGAAGCACAGGTTCTTAAACTTCATCGTGAGTTTTATTTTATAAAGTCAGAATGTTACAATTCAGTTGCACGCTCATGCTCGCACGCGTTGTGTTTTGTTTTAGGGGGTTCTAAGAGTCGGCTTGTAGCACGTTTAGGAGACGATGGTTTTCCTAAAGCTGTACTTGACACTTCAATGTTATGGCTTGTATTTTCATTTATTCCTTAACTGATTTTTCGTTTAAATTTACGGATATAGATGACTATACTGTCCTCAGCGACGCCGAAGAACAGCTGGAATTAGACAGTATGGTAGCGGCCGAAAAGATCGAAATGGGGAAAAAATTCGAGCCGTTGGGTGACATAAGCAACAAAGAAAATGTTCAACCGACACCAGTCAGCAAAGGCGCAGCCAAGATGAGCCTCCTGCCAAAAGAAAAAGAGTAGACCAGGGAAAGAAAGAAAAGAGAAAAGACTCAAAAAAGAATAAAAAGGTAAAGGTTCCATCTTTGCTTAAATAGCACTTAGTCTAATTGGTCAAATTTTACTGTGTGGTAGATATATATAGTATATATTCCTAAAATACTATGCAATCCATATTTTTGATGTGATGTTTAATTGTGCCATTTTCATATATAGTTGATAGCTATTGAAGCAGAAGAAAGTGCAGTTTCTGTTGAAAATATGGTCAACAAGGCAGAAGATGAAAGGACACCAGGAACACTGGATTTTCTTTCACCCGAAGAGCAGCTAAGAGTGCAGCGGCTGTTAGATATGTGTGATGAAAAAAAGCAAGACGCGACCACACAAGTCTTAAATGTCCCTTCTGTCTCCACCAGTACCCAAAGAGTATCAGTACCTGCAATGAAGATGGACAACATTGCATCATATAATTTCCTCGAAATTGTTCTAAAGAACCAAGAACAGATGAAAGAGATGCTTGGTCAACTTTTAAAACAAAGTCCACAAACAACACCACCTCCTACTGTTACAGATGTAAGCACTCTGGATTGTATCTTTGTAGAACCCTTGAATGAAGAAACCCTACCACCACTACCCGATGAAGATGAATTTGATGACACATTTGACCACAGCCAACCACCAGCTACCCCAACCTCAGAGAATACCCTTGATTCCCACACTACCCCTATTTTATCTTCATCAAATAACCATACTATTGCACCCAATTCCAGTTCACCTCAAATGTTCGATGATGTTTTTAGAAGAAGCTCATCAATGCCAAATTATGCAAAGAACCTCGTATTCGAACTGTTAAGGCGGGATGAACTGATTGGCAAAAACTGTGCTGGTGTCAAAGGCAAACAAGGGATTGGCAGTGATCCCTGAATGGATACAGCTCGTGAGCACACATTTAAGAGATACAGAGTGACGGACAGGAATGCTGCCTGGGCTTTGTGTCGAAAGGCTATTGACACTGCTTTGAGGAAAATGAAAATTTCATTATTATTTATTCATAGTTGAACATGTGTTGCTGTAATTTTATAAAAATATGTTTTTTATGCTTTCATTAATGTAAAAAAATATTAAATGCTTATTTACATTTTCTCGTTTCCCATTCGGCAAATTTTCTTTTTCGCTTTCAGTTCTTCTGGTCGTCCCGAAGGCTGCTCGTTTTCTTGGCTTTCCAGAGACTTGGATTCATATTGGTTGAGAATCGTCGGATCGTCTATCAAGTAGGCATCCAGAAAATAGAAATTAAAAGCTTGATTTAAAGTATAATCTTTTGACATGCTATTAACATTTGGTTTATATTTAACAATTATTCTGCGAACTCGAGTCGTATATTATTATATACAAAAGCGCTGGATAAAAACATCTCTCAAATTTATTCGTAATTTAATTATGCTTTCATTATTGAATAATTTAATCTTTTTACTTCCGTCATGGGCAATGAACTGAATTCTTAATTAGGCACGGCATGCAAATTTAATTATACTTTCATTATCAAATAATTTAATCTTTTTACTTCCGTCATGGGCAATGAACTGAATTCTTAATTAGGCACGGCACGCAAAGTTCGATCGCTTTGAAATCAACATTATTGAACAATTTTTAACAGCTAAAACGTCTTTGCGCCCGATTAAAAGAGTGAAATCCATGAAGTTCAGTTTTAAATGTTAACTGTTGAGATTCTGGTTGAATCTGATTCTCTTTGTCCTCAAATGATGTTGAAGCAGGTACTGATTCGCTCTGGCTGATGTAGTTACTCAAAATCGAAGACATAACTTCTTGTTGACTCGAGGATGGCCGGCTGCTGTACGACTCGATCGATGTGTCGGATTTGTGGCCAGTGATTGACTTGATTAAACGGGTCTCGATGTTTGCATTTGCTAAAACCGTTACGGACGTGTCCCTAATAAAGTGGTTAGTTAAGGGTGGTTCGATACCTGCTCTTTTGGTCATCACCTGAAGCAAATTACCGAGAGTCCTCTCACCGACAGGGGAATTTGCGTACCAGATCAAGTTGTTGACTTCAAATTTGTTGGCATTCGCATCTTTTGGGCGCTGAAACAAGCTCTCACAAGTTTGGTTAAGATGCTTTAAATAATTCTTGATTGTTTGGACAGGACAAGTGGGAGAATCTGGTATACTATAGATTTTGCCATCGGATTCGTCTTCGGGATCGTAGAGACAACCTTGGCGATTTTTTGTTGCCAAAACAGAACCAGCAACTTCGCGATTTAACTCAAAAAAGTCCTTACCGTCCGGTGTGGACCTCAAGACAAGCATGTTTATTCCAGTAGCCATTGGTTTTCTCTACCTCTTTTGCCAAAGTAAAAACTTAGGAAAAACCAAACTGTGCGAAACAGTTGTGCCGGGTCTAAGGTGTCTGCGGGACCTAATTCACCGGCACCGAAAAGCTGCTAAATTTCTTCTTTTGAAATTAATTTTTTGTGCACTGTGCCAGCTATTTTGCCTGACTTTCTTAAATCTTTGAAAAGGCATCAAGAACTGCATTTGCTTCAGCAAAGGTAGGGTCACCAACTTTGCTAAACCGTTTTTTTACACTTTTTCTTTAAAAACCTTTCGATGGCAGCCCTAATAGCTTTCATTGTTGTTTTTTTGTAGTACGTGTAGTATCCACCCCTTATTAATATATAACAGGCGCAGTAACATTAAGTTAATTAGTAACCTCTCAGTAATGTTTACTTTTCACTTTGTGATATTATATACTAAATAAGAAGGTTTTAAAAACACCAAGGCGGACTGTTGTTTTTCTTTTAATCCGTGTCTAAGCACCGATACACTACATTCTGGCGACGAGGATCATTCATATGAACAATCCGAAACCGAAGAACTCGAACATCTAACAGTATTTTTACAACGCAATCGATAAAAGTTCCAAAACGCGAACGAAGCGATGGTCGGTACACACCTATATTTGTTCTACAAAGCGCTTGAACAAATAATTCATGGCGACTTCGACTAATTTTTCGTTGCCAAATTTTCCCCCGTTTGATGTTCATGTCGATGGCAACGTTGGTCTACGCTGGAAGAAATGGCTTACCAGATTCGAGCGACTTCTTATAGCGACGAATATCACCGAAACAAAACAGCAACGTGCTTTGTTGCTACACTATGCTGGCCCCGCCGTCGATGAAATCTTTGACACCTTGCCTGATACAGGCAAAGACAAGGACTATAAAGCCGCTGTAGACGCACTCAATGCATACTTTATCCCTCAAGCCAATTCAGCATTCGAAGAATACAACTTTCGTCAAGCAAAACAACAACACGGCGAAAATATTGATGCATTTCATACACGCCTAAGACAACTCGCCAAAACCTGTGAGTTCGCCAACTTCGATAAAGAGATCAAAGCACAAATTATCATCGGATGTTCATCACAGCGATTACGACGACAAGCATTGCGTGACAACCCAAGTCTGAAAGATTAACTAACCAATGCCAGAGCACAGGAACGAAGCAAAGCACAAACAACGGCTGTAGAAAAAGGTGCGTCACCGATAAACGCAGTTAAAAACGAGCCAAGGGACACAAGAAACAACAAAACACATGGAAAACATCGAGAATCGAAATTGAAGCACACTAGCAACACCGGGACTTACAAAACTACTCGACCTTTAACCCAGCAATGTCGCAACTGTGGTGGAATTTTTCCCCATATTGGTGAGTGTCCAGCAAAGGGTAAAGAATGCAGAGCATGTGGGAAAAGTGGCCATTTTGCCAAGGTATGTAGATCTAAAACCAAACGACAAGAAATCCGTCAGGTCGATCAAACACCAACAGTTGAGCCTAATGAGGAACCCAACTATATATTCACTGCCCAAACCAACCATCAACATAATACACCACCACTCAGTGAGGTACACATCGCTAACGAACCAGTTCAAACCATCATCGATTCAGGTGCTTCTGTCAATATTATTGATGAATCCACATATGAAAAGATCAGAAGGCATAATCAACACGCTGTGCTTACCACACCACAGTCCAAGATATACACATATGGAGCAGCTGGGAAATTTGTCTGAGCATGCGCCAGATAAGCCTGCGTGAACGCGTGGAAATTGCGTGATTTACGCGTGATATTTAAAAATCATATAACAAACATGGATCACAAGTATTTTCAATGGACTAAACGACCTTTTAGCGTAATTTTTAAGAGCACGCTAACAAATCAGGTGAGTAGATATAAACATGAAGACCAAGTTTGAGCTAAAATCATTTTGGAGCAAAAGGCTGATTTTTTAAAATTCGGCTCAAACTAGTCAACGCTCGTACTCGAACAACAATACAAAAATGTCACTGAAATCGATCGACTAAACGCATTAGTCAATTGAAAAATATCTTTACCATTTGTACGAAAACATTTATACAGTATCAAAGACATCATTTCGCTCATGGCCCACGTGATTGTGGATGTTTTATCACTTTCACGACCATTTCAACAACAACCGTAATTTAAAGTACTTTTCCGGTAGCGAGTTTCACAACAAACTATAGGCCATGAGCGGAATTTATATAACAAAAAATATGGTTTCAAAAGGAACATAGACATGTTGGAAGTAACAGGAAACAAATATCTTTTTGGAGCAAAAGCTAAATTTTTCAGTATTAAGTCAAACGTAAATTCAACATCGCGCTTAATTTTTGGCAACCCTCTCACATGTCAAAGTCTGGAAATTTGCTTCAACAGACGATGTCATCACTTCAAAATATGATTAACTGACAGCTATATCAGTCCTTTACTGAAATCAATGAAAAACTGTGAACAAAATTATAACTGGCTCGTCAAAGAAACTAAATTCCGAACACCTCTGAAATCAATCTGTATTTCGCAAATAATATGCTAATTACATTTTGTGTTCAGCCGCCAACAATATTTTTGCACAGCGGTGGCAAATTTCCCAGCTGCTCACATATGGTTCAAATATGGAACTTCCTCTACTAGGTATGATCACTGCGAAAGTTCGCTTCCAGTCAACCACAGTCAATGCCACCTTCTACGTCACCAAGGATCGAAATGGCAATCTTTTAAGTTGCAACACTGCCCGAAGCTTAGGGATCCTAACCCTAACTGTGAACACTGCATTGGACAGTGCATCAAACACACCCTGAACAAAATTTTCCAGATTTGTTCCATGGCATCGGTAAGATCAAAGACAAGCAAATCAAGCTGCATATAGATTCTGAGATCCAACCTAAGCAACAGTCCCACCGCCGCATTCCATTTCATATCCGAAAAGATGTTGAAAAAGAACCTCAACGCTTAGAAGACCTGGATGTTATCGAAAGAGTCGAGGGCCCCACCCCCTGGGTTAGTCCCATTGTTGTAGTTCCTGAGAAAACCGGAGAAATTCGCCTTTGTGTTGACATGAGAGAAGCAACAAACAAGGCCGTGAAAAGAGAAAAGCACCTTATGCCAACACTGGATGAACTTATTACTGATCTCAATGGCGCAACTGTATTCAGCACCCTAGATCTCACATCCGGATACCATCAACTTGAGCTTGACCCAGAAAGCCGCCACATTACAACATTCTCCACCCATGTCGGTCTTTGACGATACAAACGACTCATGTTCGGAATAAACGCTGCATCAGAAATATTCCAAAATTCAATCGCTGAGCTTCTAAATGGTCTACCGGGATGTAAGAACATTTCCGATGACATCATTGTTTACGGCCGTGACGTCAGAGAACATGATGAAAACCTGCACCGCGTTTTAACCCGTCTGCGCGAACACAACGCCCGCCTGAACCAAGACAAATGTACCTTCCGTAAGTCAGAAGTGATCTTCTATGGACACTCTTTTAACGCTGAAGGAATCAAAGCTGCCCCTCAGAAAGTCAATGCTATTAAGACCATGCAACCTCCAGAAAGTCCAAGTGAAGTGAAGTCCCTCCTTGGTATGGCACAGTACGTTTCACGTTTCATTCCCAATTATGCCACCATTACTGCTCCTTTACGTGCTTTAACCCATCAGAATTCCCCATGGAAATGGGACACAGAAGAAGAAACCGCTTTTCGAAGGCTACAGAATGAGCTTACTAGCGACCGGGTCATGGCATACTTCGACCCAAAGAAACCTACCGATGTGCTCGTTGATGCAAGCCCCACGGGTCTAGGAGTCATTCTAATACAAGACGGTAAAGTCATCAGCTATGGAAGCCGTGCATTGTCTGATGTCGAAACTCGGTATTCCCAAACAGAACGAGAAATCCTCGCAGTCGTCTGGGCAACTGAACATTATCATCTTTACTTATATGGTGCCAAGTTCACCGTAATCACAGATCACAAGCCTCTGATTGGTATCTTCAAGAGTCACAAACCCACCTCTCCCAGAATTGACCGATGGAAACTGAGATTAGAGACCTTAAGATTGTCGTTTACGGCAAACGGCTAACCTCGAGAAATTCTTTTGTAATGATTAATGAAATCAAAATCATGAACCGTGAAATGTTCCAGCCATAAGATTTATTATAAGAATCTAAAATGCTGCACTAAGACACCTTGTATGATCACCGAAACGTTACAACTGATGTGAAACAATTTGGGGCATCAATCGCTTGACGTTCGAGTTGACGTTCGACGTTTGCAGTGAACGGCTGTGAGCTTGTCTAGCCGTCCAGTTGTAAAATGCAAACGTCAAACAGCACACAAGTCAAACGTCAAGCTATGTGAGCAGAAAATATGTAATATCAACCGTCAAGTTTCTGTAGTTAAACAAGGTGTATCTATACGTAGTTTTCGGTATTTTGAATAAATCCTATTTGTAATACATTTCACCGTCAATGATTTTGTTTTTAGAGCAAACAAAGTGTCTGACGTTAGCCGTTTGCCGTAAACGACAATCTTAAGGTCTCTATTAATGCCGTACCACTACGAGATAATTTACCGGCCAGGAAAGGACGATGCCAATCCTGCCGACTTCATAAGCCGTCATCCAGATCAAGCCACTCTATTTCCAGATAACATCGCTGAAGTGTACGTCAATTATCTTTGCAACAACATAATTCCAAAAGCTATGACCTTATCAGAAGTGAAGAAAGAAACACAGAACGATTCCACACTCCAAAAGCTCTCACAAGCAATTGAAACCAACCACTGGTCTGATCCAGAAATCCAGTCGTACACAAACGTTAAGGATGAACTTTCCGTTTGCAATGATTTGATCCTTCGAGGAACACGTTTGGTCATTCCAAAATCACTTCAACGTCAAGCTATCGAGCTGGCACACACGGGTCATTAGGGAATAGTAAAGACCAAGCGACTGTTACGCGAAAAGGTTTGGTTTCCCTCGATTGACCGGATGGTCCAAGAGAAAATCAAAAACTGTATTCCATGCCAAGCAGCGACACAAGGTCCCAAACCAGAGCCCTTAAACATGACTCCTGTACCTAAAGCCCCATGGAATGAAATCGCCATTGATTTTGTTGGTCCTTTCCCCTCGGGCGAAACCTTACTCGTATTATTGATGAATTCAGCAGATTTCCAGAAGTCGAAATCCTCCCCTCCACAACCGCCAACGCCGTTATCCCAAAACTCGATGGAATTTTCTCTAGACAAGGAATACCCAAAGTCGTGAAATCGGACAATGGTCCCCCTTCAATAGCAACGAATTTGCAAACTTCGCAAATTTTCTTGGATTCGAGCACCGAAAAGTGACACCTTATTGGCCCCAAGCGAACGGCGAGGTCGAGCGCTTCATGCGGACACTCGAAAAAGCTATCCGTACAGCCCATCTGGAACAAAAGAATTGGAAACAAGAAATGAACGAATTCCTACGCCAGTATCGTGCAACTCCTCATAGCACCACCGATATGTCGCCCTCTGAAGCTCTAAACGGTCGCAAATTACAAACGCTTCTTCCTCAGCACACTGAAGTCAACCAATCCGATGTCTACAATTCCATCTACGAAAAAAACAGTGGAAAGAAAAGAAAGATGAAAGAATACGCCGACCAACGACGGCATTCTAAAACCAGTCAAATAAAAGTAGGAGACATAGTCCTAATCCGGCAACCGAAAACAAACAAGTTGTCCACCCCGTTTAATCCACATCCTTACAAGGTCGTAGCAAGAAAAGAAAGTATGGTCACCGCTGAACGTGGCTCCCACAAAGTTACACGCAATGTTTCGTTTTTTAAAAAGATCGAAGCAATTCCAATCCCACAAAATGAAACAGACGACGAAGTCGACGACCCAATACCAAGTGCCCCACACCAGCAGGAACAAACTGTTGGACCCCAATAACCCAGAAGATCCCAACGGCAAAGACAACCCCCCAACAGATTAGCTTATCAATAGACAAACACATTAGTCAATCTAACTCCTGCAATAACATTACTATAAATTTGAAGTTTATTCAGAGCAATTGGACTCGCATAAAAAAAAAAATAAAACAGATAAGTATCTAGAACGTTTGAAGAAGGACGCTATCTTAATGTGGGGAGAGATGTGGTATCCACCCCTTATTAATATATAACAGGCGCAGTAACATTAAGTTAATTAGTAACCTCCCAGTAATGTTTACTTTTCACTTTGTAATATTATATACTAAATAAGAAGGTTTTAAAAACACCAAGGCGGACTGTTGTTTTTCTTTTAATCCGTGTGGTGTTATTGTTTGGACACCAAATTAGCGTTGGCCAAGGCTTCAGTGCTCGCAAAAGCCAAAGGCTCCAGCCGGCCAGGGGCGGATCCAGACCGTATCAACCGTATCAAGTGATACGGTCAAATTTTGCCAATCGTGTACTTGAATAAATTAATCGTTTCTTTTTGTTATTGGACATCGGCCACTACCACACTAAGTATTTTCTTTCAATCTCGCATCAACTAATCAATTTTTGAATGATATCAAATGCGCTGTACGAAAATATCAAATTTTGCCGCAACAGCCGAAATTTATGAATAATATGTAATTTTACACCCGTGTTTAGTTTTTATTTTATCGGTGTATGAGATGGCGATGTTTCACCGATCGTTTGCCTATTGCTTTCGAAAAATGTGCGCCCGCAAACGTGATACGGTCTTTGATACGGTCAGTAACCATTTTCTTGCGCAATTCTTCCTTATATGGTAACATTCCGATCATTTTTGATACCGTTGGGATAGATGATACCCTCATGAGAAAATCAAACCAATCAGAGCTCGCAATTTTCGATACGCTGATACTGTAGCGAAAATTTTGTTGCGTAATATGTAAGCGCAGGTAGCCTGAAAGCCTGAACACGGCAGCCTTGATTGTCTTCCCGTTTTTGTATACACTGCGAGTTGGTAAGTCAATTGACGATTTTCGTCTGATTTTCGGCAAAACGATAATGAAAGGTGTGCTTGCTCGATTGGAACGAATATTTGAGCGCGTTGACGCTCAAGAAGATATTTCGACCGATGTAAAGTTGCTGAAACTTCATTGTGTGGATATTGTCAAACGTGAAACACGTGGGAAGCATATTGAAAAAAACGTCGAGAATACGGTACGCGTTTGTGAATTTTCGCGAATGCAATTTCCCAAGCTTCATTTGGAAAGATGTGGGAATCAGTATATACATGTGAGGTAATGTAAATTTATATATTTGGTTCTTAACAGCATTGGTTTTGTCGATGTGCGTGAATATGTTACAATTGGACTTTATGGTAATATAATATTCAAATTTGTATGTTGCCTTAGTGATTATATTCGACCGAAAGCAAACCGCTAGGCTATATTTACGAATAATAATATTACCAGTGTTAACTTGCCGACGAATACGACTTACCACGCATTGCGAATTTGCTAGCCTGACAATATAGAACTGCATTCGAAATGCTAGCCTGACAATATAGAACAGCATTAGAAAATCCTACTTGTTCGTATAATCAGCCTCAATGTCAAATCCCCTGTCTGCCATCAATTCATCTCCTGGTTCGAGAAGCTTTAAAATACCACAGTCGTGTGTAATCTTCTTATCACTATTTCGACCTGCACACAGACTAGAAATAAAACTTGGGTATCCATTGGCTGATATTCCAATTAAGCCCTTTGCTGTATTATGGTTTTTGTAGCTTGAGAATGTAATGGACTGACTTCTGCATGATGATGGCATTTCAATGAAAATTTCAGTGCAGTCAATTATCACTCTAGTTTTTGGATATGTTAGTTTAAAACAGCCAGGCATGTTATCATCAATGAAATTCCGACTGGGCCAAATTGGTAGAACACGAAGGCGTTGGTATAGGAATATAATCCATGTTTTAAAAATTCTAGAGACTTGTGTTGTGGAAATATTGAAACGATGTGCAATATCTTGTACAAGTAACCCCAAACGCAATCTAATGAGTACAAGAAATAATTCTTGCTCTGGTGACATAGATCTTGGTTTGCCACATTTGGTTTGGGATTCTGAGGTTATGGGAGCTGTATTTGAACCATGGTATACAAGATGTTCACAAGCTGGGGAAAGGTAGTCATAAAATGCTTTGAAACAAGAATAATTTGGAAAGTTAGTGTAAAACTTAAAATCGCTGTCACTGCTAATAAATCTCTCCAACTGAAATAGCCCACTTTTTAACTTGGTAGCACATTCCTCATATTTTTTATTCAAAGCCATGTTTTCTTCTTGTAATGATGATATTTTATCCCTAAGTTCCTGGACGATATTTTCAGAATTGACATCTTTAGTCAAGTCATCAACAATGACAGGGCTATCTTGATTTGTATTTTCCAAATTAGATTGTTTAGGAATTACTGGATCATTTTCAGCCACTATCCGAACAGTGGGGATTTTTCTAGGTTTACTTGTAACAGCTGCAAAAATTGTTGGAATGTTGTTGCTATATGTTTTTGCACCTCCCACAAAATGCGATGAGCATACTCGGTGACTGGGACCAGGGTCCCTTATACCTTTCCTTTTCAACAAACGTATCCACTTTTTCCTCATCTCTGGATTTTTCGGAATTTTGTGAAATGACATCTCAGGGTTTTTTTTATTATTGTTCTCACATTGTGGTATACAACAGTATCGTTTACATATTCTGGTGATTTTAACAGTTTCACTATTATTTGTCTCATGCGAAGTGCTTGGTTCACTCTCCATATTTTATAGTTTAAGAGTTTAAATATTTCTATATACCTAGACAATTACAGACCTTTACAAGAATTTAAAATATATTTATCTATAATCTTAAACTAACTTTTAAATGAATTTACATAATTAAAATATCCTATCTATTTGTTTCCTATGATATAAGTTTAAAAAATTGAATTTATTTACCTAAATATTTATTGTATAATCCACGAGCAATGAATTTATTTACAATGGAGGATGAGAACCAAAGCAGGCTTCAACTAGAGGGCAAACAACAGCAGTAAACCAATAAAAACACTCTCAACTTAATATTTTGTTGCGATAGCTTGTTTTGCTCATTAAAATTCAGGATATTTTCGCGCCAAAGCAAAGTGACAAACTCAAAACATTTGGCAACCCCAAGGCTGACTTCAATGTCAAATTCGAACAAAATCGTGACAAGATACGTGAATTTCAAGAAGTATGAAACGACATTTGTACAAGAGTAGTGGTAAAATATCTCTTAGATCCAAAACGAAACACTATCATTTGAGCTTATTTCGCCACTGAATGTGCACAGGATTATCATCACAATATTCTCCATCTTCTCTCATTTTTTTGAAGAATTCCATCCACCATCCGGTAAATGACTTTCGCAAAAAAGACCACCACGATTCGATACGTTGGCTGGAAGTGGACTTTCCGTACATAAAGCTTTTCTCACCTCCAAAACTATCTTCGTCATTTCTTCTTAAGAAACGTTGAATTCCAGAAACATTAACATTTTTCGTTCCAGCATCTGCGCGAACAATGCGTGGTAAACCTCCCACTTGCTGTACACAGTTCACAAAATAAAGGGCAACGACTTTGGGGTTTATATTTGTATGGCCAACCTCCAACCACAGGATCCTTCTACTAAACCCGTCTATTCCACCATGAATAGAAAACCCGAAGGGTTTTAATTTATCATATCCATCGATATGCCAGATGAAGTTTGGACCCTTAGCTCGATACATTCTGCGTTTCAATTTGTGCTTTGAACGGCATGATACACCATCTGGATCCAGCAGTTTAAGAGCTTTTCGCACTGTTTCTCTGTTGATAAACAGACCATGATTCATTGTCAGCCTATGGTGCATTTGCCGATAACCAATACTGCTTCCACTGCTCTTCAACTCGCTTTCAAGTGCATTTATTATTTCATCCGAATTACTTTGCACTGATCTTCTTTTTAAGTGTAGGTTACGCAGTATTCTTTTCAGCTGACGAATGCTCATTATCAATCCGTGTCCCAAAGACAGAAACAAAACAATTTCTGCATTGTTTAAACCAAGATTAAAATATCTTACAACCAAATCGTCACAACCGACATTTGGACCTTCATCAATTGCCGGTATGTACGATGGAAATACAGAAACGCATCGATGCAAAAGGCTTAACAAAACCAATATTCCATATAGTACAATTGTGTGAAAGAGAAATAGCGCCATGTTGAAAAACGTTCTTTGTTATGCAAGATAAGGCATGCAAATTGAATTAATTGATATCACTGTAAACAAGTTGAGTTTTTATAAAAAGTTGAGTTTTTTTAAAAGTTGAGTTTTTTTAAAAGTTGAGTTTTTTAAAAAGTTGAGTTTTTTTAAAAGTTGAGTTTTTTAAAAAGTTGAGTTTTTCAATTAAAAAGATGAGTTTTTTAAAAGGTTGAGTTTTTTTCAAAAATAAGCCGAGTTTCCTGAAAACATACACTTGCGTTTGCGGTGTCCCTTATGGGCCACGGTACATAAGGGACACCGCAAACGCAAGTGTATGTTTTCAGGAAACTCGGCTTATTTTTGAAAAAAACTCAACCTTTTAAAAAACTCATCTTTTTAATTGAAAAACTCAACTTTTTAAAAAACTCAACTTTTAAAAAAACTCAACTTTTTAAAAAACTCAACTTTTAAAAAAACTCAACTTTTAAAAAAACTCAACTTTTTATAAAAACTCAAATTGTTTACAGTGATATCAATTAATTCAATTTGCATGCCTTATCTTGCATAACAAAGAACGTTTTTCAACATGGCGCTATTTCTCTTTCACACAATTGTACTATATGGAATATTGGTTTTGTTAAGCCTTTTGCATCGATGCGTTTCTGTATTTCCATCGTACATACCGGCAATTGATGAAGGTCCAAATGTCGGTTGTGACGATTTGGTTGTAAGATATTTTAATCTTGGTTTAAACAATGCAGAAATTGTTTTGTTTCTGTCTTTGGGACACGGATTGATAATGAGCATTCGTCAGCTGAAAAGAATACTGCGTAACCTACACTTAAAAAGAAGATCAGTGCAAAGTAATTCGGATGAAATAATAAATGCACTTGAAAGCGAGTTGAAGAGCAGTGGAAGCAGTATTGGTTATCGGCAAATGCACCATAGGCTGACAATGAATCATGGTCTGTTTATCAACAGAGAAACAGTGCGAAAAGCTCTTAAACTGCTGGATCCAGATGGTGTATCATGCCGTTCAAAGCACAAATTGAAACGCAGAATGTATCGAGCTAAGGGTCCAAACTTCATCTGGCATATCGATGGATATGATAAATTAAAACCCTTCGGGTTTTCTATTCATGGTGGAATAGACGGGTTTAGTAGAAGGATCCTGTGGTTGGAGGTTGGCCATACAAACAAAAACCCCAAAGTCGTTACCCATTATTTCGTGAACTGTGTACAGCAAGTGGGAGGTTTACCACGCATTGTTCGCGCAGATGCTGGAACGGAAAATGTTAATGTCTCTGGAATTCAACGTTTCTTAAGAAGAAATGACGAAGATAGTTTTGGAGGTGAGAAAAGCTTTATGTACGGAAAATCCACTTCCAACCAACGTATCGAATCGTGGTGGTCTTTTTTGCGAAAGTCATTTACCGGATGGTGGATGGAATTTTTCAAAAAAATGAGAGAAGATGGAGAATATTGTGATGATAATCCTGTGCACATTCAGTGTCTAAGCTATTGCTTTATGAGCCTGCTGAAAGAGGAGCTTTATCGTGTTGCTCAGAATTGGAATTTACATAAAATTAGACCAACAAGAAATCCAGATTCACCTTCTGGTCGGCCAGATGTCTTGTATTTTGTTCCAGAATGTGTAGGTGTAACAGACTGTAAGGTGATTCCAAATGAAGATGACGTTGATATATCGAAGGAACTTTGCGAAGACGAGCAGCCATCATTGGCAGTAATATTTCAGGAATTGGCAGATATGATTATGGAAGATGAAGATTTTGCTCAACCTCAAAATGCTCATGACGCAAAGGTACTTTACCACCAACTTTTGTTGTGTATTGACAGATTGTAATCTTAAATCAATACTTGCCATTACTATTGGTAAAGATTATTTCCTTACGATAGAACAGTTGAATGCCATGCACTTGGAAACTTAGTCTTTGTGTTAAAGGTCTTTTCTTTTGCGCTAATTAAAAAAACTTGTTGTAACTACAACTTACATGTTAAGTAGCATGCAGCTGCTTGTTATGTTCAACTAATTGATGTTGTCCCAAACTTCCCAAGACAGTGGTGCAACAAATACATACATGCATGCTGTGACGTCATTTGGAAGATCCCAGTATTGTTGCTTGAGGATAAGTTGTTTGCAATCACTTTTTCATGGCTATATAGTTGGAAATTGCATTAAAGGCCTTGATACACTAGGGAAAGTTTCCGGAACAAAGTTTCTGAAACAAGTTTCCAAAACAAAACTTTCCAAAGCAAATGTGGATACACGTCAGAGATAAGGTAATAATTCCGTGTTTTGATATAAATCTTAATTCAAGCCCAAACCCTAATCCTAACCAGCG
Organism: Muricea muricata; assembly: GCA_963855995.1. Taxonomy (NCBI): domain Eukaryota; kingdom Metazoa; phylum Cnidaria; class Anthozoa; order Malacalcyonacea; family Plexauridae; genus Muricea; species Muricea muricata. The sequence continues at coordinate 27,959,498 of OY979716.1, forward strand.
TTTTATTTGTCATGTTTTTGATTAGATTTAGGGCTTGGATTAAAATTTAATTTCGCGTACTGAGAACACGGAATTATCACCAGAGATAACCACCAATGTATATTCTACACGGGAAAACGCGAGTAAACTTTGAGTATGTCGTCTAGCAAGTTTAAAGAAGAGGTGTATGCCCAAAAATTGAAGAAAAAGAGAATAATAGCTATATGTGGTGCAGTGATAGTTACATAATAATGGCCAGAAATGCAAGACGGAGAAGAAATCGCAAAATTTGGACAAGGGAGTGCATACTGGAAAGACCACCATGCACTGAAGTCACATGCGCTTACCTGTCACATTTGATTGGCTAACGTCAAAATAGTTTCAGAAACTTGTTTCAAAAATTAGAACACTGCTCTAATCGGGTAAACTTGTTTCCAAAACAAAAGTTTAGGATTTTATTAATGATACACTAGAAACTTTTGTTTCGGAAACTTTCCCTAGTGTATCAAGGCCTAAGTCAGCTGGATACAGCTGTTCAAAAATTCGGCCAGAATTTTATACGCGATTGTTGCCATAGCAACGAGATGTAAGTCACCAAAAATTCTGATCATGTGAAAAATATAAAAGTATCGGTAGCAGCTTATTTAATGTTAATGGTGTAATGTAGAAATGTTGAAAACTGCATCGAGACTGCCGATCATTCCAGAAAAAAGCCACGTCACAGCAATTGATTTATTTCAAATAAAATGTTCTCTCTTTACATGTACATTTTAACTAGTTACAATAACTACAACATACTTCAGTAGACAATGTTTCTTCGAAAACGCTAACCAATGGCATGTAACTGCATGACGGGCACAAAGGAGCAGTGGAATGAATAAACTTAAACAGCCAATAAGAATGACGTATGAAATTTCAATAGCAATTATTTAATATCTACTCTGTCTCAATGCTTTAATACTGTATAATAAAACGCAACATTAAAATTGTCCACATAGTTATAACACATTCCATCACAGTTCGTTTGTAACAGAGTGAATCAAATAAACATCAACAATGGGGAGGACACGAATAACAAACGCGGCAACACAGTTGATCATGAAACGTCTTATAGAAATCAAACAATTTGTAATCCTAGGGGATTTTCTGAGTTAAGGCTTGAGGGCAACGCGACAGCATCATACGATGTTAGATATGTTCTTGAAATCGTGTTTATGATTGACAAAATTTCCCCTTTATCGTCATGGCCAATAATATTACTTTAAAGGCTAAAACTTGAAAGCTTGATAAATTTAAATGAAGTAAAGAAGTTAATTATTTGGCTAAGATATTCCTTAGCTCTGTGTATGTATCTTATGTCGTCAAGCGTGCCGCGTTGTCGATCGTATACTCTTTAATTATACCGTATGAATCTAAAACACAGCAAAAGCAAAACGGCTTGCTTAGATAAAATGCCCCTCCAGTTATTAAAGTCTAAAATATCGAAACGTACATAAGTTTAATCAATCAGCGAGATCCCATAGTTGTGGATTCGATAAGTAGAAATCCATGTTATCCCGCAGACGAGCTTGGGTCGGATAGTTCTTGGGAATCACCAACACACGAAAACACGTTTGAGCTTTAGGTCTCATCGACAACGCACTCATATTCTCCATCCTTATCTTAATAGAACTGTGCGGAAGAATGACATCACTGCCTGTGCAGAACCGTAGAAATCTCGCCACAGTTTGTTGATCTTTATTTCTGAGGTAGCGGATAAGCCATTGAAACACCCTAACTTCTTGCTGACTTTCACCATCAAGCTGTAAACTTTCAATTACATTTTTGTTGGTTGGAGAACATAACATATACAATGCACTAATTTCGGCACCTGTAACTGCTTTCCAGAATGGTCCCATTCCTTCTTGTAACTTGTTCAAACAGAAGAAAGGCTTCGATATCATTTCAGTGGTGGAGACCTGAATAAGGATGTCTTTTACATTATCTTTCGTTACACATCTTTGTACGCCATAATCAGAGAGAATTTTGATCAACTCGATATGGGAAACGGTTCTTCTGGACTTAATGCGCGCACTGTACAACGTTTCTTTCTTTCTCAGGCAAAAGCATCAAAAATGATAAATTCAAGCACTCCTCTGTAACTCTACCAACAACTGCCTGCTGCACAGCTGCCTCTGACAACTGAACGGGAAATGTGTCAGTAAGGAGAAATTGGTGCGTAATGATTCGCCCGAGGACAACATAATCATCGGGTGAAAGCGGAGCTGAAACGGAGAAGATATATTGAGAGGATCCTTCGCAAAATGTAGTCAGAAAACTGTTCCAAAATACTGAATAAACCTCACGAGTAACGCCATCGCCAGCAGCATCTTCATTTTTGAAACGCAACGAAAGTTTTTGTTTGGTAATCGAATCATTTTTGTACAGTGACAGTAAATTTTTGAAGCAATTATGGCGGTCAACTTCGTAGACATTGTACTCTTGTGCATTAAAGCTTTCTGCTGCTCTTTTACGTTTATCAGTTAAACTATTAAACTGTCCGCGGGGTCTGTTGTCGTCCACAAAATCATCGTCGTCTTCGAAAAGTTGCATTGGAGGTGCTGGTGAAATATTTTCCAGATCAACGATGCCAACAATAGGATGGTCATCAGGATGATTGTCCTCAATTTCTTGTTGGTCAAATGAGGTAGCCTCCTCTTGTTCTTTACTTTTGCTAGTCACGTCTTCATGAGGGATGAGATAATGCTCTACTTCAGACATATAGAGCACTGATGAAGAAATCAACGATATGTTGTCATCTGGATGAATTTTGATGCGAGGATGCGATAAAGATAGCGAAAAATCTTCCGGTGTAGTGGCAAGAGAACCAACCCAATCATAAACTGCTGTAACTTTACAATCAGGTGGAAAACGCCTTCTAATGATCCCGAAAGATGGGTGACGAACGGAAACTGCGACAAATGGAGAGCATTCACTTGGTTCATTTGTCACGCGAGATTCCCTGCTTTTGCGAATATTTTCTTTTCGACTTTCCTCCAACGCTGATTGTGTTTCCTTTTCTCGGTCAGCGTTAAGAGATGCGTTATATTCCGCCATCTGTTCATCCATTAGAGTTATACGTTCTTCACTACTGCCAATCAGGGAACAGGTATCGTCTGAAATCGGTACAAAAGTGGCTGAATCATGCATTGCGTCAACTAAACATTCGTGCTCTTCATTGAAGATGGGAGAAAATGCTGGTTTCATCAGCTCACTGTCGGACTCCTCAGACGAAGTTTCAATATGTCGCTCTTTCGTAAGAAGGAATAACCTCGGAGTATGCAAGTTATACCGACTTTTGTACTCTTCAGGAGAAAATTTATCACTAAGATCGATAGGTTTACTCATGAAATCGGCCAATTGGAATTCTAATTTATCTCTTGTTTCATCCTCTGGGAAAAATATGTTTTTTATTTCTTCAAGGCATTCTAGGGCAGACGCGTCTTTTTTTATATGAATTGTTCGCACCCCACCTCCCTGTTCGATTCTTTTTGCTTTATATCCACCATCTTCATTAAAATGCTTCCACCGAATTTCGAATTTTAAAGTTTGCTTTTTTCCTGCTTTGGGGGTATTCTGCTGCTTTCCTTTTGAAGCTGGTGTAGGTTGTCGTAGCAATTTTCCAGCTTCCAGGATTTCCTTTAATTTTCTTTTCTTTCAGGGCCCTCTCGTCTTCGTTGGATTGATTTTTTGACTCACAAAATGCTTTTAGTCTTAATCGATCACCTTTTGCCACAATACCCATGTCAATAAGATCTGTGTCGGTCATTAGCGCTATTGCAGCTTTGTCAACCTGTAAATTTATATAATGACATATCTGAGCAAAGGCATATAAGACAGGGGTAGTTGCCTGCCTGTCCCCATAGAAATATCAAACTAGGATAAGCCGGGCGAATTTTAAGATGAAAATTGGACAAATAATGAACGTTTTATGTTGAAACGTTTATATTTTCTTGGGGCATTACGCAGTCTCTTGGGGCATTACGTGTCCTCAAGTTGTTTGCACTAAATATTTGATTGAACTGGAATATTTTGAGTTACATGAGAGGAAATGGGAGATAAGTATCTACATAGGTGAAGCTGACCGTCCTTATTTGGAGGTTGGGGGCAGCCAAATTTTCGACATAAAAAATTGAAACAAAAAAGTGGCTCATCTCTAAGTACGACAGTTAAATATTTAGTGCAAAAAACTTGAGCCGGCGTAATTATCTTTGATGTCCCAAGAAAATATAAACGTTTTAACATAAAACATTCGTGTTTCTTCACTGTATCTGGTCCAACAAGTAACAAAGTTGGGACAACAGTCTACACTGGTATAATGAGACAGGTTAATACAATATCTGTGCGGATTACCAATCAGTCACACCATTTTGTTAAATCAAGACATCCCCCACAAAATTTGATAAAAATCAGTTGTGCAAATCAACCACAAGACGAAACATCAAATAATACCTTTGTAGACCTCCCAAAATTTATGTTTATCAATATATGCAGCTTCTGAGCAATTTTGAACCTACCTCATCCCCACGTGCTTACTATAATTACAGAGAACCGCCATACAGGTATGTGGACACTAACATAAATTACTGAGCTGCGGTCTAACGCGCAAGGAAAGTTAGGATTGGGCCGGGGAAATTCGGCGACCTATCCCAACTTTCTTTGCGCGTTTAGGTCGCAGCAGCTACTTCATGTAAGTTGTATAGGGCGATACCCTGTATTCTTAGCAAGCGCATAGGGACGAGGCAGATTTTGCCCGTATGCCCATTCTAAATTTGCTGAATTTTCAATCCTTGAAATTTTGGGGTAGGAGAAATTACCTCTCTTGCCCACCCCCCCCCCGCCTCCTACAACTATGAGTATTAACGGAAGTACCTTTTCATTAATGAATTTGCTGATTACCAGCTCGTCTGTTTTCATCTCTCGTAAGAACGTAGTCACCTATAACAACAATATTAGCGTGTTATTACGGTTACTATACATGTATATGATTATGAATATTTATGATTTTTATTTCAAGATCAGATGGGATTTAGTCATTTTCTGTATCGTGATATTTCAATAGATGAAACCATGATGCGAAAAAAGAAAATACCGTGCTGGTAGAAATTTGCTAAAAACAGCAATTGCCCTGTTCAGGGCTCAAAGTGTTAAAATGCCCCCGTTCCCGTCTTCTTGAGAGTTGGACATTTCTGATTTTGACCGCGAGCGCATAACTTGGCAATCGCGAAGAAAAGAGTACAGTATAAACTAACCGAAAAATTAGGAAAGTTCGGGATTATGTACTTGTTGCGTTTGTTTATGAATATTTTCGACATGTACTGTAAATATCATCTATAATAGAACAAAAATCCAAAGTTTTATTTGGAAAAAAAACTTGCTATTTATAAACTTCTTCCTGAAGAGAGGGAAAAATGTGTACGAAGACGTGAACATAATTCTACTCTTCCGCAAGTCAAGACTGAGAGATTTAAGCGAAGTTATGTAACTAACCAATTGGTGTAATAATATAAATAATATAATATTATAAATCCATTAATGTAAAGTCACACGTATGAGTCTGTAAATTTCATAATAAAGACTTATAACAATAATAATATAGTATAGCGTTTATATAATAATATAAGTATAGTGCTTTCCTTTCATAAAACAAAAATATTTGCCTGAAATTTAAACAACAACAGATGTTTCTACGTGATATATACAGATAAATTTACAGATAAACCAAATCTGCAATAGAGTTATGGAAATTTGCGTTTTCTCTCCGTTACATGTTTACAAACGCCAAATGGATGTACCAGTTCTTTTCCTGTGAAAATATTAAGACGCATATGAATTTGTCCATCATTATTTTTCTTCCCTGATTAATAATTTATCAAACAACCCCAAAAAGTGGTTATTTAGAGTAAATAAAGAATCTACTTCGACGCGTAGATTATTTGTTATATAATCTATTTCCAAAATGGATTGTTTTGCGTGGTATACTCCATGTCTCGACAACTATTGGGTTCAAGATGGCGGTGAGGGCAGTAAACAACGACAACTCTTTAGTATCATTGATTGCTGATCAGGACGCTGGCCAGGTTAATAAATATAATTGCCTCTCTAGGCAAAATATGTCCTCGTAAAAATTCCTTATTTTAATGCCTGTTGCAACTGCTCGCGTGACGACTAATCAAATTGTGTATTTCACTGTTGTTCTTATACAATCTTTACTCCTTTCTACATCCTAGGTTGGATGCTTATGCCTTGTCCTCAACCAGTAGGCCCTCAACCTTTGGACTGAGCCCCCTCGTTCAATTACCAATTTTAACATATACCGGAAGGCCTAACAACAAACACTATAGGTAGCTTAATAAACTATTATTAAACGGCAGTTATACTCAGAATATTTCACAAATATTGACAAGCTACGGTGGCCCACAACTATTACGACAAATAACAATTATCATGGCATATTAAAATATTCCGCGGCATATTACTAAAAAGTAAAAAAAAATTTGTTTCTAAAGCGTCAAAAAACTCTACATGCCAACAAAAGCAGAAGTTTAGAACGTCAAACCAAAACAAGGCAGACAGCTTCAAGATCAATTTTCCAAAACTATATAGCTTCATTGGCCAAGGCCTAGGTCAAAAGTTGCTCTTTTCACCTGCCAAATTTCGAACAAAAATTCTACATTAGTAGCTATAAGTTCGGCACATAATAAAACGACGTTTGACCTGGGCCTATATTCCTTCGAAATAGTTTATATAATGAAGCAAACTTACTTGTTGTATGTTGTCATCCTCCATCTTGAAACGTGCTTTATGAGCCCGCGGTGCATTTTGGAAAAAAGTTCAGTTTTTTAAAGTTGAGTTTTTACAAAGTTGAGTTTTTTAAAAAGTTGAGTTTCATAAAAAGTTGAGTTTTTATAAAAAGTTGAGTTTTTTAAAAAGTTGAGTTTTTCAAAGATGAGTTTTTAAAAAGTTGAGTTTTTTAAAAAATAAGTCGAGTTTCCTGAAAACATATACTTGCGTTTGCGGTGTCCCTTATGGGCCACGGTAAAGAAATGGATGGACGCAGAATGTTGTTAAAAATCCGCCGATTCTTCTCTCGAACGAAAACGATCACTCGTACGGCCGCCATTTCGTTCGAAAGCACATCGCATTCTCCTACCGTCACGCTTAGCGCGCCTGGTGCTATAAGGGGAAAGGTCTATTAAAAAAACTGGTTGTAACTACAACTTACATGCTAAGTAGCATGCAGCCACTTGCTATGTTCAAGTAATTGATGCTGTCCCAAAATTCCCAAGTCCAACAAATACATACATGCATGCTGTGACGTCATTGATATTGTTGCTTGAGGATAAGTTGTTTGCAATCACTTTTTCATGGCCATATAGTAGGAAATTGCATTAAAGACCTTGATACACTAGGGAAAGTTTCCGAAACAAAGTTTCTGAAACAAGTTTCCAAAACAAAACTTTCTAAAACAAATGTGGATACACGTCAGAGATAAGGTATAATAATTTCGTGTTCTCATATAAATCTTAATTCAAGCCCTAACCCCAAACCCCAATCCTAACCAGCGTTTTATTTGTCATGTTTTTGATTGGATTTAGGGCTTGGATTAAAATTTAATTTCGCGTACTGAGAACACGGAATTATTACCAGAGATAATTACCAATGTATTCTACGCGGGAAAACGCGAGTTAACTTTAAGTATTTCGTCTAGCAAGTTTAAAGAAGAGGTGTATGCCGAAAAATTGAAGAAAAAGAATAGTGGCTATATGTGGTGCAGTGATAGTTACATAATAATGGCCAGAAATGCAAGACGGAGAAGAAATCGCAAAATTTCGACAAGGGAGTGCATACTGGAAAGACCACTATGCACTGAAGTCACGTGCGCTTACCTGTCACATTTGATTGGCTAGCGTCAAAATAGTTTCAGAAACTTGTTTCAAAAATTAGAACACTGCTCTAATCGGGTAAAATTGTTTCCAAAACAAAAGTTTAGGATTTTATTAATGATACACTAGAAACTTTTGTTTCGGAAACTTGTTTCAGTGTATCCCTAGTGTATCAAGGCCTAAGTCAGCTGGATACAGCTGTCCAAAAATTCGGCCAGGATTTTGTACGCGATTGTTGCCATAGCAACGAGATGTAAGTCACTAAAAATACTGATCATGTGAAAAATATAAAAGTATCGGTAGCAGCTTATTTAATGTTAATGGTGTAACTGTAGAAATGTTGAAAACTGCATCGAGACTGCCGATCATTCCAGAAAAAAGCCACGTCACAGCAATTGATTTATTTCAAATAAAATGTTCTCTCTTTACATGTACATTTTAACTAGTTACAATAACTACAACATACTTCAGTAGACAATGTTTCTTCGAAAACGCTAACCAATGGCATGTAACTGCATGACGGGCAGGGCCGTGGCTAGAGCGTTAATTGGGGGGGGGTGTATATTCATATATTCGTGTTATGACCAACTAATTTCTTTTGAAATCAGTTGTCATTAGGGTTAATTTCAAAAGAAATTAGTAGGGCATAACACGAATATATGAATATACACCCCCCCCCCCCAATTAACGCTCTAGCCACGGCCCTGAATTGACGGGTACAAAGGAACAGTGGAATGAATAAACTTAAACAGCCAATAAGAATGATGTACTAAATTTCAATAGCAATTATTTAATATGTATCTGTCTCAATGCTTTAATACTGTGTAATAGAACGCAACATTAAAATTGTCCACATAGTTATAACACACTCCGTAACACAGTTCGTTTGTAACAGACTGAATCAAATAAACATCAACAATGGGGAGAACACGAATAACAAACGCGGCAACGCAGTTGATCATGAAACGTATTAATGTGAGATATAGAAATCAAACAATTTGTAATCCTAAAGGATTTTCTGAGTTAAGGCTTGAAAGTAACGCGACAGCGTCATACGATGTTAGATATGTTCTTGAAATCCCGTTTATGATCGACAAAATCTCCCCTTTATCGTCATGGCCAATAATATTACTTCAAAGGCTAAGACTTGAAAGCTTGATAAATTTAAATGAAGTAAAGAAGTTAATTATTTGGCTAAGATATTCCTTAGCTCTGTGTATGTATCTTATGTCGTCGAGCGTCCGCGTTGTCGATCGTATACTCTTCAATTGCACTATATGAATCTAAAACACAGCAAATGCAAAAACAGCTTGCTCAGATAAAATGCCCCTTCAGTCATTAAAGTCTAAAATATCGAAACGTTGTACATAAGTTTAATCAATCAGTGAGATCCCATAGTTGTGGATTCGATAAGTAGAAATCCATGTTATCACGCAGACGAGCTTGGGTCGGATAGTTCTTGGGAATCACCAACACACGAAAACACGTTCGAGCTTTAGGTCTCATCGACAAGGCACTCATATTCTCTATCCCTATTTTAATAGAACTGTGCGAAAGAATGACATCACTGCCTGTGCAGAACCGTAGAAATCTCGCCACAGTTTGTTGATCTTTATTTCTGAGGTAGCGGATAAGCCATTGAAACACCCTAACTTCTTGCCGACTTTCAGCATCAAGCTGTAAACTTTCAATTACGTTTTTGTTGGTTGGAGAACATTTAACATATACAATGCACTAATTTCGGCACCTGTAACTGCTTTCCAGAATGGTTCCATTCCTTCTTGTGACTTGTTCAAACAGAAGAAAGGCTTCGATATCATTACAGTGGTGGAGACCTGAATAAGGATGTCTTTTACATTATCTTTCGTTACACATCTTTGTACGCCATAATCAGAGAGAATTTCGACCAACTCCGACATGGAAAACGGTTCTTCTGGACTTTATGCGCACTGTACAACGTTTCTTTCTTTTTCAGGCAAAAGCATCAAAAATGATGAAATCAAGCACTCCTCTGTAACTGTACCAACAACTGCCTGCTGCACAGCTGCCTCTGACAACTGAACGGAAAATGTGTCTGTAAGGAGAAATTGGTGCGTAATGATTCGCCCGAGGACAACATAATCATCAGGTGAAAACGCAGCTGAAAGTTTTTGTTTAGTAATCGAATCATTTTTGTACAGTGACAGTAAATTTTTGAAGCAATTATGGCGGTCAACTTCGTAGACATTGTACTCTTGTGCATTAAAGCTTTCTGCTGCTCTTTTACGTTTATCAGTTAAACTATTAAACTGTCCGCGGGGTCTGATGTCGTCCACAAAATCATCGTCGTCTTCGAAAAGTTGCATTGGAGGTGCTGGTGAAATATTTTCCAGATCAACGATGCCAACAATAGGATGGTCATCAGGATGATTGTCCTCAATTTCTTGTTGGGCAAATGACGTAGCCTCCTCTTGTTCTTTACTTTTGCTAGTCACGTCTTCATGAGGGATAAGATAATGCTCTTCTTCAGACATATAGAGCACTGATGAAGAAATCAACGATATGTTGTCATCTGGATGAATTTTGATGCGAGGATGCGATAAAGATAGCGAAAAATCTTCCGGTGTAGTGGCAAGAGAACCAACCCAATCCTAAACTGCTGTAACTTTACAATCAGGTGGAAAACGCCTTCTAATGATCCCGAAAGATGGGTGACGAACGGAAACTGCGACAAATGGAGAGCATTCACTTGGTTCATTTGTCACGCGAGATTCCCTGCTTTTGCGAATTTCTTCTTTTCGATTTTCCTCCAACGCTGATTGTGTTTCCTTTTCTCGGTCAGCGTTAAGAGATAGGTTTTATTCCGCCATCTGTTTATCCATTAGAGTTATACGTTCTTCACTACTGCCAATCAGGGAACAGGTATCGTCTGAAATTGGCACAAAAGTGGCTGAATCGTGCATTGCGTCAACTAAACATTCGTGCTCTTCATTGAAGATGGGAGAAAATGCTGGTTTCATCAGCTCACTGTCGGATTCCTCAGACGAAGTTCCAATATTTCGCTCTTTCGTAAGAAGGAATAACCTCGGAGTATGCAAGTTATACCGACTTTTGTACTCTTCAGGAGAAAATTTATCATTAAGATCGATAGGTTTACTCATGAAATCGGCCAATTGGAATTCTAATTTATCTCGTTTTATCCTCTGGGAAAAATATGTTTTTTATTTCTTCAAGGCATTCTAGGGCAGACGCGTCTTTTTCCATATGAATTGTTCGCACTCCACCTCCCTGTTCGATTCTTTTTGCTTTATATCCACTATCTTTATTAAAATGCTTCCACCGAATTTCGAATTTTAAAGTTTGCTTTTTTCCTGCTTTGGGGGTATTCTGCTGCTTTCCTTTTGAAGCTGGTGTAGGTTGTCGTAGCAATTTTCCAGCTTCTAGGATTTCCTTTAATTTTCTTTTCTTTAGGGCCCTATCGTCTTCGTTGGATTGATTTTTTTACTCACAAAATGCTTTTAGTTTTAATCGATCACCTTTTGCCACAATACTCATGTCAGTAAGATCTGTGTCGGTCATTAGCGCTATTGCAGCTTTGTTAACCTGTAAATTTATATGACATATCTGAGCAAAGGCATACAAGACAGGGGTAGTTGCCTGCCTGTCCTCGTAGAAATATCAAACTAGGATAAGCCGGGCGAATTTTAAGATGAAAATTGGATAAATAATGAACGTCTTAGTTGACACGTTTATATTTTCTAAGGGCATTACGCAGATGTGTCCTCAAGTTGTTTGCACTAAATATTTGATTGAACTGGAATATTTTGAGTTACATGAGAGGAAATGGGTGATAAGTATCCACATAGCAGAAGCTGACCGTCCTTACTTGGAGGTTGGGGGCAGCCAAATTTTCGACATAAAAAATTGGAATAAAAAAGTGGCTCATCTCTAAGTACGACAGTTAAATATTTAGTGCAAACAACTTGAGGACACGCCGGCGTAATTATCTTTGATGTTCCAAGAAAATATAAACGTTTTAACATAAAACATTCCTGTTTTTTCACTGTATCTGTACAAGTAAGAAAGTTAGGACAACAGTCTACACTGATATAATGCGACAGATTAATACAATATCTGTGCGGATTACCAATCAGTCACACCATTTTGTTAAATCAAGACATCCCCCACAAAATTTGATAAAAATCAGTTGTGCAAATCAACCACAAGACGAAACATCAAATAATACCTTTGCAGACCTCTCAAAATTTATGTTTATAAATATATGCAGCTTCTGAGCAATTTTGAGCGTACCTCATCCCCCGGTGCTTACTATAATTACAGAGAACCGCCATACAGGTATGTGGACACTAACATAAATTACTGAGCTGCGGTTTAAATGCGCAAGGAAAGTTAGGATTGGGCCGGGGAAATTCGGCGACCTATCCCCACTTTCTTTGCGCATTTAGGTTGCAGCAGCTCATTACTTCATGTAAGTTGTATATGGCGATACCCTGTATTCTTAGCAAGCGCATAGGGACGAGGCAGATTTCGCCCGTACACCCATTACAAATTTGCTGAATTTTCAATCCTTGAAATTTTGGGATAGGAGCAGTTGCCTCTTTCCCCCCCCCCACCTCCTACAACTATGAGTATTAACAGAAGTACCTTTTCATTAATGAATTTACTGATTACCAGCTCGTCTGTTTTCATCTCTCGTAAGAACGTAGTGACCTATAACAACAATGTTTAGCGTGTTATTAGGATTACTATACATGTATATGATTATGAATATTTATGATTTTTATTTCAAGATCAGATGGGATTTAGTCATTTTCTATATCGTGATATTTCAATAGATGAAACCATGATGCGAAAAAAGAAAATACCGTGCTGGTAGAAATTTGCTAAAAACAGCAATTGCCCTTTTCAGGGCTCAAAGTGTTAAAATGCTCCCGTTCCCGTCTTGTTGAGATTTGGACATTTCTGATTTTGACCGCGACCACATAACTTGACAACCACGAAGAAAAGAGCACAGTATAAACTACCCAAAAAATTAGGAAAGTTCGGGATTATGTACTTGTTGCGTTTGTTTATGAATATTTTCGACATGTACAGTAAATATCATCTGTAATAGAACAAAAATCCAAAGTTTTATTTGGAAAAAGAACTTGTTATTTATTTAACTTCTTCCTGAAGAGAGGCGAAAAACTTTACGAAGATGTGAACATAATTCTATTCTTCCGCAAGTCAAAACTGAGAGATTTAAGCGAAGTTATGTAACTAACTAATTGGTGTAATAATATAAATATTATAATATTATAAATCGATTAATGTAAAGTCACACGTATGAGTCTGTAAATTTTATAATAAAGACTTATAACAATAATAATATAGTATAGCGTTTATATAATAATATAAGTATAGTGTTTTCCTTTCATAAAACAAAAATATTTGCCTGAAATTTAAACAACAACAGACGTTTCTACGTGATATCTACAAATAAATTTACAGATAAACCACATCTGCAATTAAGTTATGGAAATTTGCGTTTTCTCTCCGTTGCATGTTTACAAACGCCAAATGGATGTACTAGTTGTTTTTCTGTGTAAATATTAAGACGCATATGAATTTTCTGTCCATCATGATTTTTCTTCCCTCATTAATAATTTATCAAACAACCCAAAAAAGTGGATTATTTAGAGTAAATAAAGAATCTACTTCGACGCATAGATTATTTGTTATATAATATCATTTTTTTTTAGTTTACTCGATTCTGATTGGTTAAAAAGTGTGCCGATTAATCCTTAATCGGCACATTGTGCCGATTAAAAATTAATCGGCACGGAAACGAGCTATACGTCATGTAGTAAAATGTTTTTGTGATAAAATTTGTCAACATTTTTGTATTTTTATTTTGAAATATTCAAAAAATCAGCAGCGTTTTTTACAAAAATGTTCACAAGGTGGTTAAAAAACTTTCGATGGATGAATACTCGTGTTAGAAAAGGTTTCTTTGAAGAGAAAATGGCAAACCTGAAAGTATTTATTGCGAAAGTTTGCGAAACATATCGTCGACAGCACTTCATTCACAAAAACAGTAAGTTCAGCATTGAAATATGTAGTAAAATGATATTAATAGGAAATTACACTTGTTCTCGAAGTATTAATGAAAAATCTCACTTGTGTTTGGCGAAATATTTATAATACCGCTCGTGCTACGCACTCGCGGTATTATAAACATTTCGCCAAACACGCGTGCGATTTTTCATTAATACTTCTGGAACCGTGTAATTTCCTATACTAATCTATTTCCAAAATGGATTGTTTTGCGTGGTATACTCCATGTCTTGACAACTATTGGGTTCAAGATGGCGGTAAGGGCAGTAAACAACGACAACTCTTTAGTATCATTGATTGCTGATCAGGACGCTGGCCAGGCTAATAAATATAATTGCCTCTGTAGGCAAAGTATGTCGTCGTAAAAATTCCTTATTTTAATGCCTGTTGCAACTGCTCGCATGACGACTAATCAAATTGTGTATTTCACTGTTGTTCTTATACAATCTTTACTCCTTTCTACATCCTAGGTTGTATGCTTATGCCTTGTCCTTAACCAGTAGGCCCTCAACCTTTGGACTGAGCCTCCTCGTTCAATTACCAATTTTAACATATACCGGAAGGCCTAACAACAAACACTATAGGTAGTTTAATAAACTATTATTAAACGGCAGTTATACTCAGAATATTTTACAAATATTGACAAGCTACGGTGGCCCACAACTATTACGACAAATAGCAATTATCATGGCATATTAAAATATCCCGCGGCATATTACTAAAAAGTAAAAACAAAATCGTTTGTAAAACGTCAAAAAACTCTAAATGCCGACAAAAGCAGAAGTTTAGAACGTCAAACCAAAACAAGGCAGACAGCTTCAAGATCAATTTTCCAAAACTATATAGCTTCATTGGCCAAGGCCTAGGTCAAAAGTTGCTCTTTTCATCTGCCAAATTTCGAACAAAAATTTTACATTAGTAGCTATAAGTTCGGCACATAATAAAACGACTTTTGACCTGGGCCTATATTCCTTCGAAATAGTTTATATAATGAAGCAAACTTACTTGTTGTATGTTGTCATCCTCAATCTTGACACGTGCTTTATGAGCCCGCGGTGCATTTTGGAAAAAAGTTCAGTTTTTTAAAGTTGAGTTTTTAAAAAGTTGTGTTTTTAATTAAAAAGTTGACTTTTTTAAAAAGTTGAGTTTTTTGAAAAGTTGAGTTTTTGTAAAAAGTTGAGTTCTTGTAAAAAGTTGAGTTTTTGTAAAAGTTGAGTTTTTATAAAAAGTTGAGTTTTTTAAAAAGTTGAGTTTTTTTAAAAAGTTGAGTTTTTTAAAAGGTTGAGTTTTTAAAAAAGTTGAGTTTTTCAATTAAAAAGACGAGTTTTCTAAAAAGTTGAGTTTTTAAAAAATAAGTCGAGTTTCCTGAACACATATACTTGCGTTTGCGGTGTCCCTTATGGGCCACGGTATATATATGTTAAAAATCTGAAATGGTATACCAGTATGATTCTCTATTGGACAATCAAATGTTTCCTGAAAATTGTGTGTGGTTGTCATTGTCAAATTTAATTACTGGTTTCAATTTAGTATATCAGCTGATGGAAATTGTCTATACAATGCAGCATCAATTGCTTTAACTGGCTCAGAGAAACTTTCTCCATATCTGCGACGTTTGTGCAGCATTGAGTTGTATGAAAATGCAGCATGCTACTCTGACCATCCAGTTATCAAGTCCCAACATGATAATGGTGCATTTACATCAATAAAAAATGCATTTGCCATGTGCCTATCCAACTCTGCTCTATCAAAGTTTGAGAAGCACGACGCAATAGCAGCAATTATCGAAGAAGGGAAGGGTAATTCCATCAACTATACCTTTTCATCCATGATGTGCATGTTTGCCTTGGCTACAGTGACAGAGTGCACAATAGAGTCTTACTTTCCAATTTCTGGTGAGGCAGCTGGGAGGGATGGTCGGGATTCATTAGCTAAAATGTACAATTGCACTATCAATCCAAGAGTTGGTGAAAACGGTGAGAAGATACATATTTTTCGTTGTGCTTCAATGCCTCGCCATTTTATGATTGATCGCAAGATGCCAGAAACAAGAAACAATTTTGTAGCGCTTTGCCAACCAGTGAAACCCACTGAACCTGGTCAGCAACATTTTGTCCCAAAGCTAATTTCGTCAAGACTCCCATCTACGGGTTGCCCACAATGTACAACTTCTACCTCTTCTACTACAGCTGCTACTTCCTCTTCAGTCACTTCACCGTTGACTCCTTCCACCCCAACTTCTTCATCTTCAGTTCCTCAAGAAGTTTCCAAAAATAGGAAAAGGAAGCAGCTAAGCTTGGATAACTTGTTTTCTAAGAAAAGAATTGAGGATGCTAGGCTGGTAAAGGACACTAGTGTAAAATCAGACATTACCAATCCGCCTACAGCTAATACCCATCTCGCAATAAAGCAGGCAACAGAAGCAGTAGAAACCGTACAATTTCCACCTAAAGATTTAACTGACCTCGTGAATAAAGGCTCTCACCCTTATGACATAAACAATTTCGTTAACCGTGCCACTGGCTTATCCGATTCCGAAAAATACGACATCCTTTGCAAAGTTTGGAAACCTGAGAAAGACTATGTTTTCGCATGCAATGACAAAAGTCGTAGGCGTTTCCGTTATGAATGGTTAAATTCTTTCCCTTGGCTATGCTATTCTGCAGATGTCGACGGTGGGTTCTGTTTGAATTGCGTCTTATTTGGAGATGAAAACTCGAAATTACAGCGCTTATTCAAATCCCCTTTGCATCCTACAACGTCCTATGTGAAAAAATTGGAAGATCATGCAGGGAAGTCATCTATTCATAAAATATCTACCGTTCGCGCATTGCATTTTAAGCAAGTGATGGAAAATAAAATGATTGGTATCGACGCTCAAATCAACCACGCAAGACTCGAGTTGATTGAGAAGAACAGAGTGCGTCTTCGCCCTATTATTGGAGCAATTTTCACTTGTGCACGGCAAAATATTCCACTTCGTGGCCATCGCGACGACGTTCATTATCATCTTGGAGATGATCAGACCAATCCCGGAAATTTCATTGAAATTTTGAAATTTGGCGCTTCTTGTGGCAACCTCACCGATGTCTTATTCAACACTAGCCCTTCTAACCAAACGTATCGCTCCAAAACCTTTCAAAATGAAATCATCGAAATTTGTGGTGATATGATTACAGAAAGACTTGTTGATGACGTAAAGAGAGCTAAGTTTTTTTTTCTATTTTGGCGAATGAGGCAACGGATTGTTCAAACACTGGACAGATGGCTTTGGTGCTGAGGTTTGTGGATAATTCATCGAAAATCCGTGAAAATTTTTTAGGTTTTATTGAATGCAGTGAAGGATTATCTGGCGAAGCTTTATCCCAGAACATTTCCCACTTCATCAGCAGCATTGGCTAACGCATGTAAGATTGCCGTGCTCAAGTCTACGACGAGGCTGGAAATATGGTAGACAAGTTATCTGGTGTTGCAGCTCGAATCCAGCGGGAGTACGAGAAAGCTGTTTACGTCCATTGTGGATCTCATATTTTAAATCTCTGCGTTGCTTCCTCGTGAAATTTACCTATCATTCGTGACATGATGGACAACGTTGGAGGCGTTTCCGATTTTTTTAACAGTTCTCCCAAACGAATGCAGGTCTTACAAGACAACATAAAGAAGCTTCTTCCTACTGAGCGCCATCAAAAGTTGTTGAATGTATGCAGAACCAGATGGGTAGCAAGAATTGACGGCTTACAAATATTCATTTATTGTTATCCAGCCATTGTTGATTCCCTTGAACACATCTCCAAAGACAAGTCTTATGACCAAGATGTTCGTTCAGGGCAAGTGGTATGAAAAGCGCCATAAAAAGGTTTCAATTTATTGTGACCCTAGTTGTGGTGGAGCGCTGTCTCAAGTGCACAAAGCCGTCAACACTTCAGCTTCAATGTGCGTCCATCGATGCCCATAAAGCACGTGAGAAAGTTTGTCTTCTTTTCCTCACCATCAACGAGCTCCGACACGGGGTTGAACAAACACATGCGCGGTTTTACGAAGTGGCAGTAGCTTTAGCAGAAGAGACAAACATCACACCATCGAAACCAAGAACGGCTGGACGTCAAGTGCATCGTGAAAACGTCCCTGCTGAGCCATATCAGAATACTTCAAGCGAGTTGTGACTATACCCTTCTTTGATCAGCTGCTGGGACAGATGCAGTCTCGATTTTCGGAGGGCAATCTTGATATTCTCGAATGGACCCGTTAGCTTTTCCCAATATTTTCGCCGCTCTGAAAACTTTTGGTACCATTCCTGTCACCACTTGCACATGTGAGAGGTCCATCTCAACTTTGCGGAGATTGAAAACGTATTTGAGAAGCACTATAAGTGAAAAGAAATTGAAGTCTTTGGCTTTGCTCAACGTTCATCGTGATTTTACCCTCGATATTGAAGATGTCATTGACCGTTTCGCACGAAAGCATCCAAGAAAAATGGTGCTGGCTGATATTCTGAAAGAGGATAAGAAAGAGGACAACTGACAGTTAAGAGGAAAGAAAGAGACAGCAATTGCATATCGAATGTAATCAACTCTAAAAGATGGTTTGCAAGTGAACTTAATTGACTTAACTTCCTTCCTGCTGCTGTTTCAAGATAATTTACAAATGAACATTTGTTTAACTTCCTTAATGCTGCTGTTCAAAGATGGTCTACGAATAAACATTTATTTTACCTTCCTGCTGCTGTTTCAAGATAGTTTACAAATGAACATTTATTTAACTTCCTTAATGCTGCTGTTTAAAGATGGTCTACGAATAAACATTTATTTTACCTCCCCCCCCTTCCTGCTGATGTTTCAAGATGTTTTACAAATAAACATTTGTTTAACTTCCTTCCTGCTGCTGTTTCAAGATAGTTTACGGATGAACATTTATTTAACTTCTATAATGCTGCTGTTTCAAGATGGTCTACGAACAAACATTTATTTCACCTTCATGCTGCTGTTTCAAGATGGTTTACAAATAAACATTTGTTTAACTTCTTTCCTGCTGCTGTTTCAAGATAGTTTACGAATGAACATTTATTTAACTTCTATAATGCTGCTGTTTAAAGATGGTCTACGAATAAACACTTATTTCAACTTCATGCTGCTGTTTCAAGATGGTTTACAAATAAACATTTGTTTAACTTCCTTCCTGCTTCTGTTTCAAGATAGTTTACAAATGAACATTTATGTAACTTCCTTAATGCTGCTGTTTAAAGATGGTCTACAAATGAACATTTATTTTACCTTCCTCTCCCCTTCCTCTGCTGTTTCAAGATGGTTTACAAATAAACATTCGTTTAACTTCCTTCCTGCCGCTGTTTCAAGATAGTTTACGAATGAACATTTATTTAACTTCTATAATGCTGCTGTTTAAAGATGGTCTACGGATATACATTTATTTTACCTTACTTCTTCCTTCATTCTGCGGTTTCAAGTCGGTCTTCGAATGAACATATATTTTACCTTCCTTCGTATTGCTGTTTCAAAATGGTTTGCAAAAGAAGATCTATTCCGCCTTCCTCCGCACTGCTGTTTCAAGATGGCGTTCCAATGAAGGTGTACTTTCACTGTCTTGTGCTGGTGTTTCAAGCAGGGTTGCCAGATCACTGCATTTTTGAGGCCAAATCGTCATTAGCGTAGTCAAGTAAACAAAGAAAACAAAAGGCAAGTACAAAGAAAAACAAAGAGCATTGTTGAAGATTTGGCCTCAAAAATGCAGTGATCTGGCAAACCCTGGTTTCAAGCAAGATTATTTGTCTGTGCTGAATATGCATCAACCTGGCTTACTGACATTGGTTTATGGCCATCTTTTGTTTTTCAAAATGTTCACTGGCATGTTAATATTTCATGTTGATATCAAGTCGAAATTTTGACTATGCATTTGCATTGTTGGAGTTCGAATAATTGAATTCCCATGAGAGAACAAAATTGCGTCTACTTGAGAAGTTCTGTAGAAATATCTAATTAATATTCTGTTTACTCGTCAGTTTGTAATGTTCGAATTTACACTATTGCGTTGTACGCATTGTTGTGCTCATTGGGGAGTTGAACTTGAAATTCAAGCATGCGGCACTAGCACTTGATTTCAAAGGGTAGACTTTTTTGGGACACACTGTAGTTAATTATTTTTGTCCGCTAAGTTTCAAATGCGTAATCCCAATACCTAATGTGCGCTATTCTTGACTTGCAACCAATCTCTTCGGATATACCAAACAATGGCGTCTTCCCACGCCGGCTGGTGCCAGCAATACGATTATAAAATGTTCCTTTAAATCCGACCACCAACATAGCACGTCACATAACGTGCAAGTCAAGAATAGGTGGGTTTCACGCGTTGTGTAGCATAAGAAGTGGTCAGTTACATCTAGTGAGAAACTGATAAACCGAGTTAAACCACAGTTAAACCACAATTCAATCATATTTTAGGTACTTAGATATAGTTTAAATCTTTTATACTGTACAACCGGCCTCAGTATGTCACTGATTAGTGCGGTGAACAATGTTTGATGGCGTGCAAACTCTATGCAATCAATTTACAGCTTGTTGTGTTACAATCCGCGTTAGCAAGCGAAGAAATCTGCAATGTAAGCAAAACAGATTTACAAATTGTTATGAGCTGATCGACTATCGAGCAGTGTTCTCTTGACTATCGACTCGCTGTGCATCGATGTTCTTACCATGCATCGCTCTTAATATTGTATGCCGAAATCGCAGCAAATGGTGTTTCAGAGGTACTATATTTTAAATTTTTTTCGGACCCCCTAGAGGGCTCGCACGTCCGGTGCTCTGGTCACGAACGTTACATAACTCCACTGCACTTTTGACACGGTCAAATATTTTCCTGGATCCGCCCCTTTAAGGCAATGTGTAAATGAGTGATTTTTAACCCGCTATACTGTATTTGCGATGGATTCTGATTGTTAATTCTGTCAATTATCATAATCACGCTACATGTAAACAGAAACTAATTTATTTATGCGGATAAATTGTGAGCTCTTAAACAAAATCACTGTATTTTCTCAATAATCTGTGTATAAGAATGTGCATACTCCTGCGTTTGTGGGCAAAAAGTTTTATAATGTACTGAGAGAGGACTACCTAACCATGGACCAAAGATTGCTTTAGTCTCTCGGTTACAACAGCACGCAACCACTTCGTCTTCGAGGCCAACGGCAACGGTAGATGCCGCAGGGAACGAAAATTTGCCCTCTACGTCAACATTTGCTTAACGTGACAACCCACAATCTTCGTTATTTACCGACGACCACTTGGCGCATATAAGATATGATCAATTGTTTCTCGTAGCGTGGAAAAATCGGTAGCCGTTATAGCAACCAATGCGGCCCGTGCCGCTGTCGAAGCCATGTCCACGATGCCTCAGCAAGGTTGTTACAACAGCAGCCCAGCTGCTCTAGACGAGATCGCGGTCAACACGTACGGCAGATTCTTGTCCAAACCCAACGTTGAGCGTCGCGTCTCAGTACTGTAGAAGAGCTTGTATAGTGTCTCCAGCATCGTTTCAAGCATGCGTGTATACTAGCTGTTGACGCGATTTCTTCCCTGCGCTCTGGCGAGTACGGTACAGCAGATATTGCAACAACACCAACGCCTGAAGGGGATTGTGGCACCTAGTTGAGTGTCGCATCTGATATTACATTTATCATGATGTGCGCTAGCTGTATTCTGTATATGGTATCGAAAGTATTCAGGGCATTCCAAAATTTTTGTTGCATATTCGTTTAAAATCTAATCAAAATGCACACAATTTGTCATTTGTGGTAGAACACGAGCATAAATAAGGCTTGCCAAGAGAGATTATTGTGTAATCTTACCTGATCTAATCAGCTGAATATATTTTAATGCGTTTTAGACATGCGATACAAATATGATTGCTTTCCTAGATGAGATATCTTGAGAAATATTGAGCACAAGATCTGTATTTGACACATATCAAGAAATTCTATCCCGTTATTAAGACCAGTGGAAAAAAAATTTCTGCTTTCACAAAGGAAAATCTATTTCTTCAAACTATACTTAAATTTCAATGTTTTCTTTCAAAATTAATATTAATTCTAGCGGCATTCGGTATCTTATTGGTAATGGTAATGGTTTTAACATATGACAATAGCTATATACAGCTAAATTATCATATGTTTACAAGTAATATTAGAACAATAACTACCGTTCCCAATTTATATATATATTTACATTGTCAATTTTAAATTAGAGTTAAATTTTGACACAGTTTATTTATTTCAAATTGGTTTCTGCTTAAGTTGCATAACCAAACACTATACTGACTCGTGAGGCATATAGCGGCTTGCACAGTGAGTTAAGCATCGCTAGCTGTAAGTCTGCGCGCGCCGCTCGGAAAAGCTTCAGTATATCGATTAAAGGCGCAGTCGATTTGTAAAACTAACGATAAAAGATTCCGAAAATATTGAAAATGAAGACCAGAACAAAACAATGTTTTGAATATGCCAAGTTATTTCTATTCTTGCCATAAAAAACAACTCAAATGCAATCGTGTGAAAGTGATTAAAATAGAATGAACAAATACTGTATCAAAAAAAAAATAAATAAATAAAACGATGATAATAGAAGGTCATTTCTGTTTGTCTCCGTGCGTGTCTCCGTGATTAAATAGTGATGAACAAATATTTTAAAAAGGCTAGAATGGTCAGCTCTGTTTTCCGTATTACCAGTGGTTTCATCATTAAGTTGTAATATAGGAGCTTTATGGGGAAGCTGCTGGATTTGTCTGGCCCCATCCAGGTTTCCTGTATCCAGGTTTTTCCCGACCACCCTGATGATCCAGCTGTAATAAAACCAATGGTAATGCCTAAACAGTAAGTCTTACCATTTCCTGGCAAAAGCTGTCTTCTATATGACTACAGCTGTTGTGGGAGTTGGTTGTTCGTCAATGGGGAATACACATTCTGTGTATTTGTGGGGATGAAACGCTCCTGATTGTCACGTTCAAGCCCATAGACTCACGCTTATTTATCGTAATGATAGATCAGTTGAATCTGAAGAACTGTCCAACTGTGTATAAAGTTGGTCTGATAGGTATTGAGAGTATAGCTATCTCCTTGGTATGCGCGTGTGCGCATATTTAACGTTCTGTCGCGTGTGCGCTTAACGGAAGGAACTGTGTGTACAGTTGCATAGCTATCTCCTTTGATATATAACAATCTAATGAACAATCTAGTATAATGTAACACGAGTCTTTGGGATGACGTTTTTGACCATATTTTGTAACCAAGACCACGAGTGTTTCACCCCGAAACCCCTTCTCCCACAAAAGCTTGCGTGTGTGTATTTCTTATGTTATCGCGCATCATTGCGAGCCTTGACCACAGAACAGCTTTAATCATTAAAGCCAATTTTATTAAGCTGTAAGCTATTAATAAAATGAAGTTAATGAGGAAACGTTCTGATTAGATTACGGTTTATAATGTCTTGGTTTTGGCAAAACCAAACATGCATCCTGCATGCCGCACAATTACGTTGTCATCATATCAGATATACGCCAGACTCGTTCCAAGGTGCATGATTTAGCGCATGCAAATAACTGATGCACGTGAATAACAAATAATTCTCTTCTAGCCAATGAAAACTGTGACTTTCTCAAGCGCGAAACAATAACCAATCGCAAGCCAAGCTTAACTGAATACAAAGCGAAACGCGCACTGAATTTCATTATATTGTATTTGGGCTCGCTCAAGCCGGTACGCGGCTAAAAGTTTCAACAAAAATCGTTTTTCCCACCCACCCAACCCATGCACATATCCTAAATGAGTTTCACAAACCATGGTGTATATCTGGCTTGAAAGACGACAACTACACTCAATAGATGTTCAAGCACCGAAGGGTAACGTACGAACTATCAACACTGGCTCATAACCTTAGCACAAATCACTACAGGATTTCATGGTTTATAGACGACCTTGGCTTCATCTACAGGGTCGGAATGGACGTACGCGATTAACGCGTCACTAGCTATAACTTGAATGTATACATATGTTACAACGTAATATTTCAAAGAATTATACAAGTTTGGGTTCGGGGATGAAACGCTCTTGATTGTCACGTTCAAGCCCATAGACTCACGCTTATTTATTGTAATGATAGATCAGTTGAATCTGAAGAACTTTCCAACTGTGTATAAAGTTGGTCTGATAGGTATTGAGAGTATAGCTATCTCCTTGGTATGCGCGTGTGCGCATATTTAACGTTCTGTCGCGTGTGCGCTTAACGGAAGGAACTGTGTGTACAGTTGCATAGCTATCTCCTTTGATATATAACAATCTAATGAACAATCTAGTATAATGTAACACGAGTCTTTGGGATGACGTTTTTGACCACATTTTGTAACCAAGACCAGGAGTGTTTCACCCCGAAACCCCTTCTCCCACAAAAGCTTGCGTGTGTGTATTTCTTATGTTATCGCGCATCATTGCGAGCCTTGACCACAGAACAGCTTTAATCATTAAAGTATCTTTCTTTTTAATAAACCTACATAGTTCATCTTACAAAATTGCTACGCATTAAACATCACAATTTACTATTAATAGTATTGTCAAGTATTTTTGCGATTTGTTTTATAATTTCGTAAATAGTATGTTTGATTATTCAACACCGTTCAACACCGAACGATCGTCGCATAATAAAATGTAAAGCTCGGAAAATGTCGGAATACGCCGCAATGATTTTTGCACAGTCAGCATGAACCTCAACCGCGAACCGCACGAACTGCTAACCGCACGAACTGCGAACCGTCACCACGAACCGCAGCCGCGAACCGTAACCGCGAACCGCTCGAACCGCACGTGTTAAGTTACTTCTAGGCGGCAGTGACGGATCTAGCGTAAGTCAAAATAAATTACCACAGCTCATTTTAGGATATATTTACATTTTAAATTACCTTCAAAGCAGCTTCATTGGCTAGATTTTATTCTTTTGAAATTCATTACCTATGACATTGTTATAAAGTTATCTTGAATTTAAAATTGAGCTGCTATAATTTATTTTGACTTACCCTGGATGCGCCACTGCTAGGCGGTACTGTAGCAATGGAACAAAACCAGTTAAGCTTACGCCCTCCAAGATCCCTCCCAGGATCAAGCAAAAGATCTCCATACGTTTTTGTCGGCGACGATATTTTTCCTTAAAACCTTACAAGTAGTACTTACCTGTCACTATGGGAACGGAAGTAATTAGTATGCAGGGTGGTGCCGGATGGTGACGTCATCAAGAAACCCTAAGAGCATGAACCTTGGGGTGTTTTAACCCTAGTCATTGAAATGATAGTACAAGAGGGGTCATTATAGATTCAGGATGACGTCATTGAAATGACAGTGCAAAAGGGGGTCATAAGGTAAGAGTGATAGTGAATGGGTTGTGAACCCTAAGTGTAAAAAACACACAGAGAGATTTAAAAAGCGATTAACATAGTATTTAAATGTAAAAAATTTTTATTATATAAATGAACGAAAACTACGTGCTCATATGTAAACTATACGTTCGTGAAGCGTAACTGTTCGGATTGAGAACATTCTAATAATATTGAAACGAATTACAGTGATTCATTGAAAAGCAACCATATACATAAGAATTAAACATAAATTAATATTTTTAATTTTAGTATAAAAAGCTATTTAGGCATGCATGACGTTTTTAAATTTAAAAGTTCGTAAGTGAAAGACTAAATATCAACCCATAAACAATTACAACCAAAGTGGCCGCATTCTAAGTATGGTTTAATTTCCTTGGTGTAATAAAATTGATGAAGTTTTGTAATACAGTTTGCGTGTAATTTCGTTTTACTGCACGTTGATTCTAAGTATTCTTCGTTCTGTTTGACTTTCTTTAGCCATAGGAAGCATTTTTCATCGTTGTAGTTGAAACGGCAGTAAGCGCAGGAACTTTGAACGTTTCTTGTCCGTATTAAGGAGCTATGGATCCATGTTTCAAAGCATTTACCAGAATCAGAAAGATCCGTTCTGCGTTGTTGATTGAGCACAAGGTTCTCCGTGTAAACACTTCATCTTGACAAGTATGTGTTCTGAATGGTGCGCAGTGCCGAGTGAAGTGAGTTTTGTAGTGTTTGATGATAACGTTATCCAGTAACGTTACCGATAACGTTATTGGTAACGTTCCTGGGTAACGTTCCTGGGTAACGTTCCTGGGTAACGTTCCTGGGTAACGTTATCGGGTAACGTTACTTGGCCATGGTAACGTTACTGGGTGACGTTACTGGGTAACGTTATCGCTAACGTTCGACGTTTTAACTGGTTAAAACGACTACATAAAGATAAAAGAGCGAACAAACCTGTTTCATTGCATGGAAATTTTGGAACGAGCAGGAGTGTTTCAATTCGAGCAAGTACAATTCGAACGAATACAATTGAGAATACATTTATGAGTCGGGACTTTTAGGTAAGCGTTTAATTTGTTTGAATTTATACGAGATATTTTTATAAAAATTTTTAACTTTTGACTTTTACGAGCGAAATTCTCGAGAATATGTTATTACATTTGTGAGTTGAAACTTTTAAGTGAGCGTTTAATTTGCTTAAATTTATATGAGGTATTGTTTATAATGTTTTCAGCTCGGACTATTACATGTGAAATTCTCGAGAATATGTTATTACATTTGCGACCTGAAACTTTAGGCGAGCGTTTAATTTGTTTGAATTTATGCGAAATATTTTTATAACGTTTGAATTTTTTGTTTAGTTATGGAAGAGAAAATAAACGCGTGTCAAACGCTGGCAGAGCTTGCCGAACTGGAAAGAACGCACTTGTTGAACGAGGAAGAGCAACGCCCGGTGTTTGAGAGGCGACTTCAGATATTTCAGCGAATATATGAGTGGCGAGAAGAGAATAAAAAGCTCGGTCTCGAGCCTACCATCTCGGATTTCTGGACGCCCGAACAGAGACAAAGATTTCTTGACGAGTGCAGCGACGATTCGTATATTATCGAAGCGAGTCGTGGCGAGAAACGCACGTACGATGAGATGATGAGCGAAGAGCCATCCACCTCGCAAGTGGGTCGTGGTGAAGTCGACGACAACGAAAGACCCTTTTACATCGACAGCGCGAGGCAAGTGTACGCGAAAAAGTTTAAAACAAATGCCACGAGTTATCGTATTCTCTTTACCAATGTGCTTGCCGACCTTGAAATTACTAGTTTGCACGAACGGTTGCACGAAATATTTCAGCAGATTCTGGACGAAACCGTTGGCGGCGTTCCACCGCAAGATCAAGTACGTTTCCTCTTTCATTCCAATCAGCTGGACAATCCCATTCATTTTCCGTTCATGCCGGCCGAACGTTTAACCACGGAACACATTCTCGCCAAGTTTGAGCAGGTCATTCAGTCCAATCAAGAGTTTCGATTGAACGACATGGTGGAAATCAATGTGATTCACGTCAGTATGCCGATCGGCGTCAAACGCAGCAAGCGCTCGGAAGTGAATCTGGAGAAACGCCTGGAAAAGAAACGATCCATCGTAAAAATACGAAACGACAACGATTTATGCATGGAGCGAGCCCTTGTCGTCGCCAAAGCTAAGCTCGATAACGACCCTCGCGACCGTCATATACGAATGTCGAACAGACTGCAAAAGGATCTACCTCTACATGCACGACAACCATTATGACGTCATCACCAAGATGCCCGGATTCTTTTCCCGCGTTTACTACTGCCATACCTGTAAGAAAGCCTACAGTAAGTACGAAGAACACCTGTGCCCGAACGAATGCAAGTGTTGCGGATTTTCTCCCATTTGTCCTGAAAGGTCCTGGCGAAGTTGCGAAGACTGCCATCAAAAGTTCAAGAGCCAGCGGTGTTACGATCAACATAAATACTCTAAAGGCAATGTCCGACCCGTCCGTCAAAGTTTGATCAGATGCCTGAAATGTATGGAGGTCGTCGATCGACGTCATCTGGCACCCGGGAAACATCTTTGCGGAAAGCGAAAGTGCGGGACCTGCGGCAAGTACGTGTAGCTCGAAGGGCACCGCAGCTATATTCAACCCGAAACCAAGAAAAAGAGAAAAAACCTGACTTCTGAAGAAGAAATGCCGGAAAACGGCTATGACGTGACAGGCTTCTTCGATATTGAATCTCGACAGGGCGAACGAGAAGACAAGGACGAAGCGTACGAAGAGTCCATGAAAGAACTATTGTTCTTTGACCTAGAGTGCCGGCAAGAAAATGGGAACCACGAGCCCAATTTGTGCGTTGTACAGGACGAGGCGGGCGAGGAATGCATTTTCCAAGGCGATAAGACCATAGACGAGTTTTGCGAATGGCTGTTCACGACAGGACACGCAAGATGCACGGTCATGGCCCATAACTTCCAAGGCTACGACAGTTATTTTGTTCTTCAATATCTACGCAAACAGGGCGTCAAGTACAATGTGATCATGTGCGGTGCAAAAGTCCTGAGTTTAAAAGTGGTGTTATTCGACATCCGGTTCATCGACTCGCTCAATTTCCTCCCCATGAAACTCGCCAGTTTACCGAAAACGTTCGGTACCGAAGAACTTGCCAAAGGTTACTTTCCTCATTTCTTCATCAAAAAAGAAAACGAGAATTATGTTGGCCCCATTTCGCCTGTGACCTACTACAACCCGGACGGCATGAATCCGAAAGATAGGGAAGCGTTCATGGCATGGCACGCGACGAAAAAGGAAAGCAATTACGTGTTCAACTTTAAAGAAGAACTTATCACGTACTGTCGTTCCGACGTCGATATTCTGCGCCGGTGTTGTATGGAGTTTCGCGAACTGCTTTACAACGTCACCGACATCGATCCGTTCAGGACGCTCACCATTGCCTCGGCCTGTCATCTCGTGTACCGTACCAACTATCTTCTCAAAGATACGATCGGCATCATTCCGCCCATGGGATATACCCCCAAGAACATGTTCATTGGATCGCCATACAATCTTACAAATAGTATTGGTGAATCACGTGTATTTTTTGGTGACAAACAAGTGCCTGTTACTCATTCTTTCGAAAGCTTAGGTGTAGAAATTGACGAAAATTTGACCTGGGAAAAACATATTGCTAAAATATGCAAAAAGCAAGTGCTAGTATGGGGGCTATTAAACGCGTTAAACCATACGTTGATAGTAGTACATTTACTACTCGGGAAACTCGGGTACTCGGGAAAGCAGTATTCCCGAGTACTCGGGTACTCGGGAAAGCAGTATGTTTTGTGGACCAGAGACTGTCGATGTTTCCCTCGGCTTCGCCTCGGGAAACATCGACAGTCTCTGGTCCACAAAACATACTGTTTCCCTCGGTCTCAGTCAATAAGTATTTTATTATATACCGAGCGTCAAAAGAGAAGAAAAGTACCACAAATCAATCAAACATGTGTAAAAAGGATTACCTTTTACCTGACATGGCTCCGTGAGGCTCTGTGGATTTGTTATTTACCGGTGAATAAAAGTAATGTCCACCGCTTAGCTACGTTGCCAGGGAGAGTAGAATTTTTCCACTATCACGTGATACGTTCTTAACCAATAAGAAACAGGAATAAATGAACTTTGACATTCAGTATATAATAATACAAATTATATACAAAACACTAGTTCAGCCACATTTTGACTATTGCTCCACTTTATGGGGAAACTGTGGTAAATCGCTCCAAGATAAATTGCAAAAATTTCAGCCTCGTGCGTCAAATGTAATTACTGGTGAAACGTATGACATAAGGTCAACTGACATTCTTAATAGCCTGTCTTGGGAAGCACTTGATAACAGAAGAAAAAAATCCAATGCGGTATTTATGTATAAGGTATTAAATAACCACGCCGCCCCAAGTTTAAAAGAATCTTTTTGTGAAAGAAATGTGACGCAAAATAGATATAATCTTAGAAACAGTGAATATGATTTAACAATTACAAAACCTAGAACAGAATATCTAAAAAGAAGCTTTAAGTACAGCGGCGCCATGTTATGGAATGACCTTTCATTTGCAGCAAAATCGGCAAGCAGTCTCGATAGTTTCAAAAGAGAGGTAAATCTAAATTAAATTGAAGAGCAAGATTCTTTGCCATACGTTCTACTTTTGTAAATAGTATTTTTAAATTTAACTTTTTAACTTAATTATCTTCTTTGCATTGTTTGTGTGACGTCCCTCGTGGAAATCAGCATTATGTTGACGAGGCTAGGGTGTTTAATCAAACTCAGACGGTGTGCAGCACAGTGGATATAAAGCAACCAGGGATAAGATCTCCTCAGCTTGGCTGCTACCCCTTCGTAACATCCACTCATCACAGATGCTCCATCTGCTCCAAGCACCAGACGACAGGCGGACGAGGCCAATTTTTCAATTGTTGGCAAAACTCCTTCATTCACAATGGTCTGGGCATCAGTTTGTTTAAGTCTAGTAAGATCATAAAATCGTCCTTCAATACTTCCTTTGTTGTTTAAAAACCTGAAGCAAGTCGACAGCTCTTCATGGCCCGCATTATCTTTGCATTCATCGATGAGAATTGAATACATCTACGCTTTGTCTATCTGTTCCTCTATCAGATGTCGAACCTCGGAAGCCATGCTCTTATCAACTCGGGCGAAGATCGCTTTGACGTGTAGTCGTATGCTTTGCATGTTTGAATCACTCTTCTATGCAGTTGTTCGAATGTTGGGTTGGTGCATAGCATTACATTGATGAATTCTTTCCACTTTCCTGGATTGAGCGACTCGTCAGTTTAATCGTTGCCTCTATACGCCATCTCTTCAGAACAAAAGTACCGACGATACTCCAACAACGTTTTCATGTATTCTCGATTGTTTTGCACTAAAGACTGTCTATCAGGGTCTAACATATTTCTAATATTAGCCCCTGGATTCTTTTTCTGGATCTTGTAACTTTCCCAACGAGTCATGGAAAGGAGCTGATGCAAAGCAACCAGGGATAAGATCTCTTCAGTTTAGCAGCTACGCCTTCATAACATCTACTTATCACAGATGCTCCATCTGCTCCAAGCACCAGAAGACTGGCGGACGAGGCCAATTTTTCAATTGTTGGTAAAACTCCTTCATTTACAATGGTCTGGGCATCAGTCTCTTTAAGTCTAGTAAGATCATAAAATCGTTCTTGAATTCTTCCTTCGTCGTTTAAAAACCTAAGGTATGCGTCATGGGCTTTAAATCTGCAATTATTTTCTATTGCCTTTGACCAGGTGGAGAAACCAACTTTAGTGAATGCTATGTCACTTTTTGACGTCGATGTCCTAAAGTTCCTACACGCAAAGAAAAAATGCTTTGTCTTTTGCAATGCTGTATTTAAGCCACGGGTAGCTTGTATACCAGGTTGCTTGAAAACAACGGTTTTTCTGGCCTCTCGGATAGGACCCAAGGTTTGGCTTTGACGGCCGATACCTGCCTTACCTACCAATCGTTGTTTGCGCACAAATGGTTATTGTATACGGCCGAGAAGCGCGAAATCCATATTCAACACGCACGCAACTGCGGCGAGAAACGCGTCGGTGGTTATTTCCTCGACGGTTATCACGAAAAAACGCATACGGCGTTCGAAGTCCACGGCTGTTTCTGGCACGGATGCCCGAAATGTTACGCCCGCGATACTGTGAATCTGGTCAACGACAAAACCATGCAGGAACTTCATCATTGCACCGTGGCAAAGAGCGAGTACTTGAGACGCCTGGGCTGTAATGTGGTGGAAGTGTGGGAATGTGACTTCGACCGCGAATTGAAGCAGAACGACGAGATGAAGCATTATTTCGACCATTTTCACATGGTCGATGTACGGTGTACGGACTAACGCAGCCAAACTGTACCATTGTTGCCAAGGAGACGAGCAAATTCGGTACGTTGACTTTACCAGCCTTTTATCCCCACATCAATCGATCCAAGACCGTACCTACCAATCATCCGGAGGTCATTACCAAGAATTTTGACGAGAACATTTCCAATTATTTCGGACTGATCAAATGCACGGTATTGCCACCGCGCGGTCTTTTCCATCCCGTGCTGCCGCATCACAGTCAAAACAAGTTGATGTTTGCGTCGTGCAAGACGTGCGCAGATACAGGGAACCAAACGCCGTGCACGCATTCCGACCCAGAACGAGCCATCCAAGGAACGTGGTGCAGTGCCGAAGTGATGAAAGCCATGGAGAAAGGTTACTGTATTGTCCAGGTGCATGAAGTCTGGCACTTCCCACAAAAGTCCGATATGCTGTTTAAAGAGTATATCGACACCTTTGCGAAAATCAAACTGGAAGTCAGCGGTTATCCCAAGGATTGTGTCATGGACGAACAAAAGCAGTGGTACGTCAACGATATTTTTGAGAATCAGGGCATTCAGTTGGATCCCAGCAAAATAAGCCACAATCCGGGATTACGTGCCCTGGCCAAATTGATGCTGAATTCATTTTGGGGTAAGTATTGAAGTGGCCACTCACCGCCACCACCCCTAAAGCTTTGATACTTAATATTTTCTTTTTTTTCCAGGCAAGTTTGCGCAACGATCCAACCTGTCGAAAACCGAACAAATTGAAGATCCGCAAGTCTTCTTTGACTACTTGACCTCCGACAAGATCACGGTCCTCGACGCTATTTTGGTGAGCGACGAAATCATGGAAATCCGGTACGAGTACGGCGACAAGTTCGTTCAACCCAATCCCCGCACCAACGTGGTCATTGCAGCGTTCACCACGGCGTATGCACGCCTGCAATTGTACGACGAGCTCGACATGTTAGGGGAGCGCGCCCTGTACTACGACACCGACTCGGTCATCTATCTTAGTCAGCCCGGCCAACCCGAACCTTGATTGGGTAATTACATTGGCGACTTGACCGACGAATTGGGCGGCGAGCACATCACGGTATTTGCATCGGGTGGTCCGAAGAATTACGGCTACAAAACCAGCGGCGGGAAAACCGAAGTCAAAGTACGCGGCATCACTTTAGATTGCACGGCGCGACAAAAAGTGAATTTCGAATCAATGTGTGAGTTGATGTCTCTTCGTGCCGAATGCGGCGTGACGGGGACAGTGAGCGTGGATATTCCGTTTAGAATCACGAGAAATACCCGAACGAAAGAAATTCAAACCAAACGAATGAAAAAAGATTATCGCGTTGTTTACAACAAACGTGTCATCATTAATGATTACAAAACACTACCTTATGCATATTAATCTGACACAACTCTAACAGTTTTTTGCAGTTATTTAACATAGGTAAATAAGCTGTTATTTAAAGGGAAATGGCAACAAAAATTTTTATTGTCTCATTTGAAAGAGACTTTAAAAGTAATATATAAACGTCTTTTACAAAATTTTTATATCTGTTTTAATTTGGGAGGTATTGTCACCTGAATAATTGAACTGTCCGCTATCTTGGATTAATTTTTAACCTCATTAACAATGTTTTGGTGACGTCACAACAGGGATAAGCCATTCAAAACTTCTTCTAAATATCTACCAACAATCAAATATTGTTTAGAATCTTTTCAGTCCATGCTGAAATCCGAAACACTTACCATGTGTGTGGTTATTAGAGAAGATTAATCATTGTGTCGTAAGACAAAAAAATTGCGTGACCCCAGTTGTGACGTATCATGCATATCTACAAATATCCAAGATGACGGACAACTAAAGATTTCAAGTCAAAATATCTCACCAAAAAAGGCAGATATAAAAATTCTGTAATAGACTTCTATATAATGTTTTGGAGTCTCTTTCAAATAAGCCGATAAAAATTTTTGTTGCCATTTCCCTTTAACACAGCTTTTAATTATATGCTGTAATTTAACATAGGTAAATATGCTGTTATTTAACACAGCTTAGGATAAGTAAATATGTTGTTATTTAACTCAGCTTTTAATAACATGCTGTTATTTAACACAGCATTATTTAATACGCATGTTCTTTTAATACAATGTTTTTATAACAACTTCGCGGTGTGAACATCTTTTTCCCCTCCCGTGCTATTCTTGATTGATATTTAGTTTATAATAAAGTTCCAAGTTCACGCCTGTCTGTTCTTCGAGCGATTTAATGTGTTTTGCATTCTTTGCACCGAGTTCCCACATTATCATCTCTTTAGCATTCATGAGGTAAGCAAAATTATTTCCTTGCGGTGCTTTAGGCACAGATATTCCGTTTAATGTTTCCAACATGATTTGCTGACATCATTTGCTGTTGAATTATTCACAACCGTTTTGGGTATTATATTTGTCTCCACCAGACACCGTATTAAATCCACCAGGTCTTTTTTATTTAACAACCACGCACCAACAATATCTCGCCACAACATGTTTGCAGCGCAAACACTTGCTCCGACTGATGAGAAAAGCACACGAACGTAATCCTTTAAAATTGAAATTTCAATGCGTCCAATTCCGTGACGTCATAGTTTTCTGAGATATAACCGTAGTGCACGCATATGCACCAAACTTTCTGGATCAACTTCTTATCGGTGTGTGTTTCTCGTAGTGAAACATTCCACTCCTCTGTTGTTAGTTCTCGAATAATTTTGCAGTAGACATTAGTAACGTTCATGCTTATGCGAAGCACTACTTTGTTCTAGGCTATAAATACGACACGGATCGTCATCGCTACAGTATTTTCAAAATCTCTTGCTTTAGCTTTTGTTCGTTTTCTACGCAAAAGACCGACTTCCAATGTTCGACGGGATGTCGAGCATGAATACTTAAATCTGGCGCACTCAGACTTTCCGTAAGCGTTTGTAGCACTGCCGCTTCCGAAGCACGTTGCAATGCAGCGTCAAAGTACTCGAGCCGTTTAAACTTTCCCATGTACGAACACGTGTGGTGGGTTTGAGAGAGATGGATGGTCGTGCACCCTTCGCAATTTTCGCGAACCAAACAAAATATATGCCTTGCAATTTCCTTGGCAGAAACTTTTAAGAGTTTTCGTTTGATACGTTTTTGACGATAACGTACAATCATTTCCTTTTCATCGATATCCATCCTCACCGTACGAGCGCTAGACGCTAAATGAA
The DNA here is from genome assembly GCA_963855995.1 of Muricea muricata. NCBI lineage: Eukaryota > Metazoa > Cnidaria > Anthozoa > Malacalcyonacea > Plexauridae > Muricea > Muricea muricata. The sequence continues at coordinate 27,994,539 of OY979716.1, forward strand.
AAGATGTGCAAGAACGTTCTTCTTTTCAATTGAGAAGCGCAGCCCGTGACGTAAACATGGGCCAATCTGGAAATAAAAATCCAAAGACCAACAAAAATCATAACAGGCAGAAAATGTTTAGAATAGGTATAAGTGTAGGCCGAAACGATCTCAATGTAGAAGGACATTTACAAATGGGCTACAGTAGTAAAACCATCAAAAACTACAGCAAACCTGTCGAGACACAGCCTGTTCAAACACGAGAGGAACCGCCGAATGGTGAAGAATAAAACGCCGTAGAACAAACGTGTTGGTTTCATTTTATGACCAATCGTTGAACATGGATGATTACTTGGCAAGCGTGTAGTACGATCCGAAACGCTCGGGAGGGTTTGGCGGTGTCGATCGTTTGTATAAGGATGTGAAAAAAGAAGGAAAATTCAACATAAACCGTACGAAAATCAAAGAATGTTTGATGAAACTAGATGCGTACACTCTCCATAGACCCATACGTCGTCGTTTTAGAAGAAATCGCGTGATCGTGGGCGGTATTGACGAGCAGTGGCAAATGGATCTGGCCGATATGCAGTTTATGCAAAAATTTAACGATGGTTATCGCTACTTGTTGGTGTGCATCGATGTGTTTTTCAAATACGCATGGGTGGTTCCGTTGAAAAATAAAGCGGGTCTTTCGCTCGTCGATGCCTTCAAAATCATTTTGAGTAGTGGGCGCAAACCCGAAAAGATCATTACGGATCAGGGCACGGAATTTTTCAACAAACATTTCAAAACGTTGTTGAAAGACGAAGACATTGAATTGTACAGCACGTATAATGAAACCAAAGCTTCAGTCGTGGAACGTTTGATACGTACGTTGAAAACAAGAATGTGGCGATACTTTACGGCAAAGAAAACCATGCGATACATCGATATGTTGCCTGATTTGGTGTACTCGTACAATCACACCATTCATCGCAGCACTGAAAAGAAACCCGCAGACGTCACGGTCGATAACGAAAAGCAAGCATGGCACACGCTGTACGATTATCACGACGAAGCGGAACATCCAAAGTATAAGTTCAAAATTGGGGATCAAGTTCGAATCAGTAAAATCAAACGTACGTTCGACAAAGGATATTTACCCAACTTCTCCAAAGAGATTTTTACTGTAAGCAAACAAATTCCCCGCGATCTACCCGTGTACAAATTAAAAGATTATGACGGCGAAGAATTGAAAGGAACGTTTTACGAAAAAGAGTTGCAAAAGTGATAAATCCGATGACGTTTACGAAGTGGAGAAGATTCTGAAGAAACGCGGTAGAGGCAGAAACGTACAATATCTTGTAAAATGGTTGGGATACCCTAACAAATTTAATTCGTGGTATCTTTCTGAAATAAATTTAATCTTTTGGCTTTGTTGTTTGTGTGTTATTCTTATTAGCCGTTCAGCATGAGCGGAACGCATTTTTATCTCACGCTTCCGAGCAATGCATCTATGGACGTGTATCCCGATAGCAAAATAGGCAGTTATTACGTCAAGTTCCCGCAAACTATTAATTTAAACGGCGAGTGGGAAATCGGATTGTACTCCACATCCTAACACGTGGTACACTCTACAATTTCAACAGAATCATGTTTACTACAGCACGGATGGCGGAAAAAGCTTTTGTTATACATCCATGCCCGAACTGATCGAACCATTAATGCCGCCATGAAAAAAGAATTGGGGAATACTAACATCACGTTCTCCCTTAATCCGCGAACTCATAAAGTAAATGTGGTCTTGTATCGCACTTTATGGGCAGCTGTCAAAGATATTAGAGAGGTTTAGCAAACACGACGTCGACGAGGACGTGAAAATGACGTGTACAGACAACAGTAATCTACTTCCGGTTTGATCTAGAACGTCAGATTTGTCTTTTTGCTAGCATTTTTGTGTTTTCATCCCGCCTGCTTATTTCGTTGGATATTTCAATCAGTTGTCAAGAAATGGTCAAGGAAATGCTTTCTAAGGACGGTCTTCTGTCTCTGAAGATTGTATCTGAGCAGTCGACAATGTCTGGAAGAATAAACTAGAAATATTTTGTTGTTTTGAGGAGACGAAGTTTGTCACAGTTTTCGGAAAAAATACAAAAGCTCAAGGCCTTTTTTTAAGGTAAATGCTTAACAGTTCATGGTTATTCCATCAGGTGTATGGGTTTTCAGTATAATATAGCATGTCAGTGATTGTCCTGGTGACATTTAGAAATGTTTTCAATAGTTTTTTCCGGCTGAAATCTGTTTTTAAATTCTTGTACTTTTTTTAACTCTTGTGACAAAACAGCTACAATTGCCCAAGTTTTTACTGATTTGACTATGTTAAATCTTATTCATTTCCTTGTTTCCTTTTTTAAAAAATACTTTTTGTTATACCTTTCGTTTCTTTTCCCTTCAAATATATCACTTGATGAAGAATGATAGCAGTACTGAAGCGGCTAACATTGCTTGCGATTTTGTTGTTTTGCTATGGCGGCGAAAGCGTTTGTGAAAACTCGATACGTCCAAAAACTACCGAAATACTAAGAAGCAACCTTGTCGTTTCACAAAACGTTTATCTAGAACTAGCAAACAATATATAGACAACAAATTAGAGTGTTGCTTTGGATGCCTACTGTCATATTTTTTTAATAAAAAGAACAAAACTTTGACGCTCTGAAGACGACGTGAAAACTACTCGATTGACGTCCTCTTTAGGACGTGGACGACGTTCTAGACTAAACCGGATGTGGAATTTTGCGGGTCCATGCCATTTTCACGTCCTCGTCGACGTCGCGTCATGTTTGCTAAACCTCTCTATTGGGTTATGAAGGAGAAGATATCAAGGTCCGAAAATCGTCAGAAAGTCCCTACGTGTCCGATTTGCATCATATCGCATCCATTTTTGTTTATTGCAATATTGTTCAACCGAAAATCGTCGGAAACACGAGCGTTCCTCTGCTAAGAACCATCGCTGTTAGCGGAAAGTCGGGTGATGTCATCACGAAAACGTTAAGCAACATTCAGTACGTACCCGTGCAGACATAGTCTTTCGAGAACATTGAAATCCTTTTAAGGACCGACACCGGCGATTCCGCGCCATTTGAACGTGGGAAGGTGATAGCGACACTATACTTTAGAAAGCTGAGCTACTTTGACTAAAGATGTTCAATCCGTATATACAGTATTATCTCGAGCAACAACAGGGCCGCGGCATGCCCGTGCTCAGAGGGCGCTCTTGGCAGAGAGGATACGGACAAATGGGCTACGGTCTCGGCGCCCTGTTTAGCGGCCTTGTAAGAGCTGCTATACCGATGCTAAAAGCGGGATTAAAAACCTGAGTAAAGCTCTCGGGAGAGCCGCCGTAGCGATGTTGAAACGAAGTGCAAAATCTGCTGCGAGGGCTGCTGTGCCGGTGATAAAACAAAATGCAAACGCTATGATAAAAAGCGGTGCGAAATCTGTCGCAAGAACCGCCCTTAGTAGCGGTAGCGATATGCTGAGCGATGTTCTCGGCGGTAGAAACGTAAAAGAATCGGCGAGGGCACGTGGTAGAGAAGGTGTCAACGCTGCAAAGATGCGAGCCATACAACGAGCACAGAGATATGCTCAAACCGGACGAGGACGATCGCGTAAGCGTAAGCGCAGAGGTAAAAAGAGAAAGGCATCTCCATCTGTCACCAAACGTAAACCGACCAAGCGAGCGAGAACACCTCCTCAAGACATATTTAGTTAACTATGAATTTCGTTCACGAGAAATGGGAAGAGTGCAAGAAAACGGAACTAGATTTATTTTCTGTTCCGCCGACGCAAGTGAGTTTGGAAAAAGGATTGTGGGTTGACCACCAACCCTTCTCCAGTGTCTCGGATGCCGGACCCATCACGTTTGTCTGCCCGGGCATCGAGGATTACATGGACTTGCCCAAAACCATTTTGGTGGTTCGCGCAAAAGTAACCAAAGCAAACGGAACCGATCTTGACGCGGATGAAAGAGTAGGCATCGTAAACAATTTTCTGCACAGTTTGTTCAAACAAGTCGATGTGTTTTTGAAAGAAAAAGCGACCCAAGCGACAGGAACGTATGCCTATCGTGCCTACTTGGAAACGCTCTTAAACTACGGTCCTGCGGCAAAACGGTCCCAATTGACGGCCACGATGTTCTACAAAGATACGGCCGGAAAGATGGACGTCTCAAACCCTACACTGGCGGCTGCTAAAGCCAACCTAGGTCTAAAAGAGAGATATACGTTCAGCCACGAAAGTGGAATCCTCGAAATGGCGGGACCGTTGTTCTGTGATGTGTTTAGAAGCAAACGCCTTTTCCTGAGTTTTGTCGATCTCAAAGTGATTTTGAACCGTAATATAAACGAATTTTGTTTGATGGCTTCCGAGGACGATGTGGATTATAGAGTGAAACTGACCGAAGCTTATCTCAAAATACGTAAAGTCAAAGTGAGCCCGAGCATCTCTATCGCCCACGAATTGGCAATGAAAAAAGGACCAGCCATCTATCCCGTGAGACGGGTGGAGTGCAAAACCTTTATCATTGCGGCAGGAAATCCGTCGTTGAGAAAAGATAACCTCTATAATGGACTCGTGTCGAAAACGTTCGTGTTCGGAATGGTCGACAGCGCAGCATTTAACGGCGACTACAAGAAAAATCCCTACAACTTTAAAACCTTTACCACCTCCTTCCTTGGCATCACGGTCAACGGAGAAGAAGTACCTTTCAAACCCCTACAACATTCCTACACAGCCGCAAATCCCCGATACATCGAAGCCGTACCTCGCCATGTTCTCGGGCACCGGAAAGTTATTTTACGATAGTGGAATCGACATTTCGCGTACTCATTTCGCGAATGGTTATGCCTTGCATGTTGCCGACCTAACACCCGACATGTGCGGATCCTCTGACCATTTTAATGCGGTGCAGCGCGGAAATCTCGCTGTCGACATCAGGTTCAGTACTGCACCAACAGCTGCTGTGAGTCTCGTGTGTTACGGCGAATTCGAAAACACGATTCATATCGATTCTGAAAGAAACATCATCTACGACTATTCTGGTTAGAAGACATGAACACTGCTCAAATCGCGTATGCGTTCGAACACGATCCTAAAACAAGCAAAAAGTTTTGCGGGGTGTTTCCGAGTCACAAACTTCCCCGGACGATCGACAGGTACCCGTGCGGGCTCGTCGTCAACATCGACCCCAGCACAAAACCAGGGACGCATTGGATTAGGATATTCGTAACGTCTCCGCAAAATGGTGAATGGTTTGACTCGTATGGCAAACCACCGGAATTCTACGGAGCTGTTTTTACGGAGTTTATGAACAACCATTGTGACGAGTGGGAGAGGAACGACCGCAAACTGCAAAGCGATTGGTCCGACGTGTGTGGACACTATTGTATATTCTACGTGGCCCATAGAGCCCGTGGATATAGCATGAAGAAAATTGTACAATTATTTGGTAATGATACCGTGTTAAATGATTCCAAAGTATTATGGTTTGTTAAGGCTCGTTATAGAGCCGCGTTAAAACAACCTGTTTCTGGCTTTGTCCAGTGTTGTAAAAAGTTGATTGAATAAATATTGTTGTAAAATGCGTGTGTGTCCTGATTTAATCCAAAATAACACATATACCTTTACAAACATTTTATTGAATAACAATACGTTTTACAAAAAAGTTAATAGTTTTCCCAACGTTTTTTAGGCGTGGCTTTTTCTTCGTACGATTTTAAAAGCTTCTGAAACTGCAAAGAGGAACGTATTGAGAGTTCGGGAGTGCCCACTGTTCCTGATGTTTCACCCAGCACTTCTTTCCATCGATTCTGATTTCTCACCAAATCTTTAGGCACGTTCAGCTTGGATAATGCCTGGAAAAATTCCTTTGAGCCCGTAGGATTGAAATCCTTTCTGGACCTCATAGCATCACTGACCAAATCCGAGATGTTCGAACCCGGGATGGTTTCGCCCTCAATTTTCACCTGCCCCGTTTTATCCCACGTAACGCGGTAAGAGCGCCGCGGCTCTCGAACGCATGGTTATACATAGATAGATAGATGGTTTATTAACTTAAAACTTGCAGCTTTTGTAATATACTCCAGCTGAAAAACGTTGAGCATTAAAATGGGTATGGATTCCACCACGGCGGCATCGGGTAGTTGCGGCTCGGCTTGCTGCGGCTGCTGCTGCTCTTTCATGACCGGCGTCTTTTTTTGACGCCTCAACTCCAGATAACGTTCAAAATAGGTATTAAACAGTTTCTGCTTTTCATCATCGGTCACATCGGTTCGTTGAAGAATATCCGAGATTTGCGTATCTTTATGCATCCTCGTGCCCATTAAGGGGGACGTCTCAAGTCTTTATCTTTGTTGATATCGTTGAACTGCCTCCTCCGGGATCAACAACATTTTCTTACTGTGTTTCATGCCTAAAACAAACTTCTTAGCGCGCCCAAAGCCGCCGGTAAAATAGATGGCAGAAAGGCTCCGCCTCTTTGCGTCAAATAGGCCTTTTTACGTTTTCGAGCAACTTTCCTGTTTGCCAACGCACGGAGTTGTGTCTTGTACGGCGCCAAACGACGCTTCTGACGCGGCGTTAGCGGAATAACCCCTTTAAGCGTATTCAAACAACACTCGCAAATAGCGGTAATAACGCTTTCGGGAAGATTTTTGATCAATATCTTTCGCAGTTTCCGTTTAGTTCCTGCCAAAATCTGCAAATACGGCAGACTTCTTTTCATGCGCACACAGTTTAAATACATTTCACGTAGGCGATCTGCCTCTCCCGGGGCAACATGTTCGTTCTCAACCGCACATTTTCGGGCGTGAGTTGATGGCAGTTGATCACAAAATACCCATAAGGCCTGTTTGTGGCGTCGCAAAACGATTCCACAAGGTAGTCCGTACGGCCGGGAAACATTTGTTTCGCCAGGGTTGAAAAACCCAACGAGTCGCACGGGTTTCGAAAAATCACAAAGTAGTGAGAATTCAAACTGATCGTGCGCGATAATTTACCGCACGGAAACAAATTTTGCGTCAGGTACAGCACGGATATTCCGCGATGATGCGAACCGCGCGTAAACAGGTCGGCAACGCGCTGATCGTTGGAACATTGCGACATTAAATCGTTCAGGACAACGAGCGAATGATCGTGCCCACGAACCATATCGTTCAAATGGTCAGGAAATCCTTCCGTCAATTCCACGTTGGGAGGCAACTCGTCAAATTCTTTCTGATACTCTCCATAACAGTAGATGATTTTCGTAGGAATGGGATAAAACAGCTCTTCCAAATAACGTGACATGTGGCGCGTGAAATAGGATTTCCCGCATTGCGTCTGCCTGCGTTTGCTGCGGTTGCAAAATATACGCGCAGGATTGTTTGATGATGACGGAAGAGGAAGGATGGGATATGCACGGTTTGGCCGCCATGGAACGCGTTAACTACAGCCCTTCGGTTTGGCACGAATTCCTCGACGTTTTGGACACCTTAAACATGGGCGTTCATCAAGAATTTGTCGATCATTTAATGGAATTGCAGAAAGACCCACATCGCTATTTTGTCGAGGCTTTATGCCGCCTATACGAAAACAACCGAGCATAAGTGGACATCCTACACAACTTATCGCACCCTCCCGCTCAGCCTCTCGAATCTCTCAGCATTGGTTATTTCAGTAATCCCGGGAGTTACAAGTACCGTATCAGGGGAAGCGACGAAACATTCAAATCGTACGAGATAAACCACCAGAAAGCTTATCAAAACCACATGAAAAACAAACTCCGTGAACATTTTCAAACACTATTTTAATACAAATGTACAACAGCTTTTCATAATATGTGATTAAAAAACTTTAGAATGTCTTTTAAAACCTCAATAAATATTGTATTTATAATATATATATATAGGGTGTAAAAACACCCCAGCAAAAATTTTCCAGAAGATTTATAGAACGACCACAACTGCATATAACTAACAACCTGTGCTCTTTTAAAGTCTTGTTTCAATGTCTTGTGATTACGGTAGTAATTTTATGAAATGCTCCATTCGTACAGTGCATATCCTACACCAGAACATATTCTTCGTATAAAACTCCCCTCAACTCTTGCAGTGTCTCTTAAAATCGGCACCACTAAACGAACGGCTTCACGTACCGCATCTTCTTCGGAAATATTCATTCGGTAAACCAGCGCCAAGTACGCCACGACACGACCAAAACTGTTTACGTTCATTTCATTAAAAACATTTAACAATTCATCTGAATTCAAACGATTTGCCATCTCGTAGTACATATCCTTGTGAACGCCAAGCACGTAATGAATGTGTTGGGATAATATTGTTATATCGATGTTAACATTGTTTTTTCGCAACTCGTCCACAATAACCTCCATTGTATAGTGTCAAAACTAAATTAAATACGAAATACACGCCTGACTACACGGCCAAAAATTGAACAGGTTGTTGGCGCATGATGGATGAACAACGCCGGAACAAGATTGATACGTTAACTGTAATGTTGCGTGCTGTTGGAACAAGGCGCCAACAATATGGATAAAACAACAATGTTAAATATTGTCAGAACAATATTGTTAGGCGTTGTTACTTTATCACGTCTGAACAATATTGATGTAACAGCATTGTTCAGACTTGATGCGTTAACAATACTGTTGCATGCTGTTGGAACAAGGGTCCAACAATATTGACAGAACAACAGAGTTAAGTGTTGTCAGAACAATATTGTTAAGCCGTTGTTACTTTATCACGTTTGAACAATATTGTTGTAACAGACTTGATGCGTTAACAATACTGTTGCGTGCTGTTGGAGCTAATGCTGTTGAGTCAGTCTGTCACTGTCAGTGCCGGTTACTCTTGAAATTAATTTGTTCAAGTGTTTGCCAGAGAGTGTTTTGTATGCAAAGTATTTCATCAATTACTATTTTTAATTATCATAAAAAAATCATAAAAATGAATTTTTAATGTACAGAATAAATTATTGGTTTGGCAAATTATTTGTATGCATATCAATGCATATCATTCGAACGAATATTGTGCACGTTTCTTTTCTGGTTTTGGTATGATCGTTGAAAGATGAGCGTGACTTTGTTTACAGCAAACAAATTTCGAAAGAAAACAACAGAGAAAGCACGGTAGTTTTTATTGAAAAGCCATACACGTTCTAAGATAACATTTAGATTGGCGTGAATTGCATATCAAGGGAATTTTGGAAATGTTAGATGGTACTTAAACTTAAAACGAGTCAACAATTCTCGTATCATTTGTTAACATACATGCAGTACAGGGTGCATAAAAAACTGAAGACCTTTGCAATCAGATCGTATTAGAGTTTTTATGATCCAGCATTAATTGACTGTGAGGTTGTGTTGACACAATAGAAACCAATTTAATACTTGGAGGTGTGCCCAAAAAAATGACACTATAGATAGAAATAACTCCAGTCCTATTATCATAATAGTGAAACTACAAGTGAGCAACGGTATTTGTTGTAACACCATTTACCCTAAAACCAAGTTTAGCCATGTTGGAAAACAATTTAGCATCTGATTCCGGATTGAAATACAGTTTCATCGAATAATTTAAATTCCCACGTGCCCAAACACGGGTGTTTAGAGCAGTTCAATAACAGTGAGATACTACAGCGTCACTTTTTAATTGGGACACCCTGCATATTTTAGCTCATATAATTAGAATCTCTGGAGCACAATTAGAGTTTCATAGTTATTATACAGGGCGTATAAAAAAACTTAACCTTTTGAAATTTAAATTATTTGTTGGCTATTGTATTAATTTAAAATCTCTAAATGCTTCGAATTAATGATACGCAAAAACGCAAGGTCTTGCTTGTACACAGTACATTGTGTTTTTATACATCCTGTAGTTGTAGCACTGGCTGTAATGTAAATTTTAGGTTAACAGTTTTTCTATACCATGCACACACAATGTGTAACAGTACCGGGTGCATCATTTATTGTACTTCTTACGTTTGCGCTATAAAAAATAACAATTCCCATTATTAACACAAAAAAAGTTATTCCTTTTCTTGCTGTTTGATTATAACATCCCACTGAGCATCACTCAGTGGGCCTTTGCCATAATGACTTTCTTGCCATTTATAAAAGTTGATCCAGAACTTGTCGTCCTGTTTCCATTCTTCATGCCCACGTTCGGCAGTGTATGTTCTCTGAAAACGGTAAATATACTTATATAAGTTACTCTGATTTTACTGTACTGTGATCTGTATACGCCTGTACGCCTGTCTGCCTGTCCGTCCGTCTATCTGCCTGTCTGTGTGGCAGCAGAATAATTATAATACATGGTGTATATAATTAGCCCTCACGTGGTTTCGTGTTCGTCGTTTTGCTTGGTCAGTGTGTGACCGTTTGTGGTTTTGGGAATTAATAATTTCGTTTAAAAACTGAACATTTGTATGTGTAACACTGGCATTGCTTACTGCTGTCACGGACTGTTCTCAAAAGGGAAAAGTCTAACATGAGGATGGAGTTGTGCCGTTAAATTATTGGGAAGCCGGATTTTCGACTTCAAGACGATAGTCACGAGACGTTTTAAAAATGTGTTCTCAACGGTATTCGACAAAATCAATCGCAAGGGAAATGAACAAAACGAAGCAAGAATTTACACAACGAAAAATTTAAAAATTTCCACAAGGCAATTGAAAATATAAACGTAGAAATAGGAGGTACTAAAGCGATGAACCACTCTTGTTCTATTAAGTTCGTGAGGTCACTGTATTGCATGTTATACAAAATCAATATAGTTTATTTTGTTTTATTTAGAATTGTTCGTTATAAAACGGATCATGTGTACGTGGAAATTTATATGTACGAGGAATTTACCACAAGTGCAGTATTACGAAGAACAACTGTCTCCAACACTTTGTTGAACTTCACCCCCAACAGACTGCATATCTTGGCGGTCACCTCGTGTAAACTGGCATCCTGGATATTGGAACAGCTGCCGATGCCAAAAAGCTAGACTAAGTCAGAATGAAAACGTAATTATTATCTAAACATTCTGTTTTTATGCTTTTTCCAAAGCAGGGATGGAATTTTGAGGATGATATAGTAGCAGGCAAATGCTATTGAATGAAACAAGAATGAATTTCAAATGTTTTGTACTGTAGAAAGTGATATGGAGCATGATATACTAAGTTATTTTATCAAAAACTGACCATGACACTACTATTTCTGACTGTAGTTCTCCATGGTGCTATCATTATATCATACTTGTTTACTATTATATCAATATCCATTCCTGTGTTTTCTATGAAGGGCATGTAAGCTGGTTTAAAAAGATTGTATATCTGCCTATGTATGGAACATACTGTGTTTGCAACAGCACCAGTATAGAATATGAAGACCTGTGCACACCAGATATCTTGTGTACAAGCCCTCCTTATACTGGTGTACAACCTGGTGTACAAAATCTTATGTAATGTTTCTGGTGCACATAATGTTCACAATCATTAAATAATTAGTGAAATATGTGTAATGTTGCATACACTTTTTCATAAGAACAAACATAATAGGAACATTTGAAAATTGAACAAAATGAAAAGCTAACAGAGGATAGGATAAAGTGCGTAATTCTTTTTATCCTAAGGAGACATACTTTGGACAACTTGTTCCTGAGTTTGGGGAATACCAATGTTCAATTTACCTTCCTGGTATTGTGTTTTAGGAAGTTTTGGCCTCTAAGGAAGTTTATGATGAAAACAAATTTAAGAACATTTTGCAGCTGAGCATTTTAGCCAAAAAAATAAGAACACTGAGCCTAGATAACAGTTTACTGGTTCTTATTAAAAAGTGTAGTTTTGCTTTACCCTTCTTCTTTCTTCTGATCGCCAGTATGTAAACTTGGCCCTTTCATATTGCTCAGCCATTGGCAACAGCTCTTCGGCTTTGATGCCATATGGCGAACTCCTTAGTTCCAATTTCAGTTGTTCCTAGACAATAATTTATGATATGTATTCACTAAATTTGTGAAAATAAAATAATGCCCATAAAGAAATATATTGCTGGACTTACAGTCTTGCTGGCATTAGGTTTGATGAACCTGCCAAGTTGGATATAGGCTTTTGCAAATATTTTTGTAACTTTTTCCTGTGAAGTAAAGGATGGAGATGTATGAAGATGAGTTTACATGAATAATATACTTTGCTGATAAAAGTGTTACGTGTTTTTTGTAAAAAAGACAAACATTCACCGCATGGGAGGATTTCGGAAAGTCAAAGGCTTTGTTTCCCAGTTGCTTTTTTAGACTTTCTAAGGTCGCTTTCATTTCCCCTTGGTTCTTTAAAACCTGCTTCATGAGTTCACGAAGCTCGCGAACCTCTTTTATTGCCTCTCCACTGACTCTTTGCGGTTGCCGGCTTTCACCAAAATTTGGATCTTGCGTAAGGTCGTCATCTTAAAAAGTTAGAATAAAAAAAATTTTTTCTCCTTAAATTGATTAATTAGGCCTTACGGAAACAGTTACGAAAAGCTTAATAGTAAATTTATGGGACGATTTATGTTCTAAGTTATCATTTCTTGATAAAGTTTGCGTTTGTAAATACCTTCACATAAATTTCTGTAAAATTGCAAAAAGGATATTATCTCGCTCGTCGGCTCGGTACTTTCACTAAAAAAATGGCTTTGAATGTTATATTTTAAATATTTTATAAAGCTAAAAGAAGTTTTTTTTATAAATTTTTTACCTTAGCGAAATAGCACAACTACTTTCTCCAGCTCTGGGCATTTTAAAATGGCAAACTTCAAACGTCGGAGGAAAAAACAAAGGTGTTTTAAAAAATTTAAAGCTCCTTGAACTCGTATTTGTTTTGGAAATTGTTGACCAATAAGAATCGAGTATTTGACAGGCCTTTAAAAATGAGCCAATCACAGCCCCTGTATCGCCGGGTAAGTGAAGCGGGAAACTTGTTCAAGCCTTGACACAGCTCGTCGACTGAGGTTTGTGAAAAAAAAGAACGAGCGCAATGAAAAATATCAGATCAGTTTAAAATTTTTTTAAAGCATGAAAAAGGCGTGTCGATATTGTTCTGAAATTTGCGAAGTTAATTTTGAAACTTTGGACAGATTTTCTGTTCATTTGGCGTCAAGAGGACACCTTATCTGCAAGCTGCAAAATAATGCAGCAAATGGCATCCGCCTGGACAAAGAGGATGACATTGCCGAGTCAACAGAGGTTGTCCCGGAGATAGTACTGGACGTGCAGGATACCTCCTACTTTGAATCGGAAGAGGAAAGCTCAATTGCAATGGAAATAGACCCTTTTTTGGACGTCGAGAGTATCATCACGGATGTTGAAGCTGAAAGTGATGGAGAAATCTTTAACACGACACAACAAAGGCTAAATGATTATCTCCCCTTTTCCTCAGAGATATTTTTCCTCCTTTATAGCTACACGCATAATATTTCAAGACCCAAGGTATTTCTTAGATGCTATATTATAATCTATAGGAACAAAATTTGAAAATTTGATTAAAAAAAGGATTGATAAATTTTTGTGGTGAACAACATTGTTCCATGTTGTTAACAACATTGAACAATGTTGTTGGTTCAACAATGACGAACAATATTGTCAAAAATCAAGAACAATGTTGGCAGGATTAAACTGGCTCAAGCGCTTCAAAGCAGCGAATTAAGTTTGGTGTGTCGCTGTTAACCACCTCCAAATATGAGTTGCTAACATTTTTATAATATGCAAAAGAAACACAACAACAAATTATTCCCCGTAGCTACCATTTCACCCGAATATTTCTCACCATAAAGTGTTCTCTAAAGATGTATCAATATATAACATCGGATGTATCATTTTACGTTTTAGAACTCTTCATATGATGCCTTTTAGAACATTTTTAAATTAGTTTCTAAATATCTCTAGAGTTTGGTAATGGGCCAATTGCAAAACTGCAAAGCATCATGGTAGCTTAGTTACCGAACAGAATTTTGCATCATGGCGCTTGTAATTTTTCGAATATGCAAGGACCAAAATAAATCTAAATTCAAAGAAAAGATTCAACACTATCAATTCGATTTAACGTTTTATGGAATCTGTACATCTTTTCTTCGTATTTCAACTAATATTTATAATATTTATAATATAATAAGTAATATTTTCATATTACTCAAATCTTTTGATTAAAACACAGTTTTAAAGCGACCAAGTATGAAATTGAAATCTTCACCTTTCAAGTCGCTAGAAACCACGCGATCGCCGTAAATCCTCATGCATACGATGACCAACATAGTTTTCCGTATCAGAGAAGTAATTCAACCAGGTACTAACCGTATAATAGGAAAAAACAGCAAAATTTGTATCTGGCTACTTCGAATTGTAGCCATTCCTCGTTTCTGTAATTCCATATGAAACGCTAAATATTCGGCAATCATTAACTCGTAGAGATAAAATACTCAGTTGAAATATACAGAAAAGATGTACAGATTCCATAAAACGTTAAATCGAATTGATAGTGTAGAATCTTTTCTTTGAATTTAGATTTATTTTGGTCCTTGCGTGTTCGAAAAATTACAAGCGCCATGATGCAAAATTCTGTTCGAGTGTTCGGTAACTAAACTACCATGATGCTTTGCAGTTTTGCAATTGGCCCATTGCCAACGAGTGTCCAGCTTGCATGCAAGTCGAGAGTCTTAAGTCGAAATTTAAGGGTCTGTGAGGTTTCATATCATTCCAAAGCTATATGGATAGTTTATTGAAGTTTACAAATTTACACAAGAGTGTCCTGGCTGTTTACAAGGGATTCGATAAAACGATAAAAAACAGCCACCAACCCTTAAATTTCGACCCTCGACCATTGTCGACTGACTACCTACTCTTTTTAGTGGCGACAGAACATGTTTTTATCTTTTTGCTGGGGTGTGTGTGGATTTTATTAAACGTACTTTATTAATTTTTTAATTATGTACAGACTCGTGCAGACCTAGATTTCTTCTGGGTAATATTCAATAAACTTGGTGTTGATGTGCTGTCGTTGAATTCGATCCTGAATTTCAAAATTGAGGGAGTAGACGATATGCTACAGCCTCAAAAGGTACCAGTAGAGATTTGTTCCTTGGCAAATTGGTATATCTTTTACTGACAGTCTCAGTCACATGCTCGGTACTCGACAGTCAAATGAACAACTGTATAATCATAAGGGTACCGAGCGGAAATTTAAGGGTGTGACAGCTCCTTACTTTCGTAGGCTCTTCGGTAAAAACAGAGCTTATGTCTGACACTTGTCGGTAAATTTATTGAAAATTGTTGGTAGACGAACACACCCCCTCCCCTCAAACAAAATGGTCTCGGTACGCCTATGTAGTAATATAGTGGAATAAACAATTTTAGGATTATTACAACTGTAATCCATACTACAGGCTTCGACCATCTGATTATGTTCGACTTCAACTGGCAATTCCAGAAAAAGCGAAATCTCTTGTTCGTTATCCCGAACAAACGGAAAATTATGTCGACGAAATGCATCAGGTTAGATTGAATGAAATACCTATCTCATGTCATTTCCGAGATGTTGCGTTTTTCTAGATTTTAAGTCATGACGTCACAGGTTGTACTTGAGAATAATAAATCGGAGAAAGAGTAATATTTCAGGTGATGTGCAAAGAATTAGGTAATATTAATTTTGCTATAGGGAAAAAAATGGTTAAACAGTGAGAACTTCCAAAGTTCATCAATTATAGTAGATGGAATAACTTACTACATCAATGATACTGTGACGACGAAGACATTCCACATCATGGAAAGTTGATAAAGTTGTACGCGAAGGGAAAAAAAATAAATGTTTTTTCAAAAAATTCTTGTCGTTTTTGCAATTTTTCTTGTTTTAGGTTATTCAGAATAAAACTGAAATAATGGCAAATCTGCTATACTTGCACAGTAGAGACAATAAAAAGTATTGTATCTGTCCCGATATCATCATGGCGAAACTGGTATCGGCAATCTCCAAAAAAATCCACATCGGCCCGCATCATATTAAACATAAATGCGTCAATAAACAAATCGTCGATGTGTCTGAACAGGTGAGAAACAACCTTTTACTTGTAACGTATCATGTCGCTTTACAATGTCCCTCACTTTTCAAATATTTTCACGCATGTAGGAGGCGACGGATTTTCTTCAACTGCATTTAGACGTTCTCGCTGGAGGCAATAAACCAACGTCTACAGTGCCTTTACTTGTTTTCAGTGATGAGACAAGCGGGAACACAACCAAAAAGTGGAATAGATTAGAAAACTTTTCGATGACATTCGCAGGTCTTTCCAGGTATCTTGATAAAATAAAGACAAAATTATTTTCAAGCTTTATACAGCTATACTTATGAAGCTATTTTAAATTTTCACCCATTCTAGAAAAGAATTTTAAAAAGTTGAAAATATCCACTTTTTGGCAGCATCAAATATAGTGCCATCTGTCGCCCTTGGAAAATCTATTGCCAGTGATTTGCAAGGTATTATTCCATCAAGGATGAGTTGATAAAAAATTGAATAAGTTATTTCGAATTCTACTGAAACCTACCCATTAGATTTCCGGAAATAGCCAGAGACTTAAGCCGGTTTTCCAATAGGCGAATCAGTTTGCGAGAGCAAACAAAAAGGAAGAAAGTTATTTCATTTCATCGCCGGGAACAATTCGCTAGCCAGTCACATTGCTGAATTTGCGTGAGCTCGTTTTGTGTAACGCGAACAAGTTCGCCTAGCAGAAAACTGGCTTTAGTTTATTGTACCTATAACTGCACACTGTATGTATGTCGAAACATCTAATGTGTTACTAATTTCAGAACTCGAAGATGGTGTTAATATGCATGACGCACATTTCGAGATCTTTGTAAAGTCCCCAATTCTGTGTGTCTTGGCGGATAATCCACGTGCATTTGAATTTGAGCACCACTTAGGTAGCTGTGCGAACAAATTCTGTAGAAAGTGCAACGTAAGAATTACAATTTTGTGTTTAAATGAGTTAATCCTTATTTACTTAAAAAGGGACTTAAAACTAATTAATCTCCAGTTTTCCTCCTGAGTAAAGTACGACGCTCAATACTTAATCTATGCTTCAATACCTCTTTCAAAGTCGGTTTAAAATCTTGATTTTAAATTTATTAAGGCAACGTCTGGCAACGCTACGGAAATTCAAAACATGCGTACAGATGAATATGTTCAAGAAAAAGTTCAAGAAATAGAAGCTTGCCCGTAAGTAAAATTTTTGATACTATATGAGAGCGTGCGACGTAATATAAGAGCGTGCAATAATCTAGATTGTTATTCTATAAATCTGTACATAATCTTTACAAATGTGTGGTATAGTGAACAAACCTTAATATGCCATAACAAAACCCTGACATATGTTATGTTTCGCACAAATCATCTATAGATCTGAAAGAGGAAAAAAGGACGGAATATGCACTGTAAAAACTGAATGGTTAAAATGACCAAAAAAAAAGGTTACAACCATTTCAAAATGGTTAATTCAACCATTTGTTTAGGTTGTAACCAAAATTAAATGGTAACGTTAACCAATTAATAAATGGTAATAAAAAAAGATAAATAGAATTTTGGTTAAAACAACCAAATTGTTTTGGTAATAACCAAAACAATTTGGTTAATATGACCAATTGCTCTTTGGTAATAATAAAGTTATTACTAATGACATTACAAAAGAACCAATTTTGAATTGGTTATAACCAAAGTTAATTGGTTATAACCAAAGTTAATTGGTTTGAGGGACCAACATCTAATGGTTGCATACCATACTTAAGGGTAGGTTACAGTCCCTTCTGTGCATCAGTTCTGCTCATAACAAAAGGAGGCTCCTAAATATAAACTATGTCCAAATTTCCTATTTTTTAACTTTTCTTGAATTAAAACCCTCGTTTATGTTCATTTAGCAGCATAGCAAACCAAGAGCGTCAGATATTCAGTTAGTAAATCATAATTTTTAAATACAGCAGTTCAAAATGTAAACAAAGCGTTTGTTTACATAATGGTAACCCACTGTATGACCCACCTTTAATCATTGTAATATAATGTCACCATTTTTGTGTGGTATACCCTAAATACAATTATGACTATATGTACAAAGACATATATAGTAACAAGACGCTCCATTGAGTGTTCATTTGCTGGGGCTGTTTAAATACACTGTCGCGACAATCACATCAGCAGTTCATTCACTTTTATTGTCACATTTTGAATCTCAATCTTGCAAATGAAAGTAGCTGGGCTAACTAGACCCTTTTTGCATGGAGCAAATTTACTCCATATATATATATATATATATATATATATATATTGCATTTTGAAAACATATCAGGTACAGTACTTTTCTTAATACAGTAATGCATATATGTCATTATCTGCATACATATTAAATGTTTGTTTGATATTAATTTAGTATATACTGTATTTAACAATCTTTACCACAATCACTGAGCCTGAGGCGAATAATTGTTTTAGTATAATTTCTTTAGTAAAATTTACGTCTATAAAATGCACTGTCGTCTTTTATGAATACAGTTTACCTCTGAAGTTCCTAAGTAAAGACTAAAGTTTACTTGTAATTTTTAAATAGTGAAAAAAGTATTTAATAAGGTATTTGCTGACGATCTATTACTACCTTAAGACAGTTTAACATCAAAGTTTGTTTGTATTTGCAAAAGTATAATACATCAAAACGACTCTCATTGGTGGCCATTTTGAAAAATGCCAGCTAGTAAATAATGCCTCAGATTTACTAGTCAGTCAACCAATCAAAACGCTTGAAAACCATTATTTACCAAAGAAATTATACTCAAGTGCATTATTATTACACAAAGCTCTTTGGACCATTATACTTCGTTACTATATAAGAGCCACTTGCTGTGTTTGATGCTTTAGTGCAGTGGGTTGGAAAGTACATGGCAAACTCACTCTGTAACAATATTAATGTTCCTGGCACTGTTGGAAAACAAACATCAAAAGCGTGAAAATGAGATGAGAACTCTCTTGTTTCTATTAATTTTAAAACAAAATATGTTTTACTTGGAGACACAACCACAATCTTGGCAATTGAGGCAAACTCTGGTAACTCATTCTTGTATCCAACTTGTATTACTGCTCCAATTCTATACTCTGTGCCAAGATAACAAACCTTTTTTGCTCTAAATGATAAACACACAGTACATTATTCTGTGGGACATTCCCCTGCAAGCCTTAATTACATGTCTAGTAGCAAGGCTATAGGGAATAGGCAAACTTCCACATATTGTTCTAAAAGAAGCATTATTTAAATCCTTTACTGTACTTATTAGCCATGCATTTTGTGATGTGCAATCAATACAAGTGTGATAAGTTAAGTAAACCAATTTTTTTCATAGTAATGAGTATTAATTTTTTTGTTTTCAATCTTGCAACTTACAGCTAGTACTCCTTAATTGCAAAAAATTGTCATAGGGGTCCACCCTTACAAGATGATAGTTAATTAATAGTGAAGTGTGTCAGGTGCAATATGAGATTTTACATGCAGTTGGCCTGTCAAAGGTCATCATACACTTGCAATGTTAAATTCCATATCACACTCATCGCTATTGATTAACATAATAATAAACATTACACAAACAAGAACAAAAATTGAATTAAGTGTTGATGTTTTATTCTATTTTTATACTTACTCATAAATTAAATCTGTTGAAGATATCTCGGCATCACGTTGTTTCAGCTCACAAAAATAGTCAGTGTTGCCAACTATCACCTTTTTTCCGCATCCTATAACATTAGTAACACAGTTAGTCTATTGATATTACAATGATGGCTCTGCCGTGCAATGAAGTATAAAAGAAACTGCTTACCAACATCCATGTTCTCCGGTTTTGAGCAGCGGTTTGATACGTAACACATTTGTGCCTGGTGTCTTTCTGCCAATGTATAAGCGACGTTGGTGAAATTCCCCATAAAGCCAGCAAGTCTCTTGAAATATTGGTGTTTTGCCTCATAGCGCATGCACCATGTGCGAACCATAGGGCCAAATCTACAAACAACCATGCAGAAGATATAGTAATAATATGCCTGTGCTTAGTTAATTATTAGTATATTGTACTGTATCAGTAATAAAAGTCAGGCCAGATACAAATGACTCAATAATTTTATTTCATTTAATTATGGACACAACTCTATTCAGCCGCAACGCGTAAGATTGTCTATAACACTGAACCATTTTACATGTCAAAGAGAAAGCTCTGCAGCTCAACAGGCTGGTTTTAAATCAAACAAATCTGAAAATGTCTCTAATTAATGATCAATTAACAAAGAGATTAACAATGTAGGTTGGAATTAAAAGCACTAGCCGGTACTACACAGCAGTCTAGGGTTTAAAATAACAACAAACGGTAAGAACCAATCAATAAAACCAATTAAATTCAACACAATTTGGTCCAGTTGTAAATACCTGTATATATGAGAAGGGTAATGGACCAGATAGTGCATTTTAGGAATGACAGATTTTCCCGGATAAATTTGGGTGAAATTATGAAGGTACTCATCAATTATCCCTTCTAACACACCAAGATCATCAGTGCTAACGGCCGGTGAGAATACTATGTCAATGATTTCCAACAGTTGAAGGTAATGTTGCCAATGTTCATCATCATTTGAAACCACACCTCCTATCATTAGGGGAAGAAACTTGGCCAAACACCACATCTGGGCAGCTGAAAAAATTAAGCGTGATTATAATAAAAAAGGAGGTACACTGGGGCACATTCTAGTCATAAAATAATTCACCATTCTAAGTTTCGAGTAATTCAAATTTTAAAACAGTCAACAACCTTTCTGCTTAACACTGTTCTTGTCGCCTTTCAAGGTCTGCTGTGCAATAGTGGAGGGTTTGTTGTTATCATTATAGTACCCATAATCAAAATTCTTTATTCTCACATTCAGTTCTTCCAAACTGAAGTACTTCTGCTCCCATATAAAAATTTTTAGCATCTCTTTAACTTTATATTGCAGAACTCCTTCAAGTACGTCATGCATAGCATCGCCAGGAAGACCATCCACTACATGGTAATAGCGCGACTTGTTAAGAATGGTTTTTCTGCATACTCCATACATTTTGCCCAATTCTTCATCCTGTTGTACTAACTCACACTGTCGATCATGGCCAGTTCTTGATCGCAATACAAAATCCTTCTCATGGAACTGCAAAGCAATCAGATCAACTACTTAGTTAATAACTCCAGTATACCACTACAAAAAGCCTTTTTTCAGGCACTGCCGGACACATTTTTCAGTAATTACTTTTAAAATGTTTATTCAAATGCAATGTAAAATGTTAGAGAAAGCAGCATCGACGGAATCTATGTTTCGATCAAAGGCCCCTCGTCGGAATTACAGTGGGGAAGAGGAATTAAACACGCGTGCTTTTATATAAGTGAATATATTAAAGTGACACGTGACAAAATAAAAACCAATTTGGTTGGACAACCAATGGATTTGATCAAAACAATTAAGGAATAAACAAAATATGTAAATCACATAATATACAGTACTGTGTATTATAATAAACAAGGGTAAAAAATAGGAATTATGCAAGAAGGCATGTGCATGGGGAAAGCCCATGTGGGGAAAACACATGTGGGGAAAACACATAACATTATACGAAGGGGTAGGAATAGTCCTGTCAGTGTCTGGGTGAGTCAGACAAAGACAGGCCAAACTAAAAAGAAAAAAATTCTTAATACTAAGGGGGCGTATGGTACCAAGTTTGAAAATGAGATGCATTTTATGTCTTTTTCTTTTTTTAAAATACAAAAATTCTTGCTAATGAGGTCTCTAACTTTGAAATTGAAAGGATGAAAAGTTAGCATCAGAAGGATTTGGTTGCTACCCCATCTGTGACATTGGTCACAGGGTTAGTAAGGGTCTTGGATAAGGGAATTTGGGAGGCCTTCGAAAAAGCAGTGTCTTGAAGAGAAGAGGGATAGCCACATTGGTAAAAAAGTCTCTCATTTCCAAGCTTTTAGAATGAAAGTCTTCATCTTCAAGAAAGTCCACATCTTTTAGAATGAAAGTCCTCCTACCTTACACTTCAATGCATCTGCGTCTCCCATACAATGTCTACATTTTAGATTTGCCCCTGAACCTTCCTTAAACCCTCCAACAGCTTGTGAGCCAAGATTGTCACCAGATACATATGTAATTGTACCAGCAAATGACATTGGTTTATCTTTCACAATAAATTCATAACCACCATCCTATAAAGTGATTGATTAAAAAGACTAGTTAAGCATCAAACACCAATTCCTTAGGTCCTTGTAAGGGTTGTATCAAGTTAAATAGTGAGATGAGATAGAAATTGACAGCCTGAAAGAATCCCAACACAGATGCTGAGCTAACACGTTTTTAGTATCAGGTTACCATACCAATTAAAGGTGAGACTCATTTACATAACTTACTTGCTCAAGATATTCCAGGTCATTCATAAATGGCTCCAATAATGAATCAATTCCATATTCTTTGATTACAGGGCATGTTGCTATAGCAAGCAGCTGAATAGAATCAAGCTTTGATCTATGCCTTGGTGGTATGTTACCAAGTGCATAGTAAATGACACCTAAAATAACATAAAGAATCTAACTGGTGTTCAAAATATGAACAAAGCAATCTTGCATCTTGATGTGTTGGATGCTGTTGGACCAAAATTTTGAATGCCGCAAAACAATATTAATTTTCAGTTTTTTCCAAAAGCAGTCATAACCTATATTTATATCAATTGTATAAGTGTATAAAGCTATTTACCAAGTTTGTGTTTACCAGCCTTGCAGCCCAAGGGATTAGCAATTTCTAATTCATCATAATAAAGCATGATTTGAAGAGCAGTAGGATCATTGGAAAACAAGGGATGGGTCCTGAACAACTTGCCATCACAGTAATCCTCAATCACCCCATCATTCCTTTGATGCCCAACTTGAATCTATGTAGTAAAGTGCAAAGCATTATAATATTGTACATGTATGTACCAACTATACAGGCAGTCAGGCTGGGTAGCACACAAGTAATATTATTTTTCAGATCAGTCTAGCTAAAAACAAAAACTAAAGTTCATTAACCTACATGAGATAATATATCATCTTGATCCAACATTTGTTTTAATGATGCAAGGATTGGTATATACATCATCTCATCATTTTTTAAAACCTCTTTGTAGGTGGTACCTGCCCTTCTTCTAGCTGACCTGTGTCCCAGTGTAATACGTTGTGGTGGCTGTAAGATGGTATACACATGTATTTAGAAAATTTGGCATGGCATGCAAAGAATACTTTACAGTAAGCCATATAACTGTAATTCTTCACATGTACTGTTATAAAATAACTGAAATGATATATTTCCTTTTTAAGACATGCTTTTCCATATTTCTAAAACTTACAATTAAACCAAAATTTTCTTTGAAGAATAAAGCTTGCTTGTGTTTGGTCGACACATGCTCAAACGGATTATAAATTTCAGCTGAAAATATGCCTTCAAATCCAGGTACATCATCAAGTTTAATACGAGCTTCATCCAGACACTCCTTTAGTTTGATTTTGATGCTATCCACAGTGTTTCTCACAAGATGAGTGGTGCCTTCTACAATATCATCCAAGCATTTTTGAGAAAGGAGATTACTCTCCTTTGTTCTCAAAAGATAAAATGCATTTTCTCGTCTGTCAAATTCAGCACGGTTATCAGAATTCTCTGCAGTTAAGTCATTGGATCTCCAGGTTGTTGGTTCATCTTGGTCAACCAACGTTGTAGTATTTGAATTTTCTCTGGCAAGCAAAGGGCACATGACGTCTTTGTGATCTCGGTATAAATGGCTTTTGTAAGAACTTATCTAAGTAGAATAAAGGGAAATTACTTCACCTTATGCTTACAGATATTTGACAGGCAAATTCCTCCTTAGTATATATTAAGATTTTAAATACCTTCTTGAAAGATCGTTGGCATCCAACAATGTCACATGTGATGTGCAATCCAGGATCATTTCGATGCACTTGGTTTAGATGCCGAAACATTAACGGAACAGATGAACACACGAAGGTCAAACATACTTGACAACATACCTTATCCATAACAATTTGATTACGTTTTACAATACCAGACGAATAAGTACAATTGACATGTTTTAACCGACCAGAAAACATTATGTAAATTTTATATCAATACCGGCAAAGAAATACCGGCGAATGTTACGTTAGTATGTGACGTATTGGTTTGGAGCGGCGCTGATTGGTCGTTTCGCTTGCCCCTGCAAGACCTTGACTGGGACTGGGGTCTGTCTTTGACTCGAAGCAGTCGAAGGTCAGCTCTTTCTCCTTTGCACTTTGGTTTTACAAGTATTTTCTTTGAATATCTTTAACGCATTTGACCGTTAATCGGTCAGGAAGCTTAGACTTAAAAATGGCTATATCTCTTTCGAGACAATCTTCAACAATGGAAGTAATTGCCTTCTTAAAACAAGAAAATTTAAACGAACTCGTCGACGATTTTGAAGGTAAAAAGCTAGCTTTTTTGTAACCACGAATATTATACCTTAAATGAGCGCAGTAAACCCCAGGCGACAAGCAGGAAAATTGCTAAAATGTTTTTAAAACATAACCTTTTAAGCCGTTTATGATTTGTCGCTGTCTAGTGACTCAAAAACATAGTTAGGTTTTTGACTTGTTGACCAGAGTTTTTTTTACACATATAAACTATTATCTGTTTTCACACATATAAAATATTATTTCAAAAAATATTTTTAAGATTGCAGTGTTAATATAAAATAAGAATGAATCTGGAAATGTCTTTTCACTGCTTCGTTTATTATTTCAACAGTAATTTTGTTTTATATATGAGCTAGATTCAGCTAAAAGCCTGAAAAGTTGAAAACAAAGAGAGCCAAAAAGGCGGGAAATTCATGTCACTCGCATTCGCACTGCCGACGACCAGTGCCGACGACCATGGGCGGCCCAATTCACTGTATAGTTGCATATAGAGATCAGTGCGCACATAAGAGCCTTCGTACACACAAGTCCTTGATGTGGTTAAATATAACTTTGAGCTCGACTTTGAGTATTTTAGTTCATAGTCAGTGGCGTAGCGAAATCATTTCGGGTGAGGGGGTGTAAAGCAAAACATGAATGGGTTTCGACGCGATAATGCGCTAAGTGCTTACTAGCGCGAATCTTCAGCTGATTAGATTCAGGGCCCGCAGCATGATCTCGCTGTAAGTTTTGAAATTTTGCATCTCTGAAACGGCCTTTTTTTGTTGTTTGGTAGCACTTTGCAGTCTTTACTGTGGTATATTAGTTAAATATGCCTTGTCAGATGGGAAATTTTTTTCCAAATTTTTCACAAAATTTTGTGCAACTATAAGTGACACTCAAATAGGAAGATGACATTGATATACTAATTATATTAGATACATATGCTTTTACATATTTTACTTTTCTGCTGTAATTTAATGCCATATTATAAATTTAAAATTTACCAACCACTCTCGTTTCAAAAACCGACCGCTATCAACTTTATATGAATTTACCGACCATTTTCAAAAAAACTGAGGGGTGTCATGCCCCCACGCACCCTCCCCTCGTTACGCCCCTGTTCATAGTTTGCCTTTGCAGATATGATATAAAAAATATCTTTCCAAATGCCTATAGGGCTGGGCTAGGTGTGATTTTCAGATTACAATACACCGGAAACATGACATGGATGGCAATTAAGATGCCTGGGGAACTCTGGCTGGCCCTAGCTGGATTGTAAAGCGCATTTAAATACTTTAAAATATTCGCTTCTTTCACTCTCATAGCCAATTCAGTTGATGGAGAGGATTTTTTTGATCTGGAGTTTAAGGATATTCACCAGATTATTCCTCGTCTTAAGTTAAGAAAGAGATTCCTTACTGCCTGGAGCGAAGTAACAAGGGAGGTATAAGCTAGTTTTTTAATACTCGTGCGAACATTATTTGACACTCATATTTAAATAGTAATTGGAAGTAAGAGTGTTGATTTATAAAAATATACCTTACTCTGTTGCCGCTGCAAAACCATGGACTAAGACTCACAGGTGACAGTATGAATTTTTAGATTTTTGATAGCAATGGATTGAGATGCCCAGTTGAATATTCTACCTCTTTGAAACCGAGTTCTGTGAATGAGTTGGGGGAAAATGTGGACAATCCAGTCGAAGAAGAAACCTCAATGGATGGTACACTTGACAAACAAACTCCTATGATCCCTGTTTCTTCCACTTCAGTAAACCATGTCCTTTCTTCAGCGAAGCAAAACAATAGCGATCTGAGTGACTGTGAAAGCATCTCATCCCAGTCTTGCTGCACAACTGCCAAGTCTGCAAGAAAGTGTGGACCCTCTGCAAGAGGAAGCACAAAACGTTCTCTTGATACAACTTTAACAAGTCAGCAGAAGGAGAAAAATGTAACTTGTAGTCCAAGTGATTTCTCAAAGAAAAAGAAGGTAATACTATATAGATAACATGTATCAGTTATTGTAGCATTTTGCATTTAGTATCCTTAAACCAGTTTATATTTCATGATGGAGAGTGGAGACAGTATTATGTCTAAATTGAAAAGCATGCACTGATGCACACCCTACTAAAAAATATAGTATTTCTCATAAGGCAGACTTTTATGTGTTGTCACACACTATTAACTACTACACAAGAAAGAGTATTATATCATAATTTATTTAAAATGGAAGATGACATGATTTGCTAGTAGGCCTATAAAATGTTATTATTACGTATTAGTAGAATCATATACTGGTATACTATTGCAAATGCTGTAATTTGATTGGCAACTCTACTCGCTATCTATTCCTCGATAGGTATAATATAGCGAGTACCAAAATAATCATTTTCCTGGCGCATATTTTTCAGGAAAAAAGGCTTCTAGCTTGCATTTTTGAATTATTTTGTTGAATACTTTTTGTTTGATCTCTGATTCTACTTATCAACTATCACCTCATCGAAATCTCGAGCTCATAATGTAATTGTTAATTATTAAAAAGTGTTTGAAGTGTAGTTACGCATTAACCTAACTTGAAACACAATGTGCACTCACCCCCATGAAGATGTCTTTTTTCGGAATTTGCTTTTTACTTTGCTTTTTTAAATTGTCGGCTGGTCATGATTTTTTAGTCGCCCCCATCATGCCTGTATTATTTTACTCTGGCTTTAGACTTCAAGGGCGAAAATTGCATGGTAATATTAACAAATTGCGTTCTGTGTATTATTGTTCTGTATATCGTTTTACTAGGTTGCCTCTTCATCTCCCCAAATTGAGCAGTCAAATATGTGGTTGAAGGACTTTACTATTCCTTCAAGGGTAAGCAAACATTTGTACAGTAACTTCATTATATAGTAGTGTTTATTCTCCAGGTTTTCAGCTAGATTCAGCACTCTGTAGCTCAGGCTTTACATTTTAAATAGTTGTTTTCACCTTGTTGGTCTGCAACTCATTACTGTAATTCACATTATTAAGTGTATGCTAAATAAAAAAAGCCTTAAGTACCAAAATAATCAGCTCACTTGTTCATAATCAGGAGGCAAAGTAGTCAAAACCACCAATCAGCCTTAGTTTTGATGAATGATTTGTCAACTGCATTTTAACTCGCTAGCAATAATATTAATCAGTCCAAAAAACTGGTATTGATTTTTATAACCTGGTTTTTATCTCAAAATTTGGGGCAATAGATACTATTATATGATAATCACACACCGTATGACGTCACAACTATTTTATTTTCAATTCGTGTTTAAAATGTAGCAGAAATATTTGGAAAATTTTTCAGAATTGTCATGCATGCCTGAATTGGCAAATGAAAGTCTGGAAAAAGACCTTGTTAATATTAGATAAAACAAAAGGATGTTTTGTCGTTGTCTATTCGGTTATAGCTACATATGGTAGACGTCATGATACAGTAAGAACATACTGTAAGAGACAACTTTTTTGTTGTTACCACATTATGACATTCATACCGTGTATCTATAACTGAACAGACAATGGTAAATTGTTACTATTTTTTAGTTATATTCTTGGTGCCATATATCTTAGTTTGTATCTTGTAAAGATATATCAACAGTACCGGTGATTGGTTTATCTGCAGTGGGAACCTGATGTAGAAAGAGGCCTCAGCAAAGGTATCCTGAGCAATTCAGAAAAAAGTGCTTTGGTTAGGCAGCTTTGTTCCCATATTTTGGCAGAAACAACTCATCCTGGTTCTCATGAAAGAAGTCATGTGGCTCTTTTGCTGGTGCAGAAATACCCATTCCTAAAAGGATCCTTTGGTACAGGCCATGTAAGTCTCTTTTACAAATATTGACATAAATTTTCAGTGTTTCTTGCAATGCCGATGACCAATTTTACTGGTTGAGAGTCTTCTTATATGAGCCAATTCTGGTCAAGATATAAGCCAGGTGTGTATAATCTTTTGCAATTATAATTGTCAAAAGTTAATATCCAAGAGCCAATTGGCAGAACCTTCAGCCAGTTGCTGAAGCCTTTCTGGCCTGCTTGCTGTGGGTTTTTTTGGTAAGCTGGATAGGCCGAATTTGAATTTTGTGTATTTACTTAATTATTTAAATGTTACCATATTTTGTATGAACAGCAATTTTGGGCCAAAAAGATTGAGGATCGCATTTTAAACCTCCGAAGAAGAGACGCTAGAAATGAACGAAAAAGAATGCAAGATGATGGCGTTGTCTTGCCTAAAGGAAAACCAGGAAGGAAAAAGAAGGAGAGAAAAGGAGATGCTCTTCCAGATATTCCTGTTGGAGAAACACCTGAAACAATAGAGTTGCAACGGAAAAAGTTACTGGCAATACACAAGAAAGGTGTATATGACCTGAAGGAGGTTGCCGTACTAATGGACAACACGTTTGCCCAGCGACGACGGGATGTATTAGTCAACGACACTAGAGTATGGAAGTTGTTGCAAGATTACCCCGTATTGAAAGACAACAGAGGGACCCAGGTATGAAGACTGCAAAAACAAAAATCACTTGTGCCATAATCCTATTTCAATTACGACAAGTACGTTACAACACAAATTACTATCATCAACTGATGTCAAACAAGGAAGCAATATATTGTTGTACCCTTTCAAATCAAGACTTTGCCACAATTTTAATGCTTCATCCCTACAGATGTGTAGAAAGTAAATCAATTAAGCTTCTGTCCGAATACTGTGTGCTGTAATGAACGCATGTTATGAAGTTTTTAGGTGCCTTCAAAGTGTAAGTTGTATTATTTTGTAATACAGCACATACATGCTGTGGAAATGTTTAAAAGCGTGGATATAATTTCAATATTGGGACAACGGATTGATTTCCAAAGACATACATTTTACGCATGCATAGTTTAGAATACGCGATACTGTAAGCCATTCAAATTCTAACAAAGCCTTGATTTTTCATGAGGGTATATTACTATACTTTATTGCACCACCAAAAATAAGATCAGGTATTGATTGAGATTAAGGCTGGTATGTATCAAATAACAAAATATCGCTTGCATAACATGACCATACAACCAGTTTTTCCCCACCCCACAACGGAACACCAAAATTTTTTAGCATTCCCCCAAAATTATTTGGACACCCCTTTCCCAGTGGAAGCTGTGAAGATCTTTTTCTGCAGTCGCATATTAAGTTTCTTAATCAACAATCAACTGAATCCTTTTTAGATCAAAGCTGAATTAGGGAGAATTCTGGATAGAGAAGGGCTTATGGCTGATGTCAGAGCAGTCTGGGATTCGAAGAAGCCAGCAATTTTGACTGCTCTGGGAAAAAGCAAAAATAAAGAAGTACAACGTATTATTAGTCTACTGGAGGATTGTGACCCTGGACAAGAAAAAGGTATATTTTAATAACCAGTCCTACCGTAATTACTGTGTCTTGGGTGGACCACAGTGAACGAAAATGCTTTATCTGAATATTTAATTGTTCTATGCAACTGAACTACATGGCTGTATTTGCATATCAATGCAGTAGTCATAATTGTAGCCAAAGCAATATTGTCAACTTGTAATCAGTGTTTACCTGCTACACGTTGATGTTGTTTATTCAACACAAAAATATATTTTTTAGAAATGGAAAACCGTGTTGTCTTTGCAGCTCTCCCATATCAGTTGGGGGAAAAGCTAACGTACAAGCATACTCCTGGACAGTTATTTTGGGAAAATGTCCCTGTAGGTATCTTTTCTCATATCTTCCATATTTTTTAAGTATGATTCATGTACACGGTGTTTATAAAAGTACGATGTCATTTGAGGTGAAAGTATTTCAGGAAATTTAGAGTCGTGTAACATGGCTGCACCTTTCAAATTAATTCTTATTTAAATCAAATGCAGTATATATATTGTTCCTATTGTGACTTCATTTACTGCTGATTAGATATAGTTTCTGTAATGTATTTACAGGAGAAACACCATTATGTATTGATATCAGGAATACTATAACATTAAAAGGGAGTTTTTTGTATGAAAATAATCAATAAAATTAGTGTTAAAATATTTTTAATTTCTTATTTCGTTTTATAGGATGATGATGGAGTTGAAATGTCAAATATTATTAGGAGTAGTACATCCCCAAAGTTGCTGTCAACTGGATCAATTGAAAACCTGCATTCTATATCGTTAATTGCTGAAGGCATGGCAGTCATAAAATTCAAGCAGAATACCATCCTAAATGCTGTCGTATGTTTGTTGTCTGCCTTTTTTGTGTTTAATGCAGAATACCCCAAAGCAGGAAATGGGCAGACCAAGAATATCTATCTATTTCTGGACCAGTTGCTAATCTCAAAGGAAGGAAAACCCAATTTACCTATTGGGGTGGAAAACTTTTTATCTTACTTATAAAGAAAGTTGGACAGATAAGTGTTTGCATGTATTAAACTGAGATATTTGGTTATTAATAATCTCATTTTGTATACACGTTGTATACATAAGTTATGAAGTATGGATATATATATGGATATATATATAAATATATATATATATATATATATATATATATATATATATATATATATATATATATATACATACATACATACATACATACATATATATATATATATATATATATATATATATATATATATATATATATATATATATATATATATATATATATATATATATATATATACATACATACATACATATATATATATATATATATATATATATATATATATATGTATATATATAAATATTTATGTAAATTTGATTATTTTTGTAAATTATTATTTTTGTAAATTATTATTTTTTACCCAAGTTTGAAGTACTTTGTATTGCATACCGTAGGCTTCATTAAACTATTTTTTAAAGAAACCAATTCGCATCGACCAAATATTTAACTCATCAAATATTGGTAACATTAACCAATTTTAAATTGGTAGATTTAACCATTATTGATATTGGTAACTTCAACCATAATGATTTTGGTAAAAAATAACCAAAAGTTAATTGGTTCTCCTGGTTGCATCCAGGGCAACCTTCTTTTTTTGGTTGATTTAACCATTCATTTTTTACAGTGTGGAGTCACAGAAAAAGGGGGCGCATTCGATAAATCAAATCCACGTTTTACAAACCTCCTTTCCTATCAATCGTTTCGTGTGTAACATCGGCTTAAGACACTGTACGTAATATAAAAGAAATATATATCTAGAATATTCTATAAATATAAATTGATGGTACTTTCCTTTACCAGTGAATTTTTTTTACAGAGTGAATCATGAGTTTATAGGTGCTAAAATCCCCACAAGAAAATTACAGAATATAATATGGTAGCTACCTATACAAACAAGTACTCACTGTATGTGCTCTTTTAGATATTCTCCTTTGCATATGCGAGTGGATTTGATAAAAAAAACAAAGATGCTGCAAACCAGATTTTAACGACGTTCCTCAAGACTATTAAAAATACGTTTCCTGAACTCCAAAGAAGCAAAAAATCCACTTACTTCTTCACCTTGTGGATGACATTGAAAATCTTAAACCAGCCAATGGATTCTGTACAGAAAGGTGAGTCAATCATCAAGGTGGCTAGCAGCCACATACGATGCGGAATCTATAGCCTGCGCGCAGATTTCAAATTACTGTGTTTGTTTGGTAATTATATTGTCTAGGTTTGAAGCATTTAATTCAGTAATCAGAGGAATGAATGTTCATAGTAATCGCCATGCCTCAAGTCTAGATATTTGCACAAAAATTGCAAAAATGGAGAGACTGCGATTTGTGCTAAGTGGCGGATAATGAGGAGAGAATCATGGGTAATTAAATATTAAATAAATGTACATAATTAATTTAGTTTCACCGCAACAGCATACCGGTATGCCAAATACTTTTGGCCTATATTGCCTAACCCCCCCTGTGGGAAGAACAGGGGTATCTAGAGAACACCCACAACTTTTGGCAGACCACAGACTCTTCTCATGCAGGGACTTAGTTGATAGTTCAAATCACATTATTGACAAAATCCCACTGAGAATTCAACGTATGACCTACTTCAACCACTTTGCCACTGAAACCCCATATTACATACCATTTACAAAAATAATTGTGTGAATATTCAAATTGCACTTTGTATACAATAATGTCTTCTATTTTCAGTTTACAAGCATCAGAGCAGCTCAAGCAATTGGCAGAAGATCCAAAAATTCAGCACTTCTTGAGTAACACACCGACAAAAACGACTATGCAAGACAAAATAGTACACCAACCTGGATGTCTGCATAAGGTACGCTGATATTCACCAACCACATTATTTCATCACATGGGTAACAGTTTAACATAGTTGAATTCAACTCGTTTGTAGTCTATAACAAAGTGAGGTGTAGAGTAAATTTAACAAGACAATCAAAAACTAATGCTAGCTATGTGTGTATAATGACAAGTATGTATTTTGTTGAATTTCTTTGCAGGGAACCCATGAGAAAGGGAAGCTCACAAGCAATCCCCTTAAGCAGTGTTTGTCACCGATGCTAATAGGGGAAATAGGGCTTGATGGCGACGGACTGTGCACAATTCACAAGGCTGTTGTGAGTGAGAACTCAACTTTGATAAACTCTGGCTCACCAGTTGTATATGTGGATAATTCTCTTCAGGTAGGTTTAATAAAATGGTTAATATATTTTAAGACTTGAATGTAATGAATCAGTCAGCTAGGGTACACTTTAAACACATTTAGCTTGTAAAAATGAAAGAGTTCTGTTTGTGATGTGTTTACTGAATTTTTAAACTTGATCACACAGTGTAAAACACAATGATCAATTCATTATATAGGATTTCGTTTTTAAGTTGCAGCACTATGATGATGAATATCATTATATTTTACTACAGCACCACATAGGCATTTTCAAAAAAGGCATAAAAATGGAGTCAGCAGGTGAAGGTATGGTGGAAATTGAAAGGGTTGAGTTGATAAAGAATGAATCGCAGCAAGTGATGGGAAGTTTTCAGTGCCCCAAGGTGAAAAGAACAGACCAAACAAATGTAATACCTCCAGTGAATGTTATTGATCAGATTTGCTTGGTGCATGATTGCACAGGTGGAAATTGTTCATTTACAGAAGCAGATGTCACAACTACAATTGAAAGAGAAGATGTCGCAAAGGTGAAATACTCCTATGTTCACAACTTAAACCATGCATACTACCTGGTGAACAAATTTCATCTTGGGGAATCATTAAAATTTTTTGATTTTGTGTAAAAGTGAACATTCCTTTTTAAAAGGTATTGGCATGTCCCTTCAAATGAAATAAAAATAAATTTATATAATTATAATTTTCAAGCTTGTGGAGTAGGACCTAAAAAATACCTGTGGTTCCGATTCTCCAACTGACCCTTTTTTATTCTGCACTGACCTTATTATTTTTTCAATGCAATTGACCATGCAACCCTTTTTTGTCTCAAAATGGCATGCATTGTCGCAATAATTATTGAACCGTCTACTCAAAAATCTGCTAAGCCATGAAAAAATTATTCAATAAAATTTTTTTTTACAACCCACTAACCCAAATTCTTTTAAAATATAATGCTGGATCAGCAGGTACTTTTTTAGGCTTAATTTAAAATGGCCAAATCATTAAAACATTAAAAATCTTGCACTGTCATGTATTATGTGTACCCACATTACATATTGAGGTTTTACATAGTTACAGCCAAATATATCAGTGCAGTGCAGCCAGGTATATCTTGGATTAAAGACTTTTCATGCAAGTCACACATATACAGTATTAGTGTCACATTTTGAGACAGTCAGATTTCATGGTCAAATGTTCTGAATGCCAGTTGAGCTTACCACATTTAGCAAGTTGCAGCAATTATTGTTACATTGCACCTGTCATTTACATATGACATTATATATTTATATGCCGATTGGACCTTTCATGAATACATATTTTTGTATAGTCTTTTTACAATATTGTCATCAACCAAGAAAAACGATGATGCATGCATGTATGTTTCAAGTTCTTGGTTTTGATGTCAAACTTTCATTAAAATTTTGACACTGGCTGTGCAGTGTATAAACATCAATTAAACATGTCATATATTGCGACAGGTGCATAAAGATCCTATTGATTACTCAATAAAAACACACGTCTTCAGTGATGATGTTAGCTGCATTTGGAGTTTTAAATAACTCTGGGCTACGTAATGTTATATATTTCTATATCTTATACTGAGATATCGATAAAGTATGTTTTTAACAGCATGTAAAATACTTACAAATCTTACCTTTGTAACTTAGCTTTGTAGTTTTTATTAATTGAAATCTTTATGTTCTTTTAAAATAAATTGAATTTTATATCAAAACGCTTATGGATTTATTTTATGTCTGTCGTTCGTTGGACAACGTGGTTGAAAAATTCCCCCCCCCAAAAAAAAGCGCGAGAAACCAGTTGTTTTGACAATATTGCTCCAAGTTGTTAACAACAAAAAACATTACTGTTATCATGTTGATTTTAGTTGTTCTAACAGCATTGTTCATGCTTAATGTTTCAACAACCTGGAACAGCATTGTTCTAACAACCAGGAACAGCATTGTTCTAACAACCGGGAACAAATTGATAACCTGGGTTCTTGAATGTTGCCTCCACAACATTGCTACATCCTGATCTGAACAAGCATTGAACAAGTTGTTGACAGCTTGCAACAGCATGATGATTTTTACGTGTGTAATTAAATACAAAAACAACAAATAATGTAAAACGCTATGTAAGATAATTATACTTTTTCGGAAATGTGAAAGTTGCTAGTGGAAACAAACATCGCCCAGGAATTTCAAGGGCAAGTTCAAACAAGGCCAAAATGGAGAAGTACGGGAAACAGAAACGGTACCGAGAAAAACAAAAGAAAAAACACGAAGAAAACGCAGCCATTGTGGCATATATTGAAAAAAAATACCCCTGGCTTATCAGGGAATTTTTTGAAAAGGACACGGTAAGAGTATATCGATAAAGCTGATTAGTAAGCTCATTCTCCTTTTGTAAATTGACCTGTGTAAAATTGCCTCACTTCAATTTCTTAACAGAGCCCCGAGAATCACATTGAGGTGCCAGCATTCGCCCCCGAAATTCCTACCCTCGAGCAACTTCTGGTATGTAGAGCGGTAATTTACTGAAAAAAAGAGTGAGAAAAAACTCTGTTGTTTCATAAACTTATTTCTCCTTTTTTAGCCACAATTACTCAATGACCCCCTATGGGAACAGATGGAAAGTACTTTTACGGTAAGATATTGTATCGTAGTTTACTCATGGTGACAAGGGCTCATTACTAACTCCTCTTTTCTTTTTTCTTTAGAGCGAATAAATGCTAAATGAGTTTTCTAATATTTGTATATATATTTGTATATTTGGTTTTTTAATATCTGTATATATTTTGTTTGTATATGTGTGTTTGTATATATTAAATCAGTAATTTTTTACAAAATTTAAATCCTGTGTTTTAAAATTTGCGTGTATTTATATCTTATTTAATAAAATTTATATAATGACACTACCCACCAACGCTAACTGGTAACATTACCTGGTAACATTACCAGAATTCACGCTAGTCCCATTGTTCATTGAAAAGCAACCATGGCTGGTAAACTACCTCATCCAGACGAAACTTATTCTCGAGAAGATATTGTTCATATGTTCGGGTTATTTTTAAAATCCATTTCGAACACAGATGAAACGACCTGCCACTTCTGTTTGGACGATATCAGTCAATCATCAGTCCCTAGTTTAAATACTGAATGCTACAATCAAACAGCACACTGTAAATGCTTTGAAACATGGATCCATAGCTCCTTTATACGGACAAGAAACGTTCAAAGTTCCTGCGCTTACTGCCGTTTCAACTACAACGATGAAAAATGCTTCCTATGCCTAAAGAAAGTCAAACAGAACGAAGAATACTTAGAATCAACGTGCTGTAAAACGAAATTACACGTAAACTGTATAACGAAACTTCACCAATTTTATGACACCAAGGAAACTAAACCATACTTAGAATGCGGCCACTTTGGTTGTAGTTGTTTATGGGTTGATATTTAGTCTTTCACTTACGAACTTTTAAATTTAAAAACATCATGCATGCCTAAATAGCTTTTTATACGAACATCAAAAATATAGATTTATGTTTAATTCTTATGTATATGGTTGCTTTTCAATGAATCACTGCAATTAATTTCAATATTATTAGAATGTTCTCAATTCGAACAGTTACGCTTCACGAACGTATAGTTTACATATGAACACTTAGTTTTCGTTCAATTATATAATAAACATTTTTTACATTTAAATACTATGTTAATCGCTTTTTAAAAAATACAACATTTCAAAAAAACTATCTGTCTGTGTGTTTTTTACACTTAGGGTTCACACCCCATTCACTATCACCCTTACCTTATGACCCCCTCTTGCACTGTCATTTCAATGACGTCATCCTGAATCTATAATGCCCCTCTTGTGCTATCACTTCAATGACTAGGGTTAAAACACCCCAAGGTTCATGCTCTTAGGGTTTCTTGATGACGTCACCATCCGGCGCCACCCTGCATATTAATTACTTCCGTTCCCAGAGTGACAGGTAAGTACTACTCTGGTCATTATTTATACCCAGGGTTGGGGCTGAAAAGAACTTATTTTAAGTCCAAAAAACCAATAAATAAATAAATTTACCCAGCCATAAATACTTCACAATTTTTTTCTTCTAAAAAAGAATTACCAACCTCACTAATACTTTTGTTAGGTGCCCAAAAACTAAAGGGTCCCAGCTTCATCATATTAATAAAACAGTAAAAAAATTAATGATGAAAAGTGTAACTCGTAGTACCGTCGCCCTTGGTGTTTTGGACAGATATTTAGACATTTTTGTGGTTGACGTTTGGCCACGCGGGATTGGCCACGCGGGATTAGCCACGCGTGAAAAACACATTGTTGTTGTTATATTAGCACAGTTCAATGCATTTTAGAACTTTACGTTTTATCCTAAAATATATGTTAAAAAATCAACTTTTCTGACAAGTCTGCCGTCGTATACAGATGGTCCTTCGAGCTGGGATAAAAATATCGTGAAGAAATGCCTGTCGAAGCGGAAAATGTCAAGAAACTTCAATCCAAAAGAAAGGTCGCCAGATCAGCCATTACAAGGAATATAAATCGAGTCAGAGAGTTAACAAACCACAAAGACAGCGTTTCAAAGGTACGTCAGTATTCTAAAAGTATTGAAGAAGCTAGAGATAAAGCACGGACTGTGATAACAGAGCTGGAAAACGCCGATCCTTCGTCTATCGAAGCTAATGGCGAATGGCTCCTAGAGGCTGAATGTGACGTTACTGAAGTCCTAGGTGAGATAGCTGATTATTTGGAATCAAATCAGCCAGAGCCCAAAAGCCCCTCGATAAGTGGTGAGGAACAGTCATCTGAGTCGTCAAGTGCTACAATGCCTGTTGTAAGTACACAACACAGTCATTCTGGTGGTTTGAAAGGAGTAAAGATTCCTGTATTTGATGGAAGCCCGGACAAATGGCCTTATTTCTCGGGTATATTCAGTTCACTCGTAGACAGTACCAAATCTTTATCTGATGCAATTAAACTAGCACATCTGAACAACTCGATCAACAATAAAGTGAGAGAAGTTATTGCCTGCCTGATGGGGGAGCCTGGGGACTACCAAAAGGCAGTTAAGTTACTTAGTGATAGGTATGGGGACCCTAGTGAAGTCATAGATGCTCATTTGCGCCGTATTACCAATTGGCATAATATTAAGGAAAGGGACCGTGAAGGGTTTGAGCGGTATGCAGATGCCTTACAGGCAGCAGTATTTGCCCTAGATAAGCCAGATTATGAGCATGAATTAAGTAGCATACCACTTTGCACACAACTTGTTCGTAAATTGCCACCTAGTGAGAAAGATGAATGGGTGTGGCAAATAGAGTGCAAGCAAGTAACAGAGAGTGTGAAGGGGTTAGCAGAGTGGGCTCAATTAAGGGCAAAGTCACTGCGCAAGCGTGATCGGTACAATACACAGGTGCAAGCCAAAGATGACCAAAGGTTTAATTCTAAGTTCTCAAATAGGAAGGCCCTTTTTATGCACAATTAGGGAGATGCACCTTATGTGATAGCAATGACAAGCATAAGGAAGGGGATTGCCCAGTATTGTTAGCTGCAAATATTAGTCAGCATTGGGAGCTTGTTAAATTAAAAAAGGTATGTTTTGGTTGTTTGCAAAAGGGACATCAGCCCCACCTGTGCACTAGTGCCTCTAAGTGCGGAGTTGATTCTTGTGAGAAGGGGCATCATAAGTTACTACATGCCACCCCAATACCACCTAGCTCAGAACAAGATTCTAAGGGAGTTCACTGTGCATTACATAACACACAAGTAAATATGATAAGGTCATGTAGGGTTGCCTTGAAAACAGTTGTTGTGCCCTTTGTTAATAGTGCAGGGGGAATAGTCAGGGGGACTGTCCTGTTAGATTCTGGTAGTGAGACCACCCTAACTAGGGCTGGGTTTGCAAATCAGTTAGGTGTTTCAGGCAGAAGGCAAAATCTCACTGTTGATGCGGTTGGAGGTGTGAGGACAATCCTCAAATCACAGCGGGTACGCCTTCCATTTGCACCAGCTGTAACAAAGGTTGATACATATGTGTGGACTATGAAGAATGTATGCGAACCAGTACACTCGGTAAACTGGACGGACATAAAGAAGCAATATGATCACTTACGTGACATTCCAGTTGACTCGGTAGGAGAAATGACAATTGATGTGTTACTTGGGTTGGATGCAGCATTCTTGATGGCACCATTGGAGGTGAGACGTGGGAAGCATGACGAGCCTTATGCTGCGTTGACACGACTTGGTTGGGTAATAGCAGGTCCAGTACCAACTACGAGCAATGCAGCAAAACGTATTTTGCGTACACGAGTCGTGGAAGGCGAGGAAGATGTCAATCACCAGTTGTGAAAGTTCTGGGAGATAGACAGTTTTGGTGTGCATGCTGAGGAAACGGTAACCTTTACAGGTAGCGAGCAACATGCTGTTGACAAGATGAATGAGACGTGTCGTCGGGTAGAATCGGGTTATGAATTGGGATTGCTTTGGAAGGATGACAAACCACAACTGCCTAACAATTATGAGACAGCCCTGTGTCGCTTAGAATCGGTGGAACGTCGTTTGCGGAAGGACCCAAAGTTAGCGGATGATACTGCCAGGCTATCAATGCATATGTTGAGAAGGGGCTTGCTCATAAACTACATCCAAGGGAGCACACTATGGACGGTGAACAATGGCTGTTACCACACCATCCTGTTATCAGCCCCCACAAACCACTGCCACGAGTTGTTTTCGATTCTGCCTCGAAGCACAATGGTGTCAATGCCTCAACAACTGCCTTGAGGCGGGCCCTAGTCTTCACAATGATTTGCCAGGTATCTTGTTACGGTTTCGCGAAAGACCCGTCGCCCTTGTAGGAGATGTGTCTGATATGTTCTGTCATGTTCGTGTGAAGGAAGAGGACCGC
Organism: Muricea muricata; assembly: GCA_963855995.1. Classification (NCBI taxonomy): domain Eukaryota; kingdom Metazoa; phylum Cnidaria; class Anthozoa; order Malacalcyonacea; family Plexauridae; genus Muricea; species Muricea muricata. Next base: position 28,034,611 of record OY979716.1, read on the forward strand.
AAGTACCACCGGTATTTGTCGCGCGACCTGGATTTGACAAGACCTCCAGACATTTATGAGATGAATTGTTTAGTATTCGGCGATAAGTGTTCACGTTGTGAAGCCAACTTTGCTGTGATTCGTACGACTGAAGACAATCAAGGTCATTGGTCGGAAGCTGCAGCCAGAGTTCGACGAGATATCTTTGTAGACGACTTCTACACTTCATGTAATGATGTGCCCCAGGCAGTTGACATGCGAGCTGATGTCATATCTCTGATGGCCGAAGGAGGTTTCCCAATGCAAAAATGGTTCTCGTCCTCAGCGGAGGTGCTCGCAACCATACCGGAAGCTGAACGAAGTATTTCCGATCAATCCCTTGAGCAAGGAGAGTTACCCTCCGGTCGAGCATTGGGAACTCGATGGGATGCAAAGTCGGATACGCTTGGACTTGCCTATGCACATGTTGAAAGCCCAAATACACCGCCGACGAAACGGGGAGTCCTGGCCAAGTTAGCCAGTTAATATGATCCGTTAGGATGGTCAAGTCCATTTACGGTGCGTGCAAAGATCATTTTGCAACGAACATGGGCCAGAGGTCTGGATTGGGATATGGCTTTACCGACCAACATCGCATCTGAATGGTTGAAATGGGAATTAGAGTTGGTTGCCCTGAAATTGTTTGCAGTGCCACGGTATATCTACAGCCTGTCTTCAAAGACATTGACGAGAGAGCTTGTTGTCTTTTGTGATGCCTCCGAAGATGCCTACGCTGCCGTTGCCTACATGTGTGCAGTTCTTATGAACGGTGAAGTTATTTGTCATTTGATCATGGCAAAGACAAGCCTAATGCCCTTGAAAACCATCTCCATTCCGAGAGGTGAACTTATGGGTTGCCAGTTAGCTGTTCGTGTTGCGAAGACCATATGCAAAGAGTTAGATTTTAGTATGCGTCAAGTCATTTATTTGTCAGATTCGACAACGGCGATATGGTGGATACATGGAGAGCCACGGAACTTCAGACCATTTGTTGCAAACCGAGTTGCGGAAGTGATGTCAGAGAGTGATCCCGGACAATGGCATCACATCAGAACAAACTTGAATATTGCAGACATCGCAACGAGGGGAGCTTCTGCCCAAGATCTCCCACCTGAATCAGATTGGATTAACAGACCAGATTTTCTTAAGAGTGACAAAACGGACTGGCTGATTGACGACATTAGCTGCTCAGCCCCTCTAGCTGGCGAAATGGAAATGAAGAAGAAGGTATTAAGGGTAGAAGTTCCTGCCCCAGTTCTTGATCCAGCCGCCTATTCCAGTTGGCTCAGACTCGTTCGTGTAACAGCTTGGATCTTACGGTTTTGTCACAATCTACGCAAGATAGATTGGCGGAGCGCTGAAGTTTTGAGTGTGGAAGAATTGCAGCAGGCCGAGAAATATTGGATCAAATTTGCACAACGAGACTGGTTTGGAGCAGAGATTGAGTCATTGTCCAAAAATCGTCCGATCGCAAGAGGGAGCCGTATCGCAAGTCTTGATCCACAGTTAACAGATGGAGTCCTGCGAGTGGAGGGACACATCAACAAAGCAGACTTGCCATGGGAAACGAAGCACCCCATCGTATTAGATCATTCGCACGAAATTACTCGTTTGATTGTTATTAACTATCACCGGAGGCTGATCCATGCAGGTGTCGAACACGTATTTAATCACATACGAGAAAACTATTGGCTACTGCACGGTCGTTCTGAAGTCAAAAATTGTGCCACCAAATGCCCCCTATGCCACTGACGCCGAGTTCAACCACTTGCCCAGAAAATGAGTGATCTACCATGCACTCGTCTTGCCAATGCTAGTGTTCCATTCCAGTACGTGGGTTTAGACTATGCTGGTCCATTTTCTGTCCGTGTTGGTCGTAATCGAATCAAGAAGCGTTATATATGCTTGTTTACATGTCTACACATGCGTGCCGTCCATCTCGAGGTAGCTCAGAGCCTAGAAGCAGATTCGTTTATAATGGCCTTGCGACGTTTTCAATCCCGTCGTGGAAACCCAGCCCATATCTTGAGTGACAACGGTACGAACTTTGTTGGCGCGGAGTGAGAGTTGATGAAGTCATTGCAAGAAATCGATCAGAAACGAGTTGCTGACGAGCTTAGTGCTTGAGGAGTCCAGTGGATTTTTAACCCTCCTGCTGCCCCCTGGTTTGGTGGAGCTTGGGAATCTTTGATCAAGTCTACAAAGAGAGCTATGAAAGCAATCATGTGGAATGTAGTCACGGTCGATGAAGTCTTCCTTCCAGTAGTCGCCGAAGTTGAGTCGCTTCTGAATTCTCGCCCACTTGTCTACGGTGGAAGTAGTACCTCGGCTACGGATGTGAGTGTTAAAACGCCCAATCCTTTTCTGCACGGACGTGCGAGCTCAAATCTAACACCGGGAGAGTTTGTCCAGCGAGATATGTCTTTACGTCGTCAGTGGAGACATAGTCAATTTTTAGCTGACCAGTTTTGGCGAAGATGGAGAAGAGAGTATGTGCCGCACTTGATTGATTTTGGACAGATATTGATATTTAGATATTTTTGTGGTTGACGTTTGGCCACGCGTGATTAGCCACGCGTGAAAAAACACATGGTTGTTGTTACATTAGCACAGTTCAATGTATTTTAGAACTTTACGTTTTATCCTAAAATATATGTTAAAAAATCAACTTTTCTGACAAGTCTGCCGTCGTATACACTTGGAGTTCAGCAAAACGCACGTTATACTAATTCATATACAGATGATAAAAAGAACGTTCCAATAAGAATCTCTTCAATATAAATCGAAATATATTCACCGTGGTTTCTAAACAACGAATTTACAAAACATACAATTACTAAACTATGCAATTACAAATTGACAAAACAATGTAGGACAAATACCTGAATGTTAATCCTCCTGACTACTAAATAATATGCTACACCTTTCTACTCCGTCCAAATTTAAATATCAATGAATTACAAATATAAGACACAAGTTCATTCCTCGAAAAGACAAACATGTGTTCTCACTTGCCCGTGTTTGCCGTTTAATCCCTAAATTCAGGCTACAAACAGGATCTAACATTTAATATAAACAGGTTTGATTTAAATAGTTTATCTTAAAGTACTCATCGATCACCGTTTGTCTCCATCTCTTCTTTCCATTGTTGGTTCGAACAATAACTTGACGCACGCGGGCATCCACTATCGACCAATAACACTAAATCAGTTACTTCAACATTTCCTGCTCCCTTCCGCCATTTCTGCCGCAATTGCAATGTGGGCAAGTACTCGCTGATCCAAGGCTTCCAGACTGAATTTGCTAACACTTGTGCTTGCCTCCATTGTCTGCCGAAACTATCCACGCCCACTAGCACGCCGAGCGGTAAACACAAGTTAGATCTCAAGAGTAACAACTTACTTGGTGTCAACGGATCCAGATCGTCAACTTGACCTTCGCCACATACGAGTGGTCGATCATTCAATATTCTCTCTGCTTCTGCAAGAAGGGTTGATAACGTCTCGTCTTCGAGTGTTTGTTCAGTCGTCAGAGCGGTCAAAAAATCCTTCTGATGGATCGGATAATCCGCTCCCATAACCCCACCTGCATGACTCGCCAACGGAGGACTGAAGTGCCATGTTATGCCCTTCTGTCTTAATGGGTTGTAAATTTTAGACTGTTCTTTGTCAGACCAGATATTTCTGAATTCATCTTTCAATATTCCAGAAGCTCCGACAAAGTTTGTCCCGTTGTCGCTGTACATATTAGTTGGATGCCTCGACGCGTTGTAAAACGACTAAAGGCACACAAGATAGACTCGGCGTTGAGGGAATGTGCTATCTCTATGTGGACGGCGCGTATCGCCAGGCAGGTGAAGACGCATCCATATCTCTTAACCATGCTACGACCTCCTTTAACCACGAGGGGTCCAAAATAGTCCACTCAGGTTGACGCGATTGGGTTTTTACAGGCAGTGACACGTGACGTCGGAAGTGGAGCCGTCATCTGCTCGCACGGTGATGCGTGCATTTTACGACAACGAAAGCACTTATTGATAATCCATCTGATTCTAGACTGCCCCTGGAGGATCCAATACTCTTGCTGGATTGCTGTGAGCACTGTGGGAACACCCAAATGACCCTCCTTCTGGTGGTAATGCCGTATCAACAAATCGACAACCTGATGCTTCCTTGGAATCAGAACTGGATGCTTCACGTCAAAACTTATCTTCGCTCAGTTTGACCGACCGCCTACTCTCACCATGACATGTTCTCAAAGAAATGGCACGAGTGCTGACAATCTGCTCGATTTCTTTACGACTGCACCAGTTCTATGAGCGCCTTTCGGATTTGACTCCAAGCGGGCGACTTCGTCGGGAAATTCCACGCGTTGGATGTAACAAATCAGGTGTATTTTTGCCATCTGTAACTCTCCCACTGTCACAGGCTGTTTTCCGGCCCCAATAGAGACCTTAAGATGTAGGACGGGAACACCACGATGACGGCAAATGCAAACTGACTCAAATAAATTGTTGTACAATCTTAAAAGCATATCGTTTGTTATCGATTTTACACAACAGTATTTGAGGTGATAAAATTGATGCTTTACTGTTAAGAATAGTTCCAGTGTTGCTTTGCTCATACTGTAGCATTCTTGTGGTTTGGAATGCCGACGTTGTAGACACGGCTTAAAACTGCATGTTCTAGCGTTGTAGCTTGAGCAAGGACAACATCTTTATCTCCCCTGGGACTTTCATTATGTCTTTGGTTGAATAATTTTAAGTTCATTGTATTGCTAGCCGTCGTCGTCGCATTGCCGTCCTTGCGTTGCGAAGCATCAGACGACAGATCCGCTTCTTGGGAGTCCTTTGCACCACACGCATTTTGTATGAAACAGAGGAAACAGAGGAGCTACGCTATCCCTTTCAACAGCCGGTACCATGACGAATAATAGTACGAAACTACACCATAACCATCAAACGAAGCATCGGCCAAATGGTGCAACTGAATGCACCTTAGTTGAGCGTCATAACTTGGCTTGAAACATCTTGGGACACTGATCTTTACTAACTTAGGCAGGCCGTTGAGCCACCGTTCCCACGCGTCCAGCACTTCTTGTGGAGTTTCTTCGTCCTAACCAAATTGTCTTTGCACAACTATAGCAAAAGACGCTTGGCTGGCAAAACAAATGGCGCGGCGAACCCCATAGGATTGTATAGAGAACTTACGTCGGAAAGAATCCCTCGACGAGTAAAGACTCTCTTCTTATTATCCGGAACTCTAATGTATCTTTCTCTATGTTCCATTCCACTCCTAAGGCTCTTTCTACAGGCTCTTTCTGGAACAGCAGTTAGGACTTCTTTGCTGTTGCTGATAAACTTCGATAGTTGAAACGAGCGTCTTGACAACGCCTCGCAAAGTTTGGGTATCAACTGAACAGCGGGCTTGGTATCGGAAACGAACATTAAACAGTCGTCGATGTAACAGTTCTTACGTATCGTCTCGATTGTTTCCGGACTGAACTCGTCTTTGAACTCCTAGGCAACCTTTCTCAAGCAAAACCCGGCACAACTTGGTGAAGATGTAGCTCCAAACAGGTGGATTAGCATCTGATACTTTTCCGTTGGTTTATCGTAGTTGCCGTCCTTAAAGCAAAGGAACCTAAGAAGATCACAATGTTCCAGTGAAACCCGCACTTGGCAAAACATTGCCTCGATATTGGCAAGAAATGCGATAGGATCTTCGCAAAATCTCAGCAACACGCCTACAAGCTTATTCGTCATGTCAGGGCCTCGGAGAAGCTGCTTATTCAGCGATACACCTTTGAAACTGGCGGCGCAGTCAAATACGATTCTCGGTTTTTCTGGTTTCTGTGGGTGCACAACTGTGTGTTTTCCAGTATAGTTACAGATGTAAAATTTAACAAAACATGAAAAACTTTGACACGTAAAACGTTTTTAAGCGGTTTTCGAAACAGAAACTCACCACAAGGGTAGTAAATTTATCCAGCCACACACTGGTCTTGTTTATTTTGTCATTCATTACGTTTTCTTTATGTATTTATGCTTTATTTCATGGGGGGTGTATGTTCATAATTGATTTAGTTGCCAACCTTAGGGAATTATAATTAGAAAACTATGAATGTGTTTATGTGCGCACTGATCTCTATATGAAACCGCACACTGAATTGGGCCGCCTATGGTACAACTCGAGATTTTTGATTTACCTAACGATCAAGCACTTTGTCCAAGTTAATCCTTTTTAGTAGATTGTTGTTCATCGATAGCAACATAAAGTCATTGGCCAACGAACTGTCTAAGCTATTACAAGCCCAGTTCAATATCCGATTCATAGCACTGAAGCTTCTTTCCTCGGTTGCAGTACCAACTAGCAAGGTCTTCGATATGGTGACCACCTTGAATAAGTTCGGGTACAAGTCAGGGTCGATGTTCCTTCCATCCGCAATTAGAATCTTTGCCTGTTCACACTCAGCTTTAAGCAAAGTAGAAACAATGTGGAGACAAGCTCCAAATCTGGCAACGAGACTTGATAAAGTCGTGTAATCCAGGTATGTCCGTTTTGATGCATCTAAAGCCTTCAGAGCTCCCAATATCAGTATTCTCACTGGAGAAACGTTGTTCCAACTCTTTGAGGAGCATGGGAACAGAAGCTGTCTTGAGATGTTCACAGAATTCACGAGGGTATGCAGATCTTGTGGAATCTTGTCTGGGAACATGTACGAGATCCTCATAGTTCAAGGTAATGTTCACTGTTGAGCATAGTTCTTTGGCAGATTCAGTGATGTCATTGGTTTCCATTTCAACGAGAAGCTTCCTTACAGCCACCATTTTGTTGGCTACGTTTAGCCATTTAACATTGATGTGTTGCATAGCCTTACTTAATCAATGCCATGCATTATTGACAAAACCTGATGAAGAAAACAATGAGAGATTTTCCAGAAAGAATGTTGTAATAGAGACCAGCTGCTGAATTGGCTTGGTTTGAATAGGAAGCAGCAATCTTCTGAAGGCTTACGAGAATTGCTCGGAGTCTTTTAACCATTGTATTAACTCATTCAAACTTACAAGCCCATCGGACTTCTGTTAGAGAAGAGGCTGGCATTATGGGCTGTTTGAGATACAACTCTTTTTCAACAGCTTCGAATATTTCTCTGTTGCTGGCGACGTTAAAAATGGTGGGCAGAGTCTTCTAGACATTTATCACATTACTTGCTTCTTTCACTGTACAAAAATAAGCCGCTACAATCAAATTCAGATGGTGCGCAGCACAGTGGATATAAAGCAACCAGGGATAAGATCTCCTCAGCTTAGCTGCTACCCCTTCGTAACATCCACTCATCACAGATGCTCCATCTGCTCCAAGCACCAGGCGACTGGCGGACGAGGCCAATTTTCCAATTGTTGGCAAAACTTCTTCATTCACAATGGTCTGGGCATCAGTCTCTTTAAGTCTAGTAAGATCATAAAATCGTCCTTCAATACTTCCTTTGTTGTTTAAAAACCTGAAACAAGTCGACAGCTCTTCATGGCCTGCATTATCTTTACATTCATCGATGAGAATTGAATACATCCCCGCTTTGTCTATCTGTTCCTCTATCAGATGTCGAACCTCGGAAGCCATGCTCTTATCAACTCGAGCGCAGATCGCTTTGATGTGTAGTTGTATGCTTTGCATGTTTGAATCACTCTTCTATGCAGTTGTTCAAATGTTGGGTTGGTGCATAGCATTACATTGATGAATTCTTTCCACTTTCCTGGATTGAGCGACTCGTCAGTTTAATCGTGCCCTCTTCGCCATCTCTTCAGAACAAAAGTACCGATCGTTCTTGAATTCTTCCTTCGTTGTTTAAAAACCTTAGGTATGCGTCATGGGCTTTAAATCTGCAATTATTTTCTATTGCCTTTGACCAGGTGGAGAAACCAACTTTAGTGAATGCTATGCCACTCTTTGACGTCGATGTCCTAAAGTTCCTACACGCAAAAAAAAATGCTTTGTCTTTTGCAATGCTGTATTTAAGCCACGGGTAGCTTGTATACCAGGTTGCTTGAAAACAACGGTTTTTCTGGTCTCTCGGATAGGCACCAAGGTTTGGCTGTGACGGCCTATCGACCAACGTTCCAACATCACTTGCTGCGGAGTCTATATCAACTGGACGAACTCCCACTTGCGCTTGAACAACACATATTGAAGAGTGCAACGAAGTAACAACAGCAGATATTGACCCTGCATCGTTGTCTTCAGTGGTCATGACATTAGCGCTATCTTCCTCGTCCACTGTTGTGGTTGCCACAGCTTTAGCTGTTGATGATACTCCATCTGATTTGCTGACCATCACTTCACGATTTGGTCTTTAAGCAAAATATGATGTTATTGTACGATTAGCCGTCCTTTCCATATCATTGAATTTCGCCTTTCTTAATTGTTTCACTCCTCTCAACAATTCACAATATCACTAACAATCAGTTTAAAATATATTGGAAAAAATTCACAATTTCACATTCACGGTCTGCAGACTTTAGGCTTATGAATAATGCATGATTTGCACTTAGCTATTTCTCTATTTAGAACTATGACCATAATGACATATTTCTGATGCAATGCGGCAAGACATTATGCGAAAGGTTATTCACTGTTTTATTGTTTACTTATTTTGTTTCGAAGCATTCTAAAAATCTAAAGTATTCCTATAATCTTCTCATAATCACGACAACACACACAACATAGATTATACTGCGACTGCGAGTCTCGCAATTAAGTAAATGTCATCATTGAAAATGACAAAAAAATCATTAAAAATCCTGCAAAACAACTCTCAACTCTTGCAACAGGTGCTTCTTTAAATGTCATAGTTGAATTTTTGCTGTTTTTGAAGCTAATACTCTTGTTTGTTCCACCTTTTATTACATTAATGAAACAAAAGCGTGCGCAGAATGGAGTCATAAACGAAGTATGCACAGACTGATCACATTTTGATATTTATTTACTTATAAAATAGTGTTTTGAAAACCTAAAATTTTGTACAAGATGTGTTCTCAGAATGCTGAAAATGCCATTTCAGAGATCCAAATTTCAAAAATTTTCCGGCGGGGGGCATGACCCTGGACCCCCTTAGAAGACCTATCGCCCCCCCAATAATTCCTCAAGTGTCTGCCACTGTGCGCAAAGTCTGTTTCGTGACCTCGATCTCTCGAATTTTGTGCCTCCTTGGCCCACTCTGAATGAAGATATCTTGGGAGATGCATGACCACTGAACTCATGTTGCTTCTAGAATATCAGCCTGGTAGCCAAGTCTGTTCAAGCTCATCCCGCAGTTCTCCATGTCTCATGCAGGCTGCATCAATTTCTCGTTCTCATTCTCTTTGATCAGCTCTCCTCCTGTAATTTTATCGATGTGGGATGCGGCAACTATGTGTGTCAGTCCAAACATCTCATGTAATCTCCCATCTTTGCATTTCTAATTGCAACTCTCTCTGTTCCTGGTCTAGTTTTTGTTTTTCCTTTAAATGCCTCAACTCTAGCTCGAGTTTAGTTCTGGCAATAATAGATCTGTTCGACCCTCCTGACCGGACACTAAGGGCAGGAGCAGATCTAGCTACCCCCGCAGGTTTCTATTGTTCCCAACTCGGTGACCCTACTGTGGAAGTAGAATGGGCCCTCTCTGGTAATTCAACACTGTTCACCCATTCTGCGGTATAATCCAAATGTTCCTGCCTTTGTTGCAGAAAATGACCTCTTACTTGCTCAGACGAATAGTACCCCGATTGTTCCTTGGATTGACGTTGGGCCCTAGTACCCCTAACAACGTCCATATCCAGACGCCCTGTATAATTTCTTTTTTCATTCATGGTTATTAAATATTGAAAATGTAAGTACTCTTGAAATACAAACCAATTTAAGCAGGTTAACTCGCGTTGACCCACGAAAACGTCATGTAAATAGCCATAAAGCTTCGTCGAATACTAAGCAGAACTTAATGTAAGACAACTTATATCAGCATACAAAATGTCAGAAATGACTTCAATGCAAATTCCAAATATATAATGTGAAGGTAGTCAGAAACTGTGCAACTCGTAGTACCGTCGCCCTTGGAGTTCAGCGAAACGCACGTTATACTAATTCATATGCAGATGATAAAAAGAGCGTTCAAATAAGAATCTCTTAAATATAAATCGAAATATATTCACCATGGTTCCTAAACAACGAATTTACAAAACATACAATTACTAAACTATACAAACTATTATAAATGGACGAAACAACGTAGGACAAATACCTGACTGTTAATTCTCCTGACTACTAAATAATACACTGCACCTTTCTACTCTGTCCAAATTTAAATATCAACGAATTGCAAATATAAGACGTGAGTTCACTCCTTGAAAAGACAAACATGTGTTCTCACTCGCCTGTGTTTGCGAGTTAATCCCTAAATTCAGGCTTCGTCCAGCTAGATCCTACAAAAAGAGTGAGTTATTTAACAGTAAGTTATTTATTTAGACAATTTGGAATTTTTCTGTAAATTTCTTTGACACAACCTTCGCTATGCTATATCTTATTTTTTGTCTTTATTTTTGGCTCCACACCGGGACCACAACTGCCTCAATTCTTGAAAACCAAAAACTGCCCTTAGAGACATTATGGCTCCTTTCCATAATAGAAATAAGCCATTTGTGACCAAAATAGTCCTTGCTTACATTTCGGCCCCGCACTGAGACCAAACCAGCACCACTTCGTAAAAACCAAAACTGCCCTTTAGAAACATTTTGGTTCTTTTTTATTAAATGGCCCATTTGTGACCAAAATAGCCCTGATTTTTATATTTGGTCCCACACTGAAACTAAAACAGCCCCACTTTTTAAAAACCTTAACCGCCGTTTGGAGGCATTTTGGCTCATTTTTATTTGCTATGTGCCATCTTGATTGAATGGAGGAAGTGCTTCCAAAATATGCAAATCCTTACAAAACACTGATGCTACAGCCTCGTCCCCCCAGTTTTTCAGCTTTCCAAGGTGAAATGACATCTTTTAGCTAAAATTTTAGCCAATAGGCAAGGACTCAAAAATTCAAAATATGATGAATTTGCCAATTGGGTGAACCCAGCATAAGTTTTAAAAAAAATTTTTGCTGCAGAAAAAACCTTCAAAACTAGTGCTTTTTTCCCGTACTTTGGAAAGGATTTGAAACAGGAAAATTGGTAAGAATGTAGTAAAATTATCCGTGTTTAACATGCTGTGGGTTTCGTTCTGTTACTGCTCTTAGTTTCCACAATATTTGTATGTTTTTAAAGTGCTTGTATTAATGGCAGACAATTTATTAACATTTTGTTCGTTTAGTAGCCAACCTTGGGAATATATTAAACAGATAATACTACACAAACGTCACACAAGACTGACCAACTATCACATGAGAAAAAGCAAGTCCGCAAGTTGCTGACAGCTGTAACAGGAATATTAATATCATGTACAAGATTAATTTATTTTAAAGGTTAAAAACCACTGATTTCTTGGCCACCTATGCTACATTTTGCTAAAATGATATTTTTTTCTTTCTGCAAATAAAAGTTGATATAATTGGAAAAGCAGTAACACTACAAAACTTTGACTTCTTAACAAGTATTTTGAAATTTTATGTTACTTTTTACATATATTTTTCATTTTTTTACAAAAGAAAAGGAGAAAGTAAGTACTGAAAACAGGCCTAAATTATATCCCAAATTGACCAGTTGATATTTGTTTTTCATTTATATAATTTTATTTTGTTGCAGTGGATGAAGAGTTAATGAGTGAATTGAGCAAGGCAGCATAATAGAAATGCTTGTAGTTTCACATTGTACAACTGTACAACAAAACAATATGTGCATTACATTTCTGCTTTGTTTTTTGGTTGAATTTACATTTGCATTGTATAATATGACTTCTATGTTACAGTCGAAGTGAATGAAAAAGATATTAATGGTAATAAGCATTTTGCTGTATTCTCATATTACATAATTTCATGCAACAATTTAATTAAATTTCAATTTTTTATTTAATTTTTAACAATTCAATTAATCAATGAAAATTGTGAGACAATTGAAACACATTTATATACAGCATAAAAATTTAAGACAACAATTAATATCCAATTTCCTTTTTTCGATAGATCCAGAAGAGAAAAATAGAGAAGGTAGGAGAATAAATATTCACTTCAATATTTTTATGCATAAACAATTGCAGAAATAATACTTTCAAATGACAAAAAAGTTATTGTATTATGTTTTTTCTTAAGTTAGTATACAGAATGACAATGGACAACAAAGTATTATTTAAAAATCATTTTTTCAGTTTATATTTATTGAAAATTATAAGGCTATTGAAACACATTTATATACAGCAAAAATTTAAGACAACAACTATTATCTAATTTCCTTTTTTCGATAGATCCAGAAGAGAAAAATAGAGAAGGTAGAAGAATAAATATTCACGTCAATATTTTTATGCATAAGCAATTGCAGAAATAACACTTTCAAATGACTTAGAAGTTACTGTATTATGTTTTTTCTTAAGTTAGTATACAGAATGACAATGGACAACTAAGTGTTATTTAAAAATCATTTTTTCATATTTAAACCACACTACAGACCTGGAATAACATTTGATATGACTAATGAAATACTCTTTCTACTTTAGAGCAGGCAAGTTCACAAAAATGAGATAATAGCATCATATTTTTTATTTTTCTTGAGATTTTTTCTACATACTTTTTGGTATTAAGAGACATATGTTTTAAAAAGGTGAGTTAAATCAGGCCTGGTTAAATATACTAGTTTCTTTTTTAATATATTAAAGAACACTACAAATAATAAAGAGCTTCTACGATATTAAATAAATCTTGTTTTATATATTTATATGTCAAAAGCAGGTTAAAATAGGTTAAATATATAAAGCATATGACTGATTTTATACTGTTGTTCGATAATAGTATAATTTTTTGTGTAGTTGGTTATTGTTTGATAAAAAGTTATTTGTACTGGTACATTTTTCATTTTTGTTTTATTCTCGTGTCTTTTAATGGACTTTTATATATTGTACTTCTGATACCAATAAATTATTAAATAATGCATGTTATAAAAATCTAAAATGCCTTGAGAGATATATGAAAAGCTCTTTACAAAAACGTAGCTCTTTCAATTATTTTTACAATAAAGAACTAGCAGGATAATGGGCCATATTAAAGAGAACAAGTTTTATAAATACCTAGAGACTGTGAAAGGTGTATGGAGAGTTATACACTCCTCATGTATATCCTGTAGGTCAAATTTTACAGTCAGGACTCTAGAGGCTCACTTTGTTAAAAGTGGTTTTAGCAGGAGGGGAAGGGACATCTGAAAATGGTTTGAATGGGGTGAATTGTTTAAATATCCCTGCACACAACAGCCATATGGGTCCAATTTTTAAACTTTAATGTTACATTCCACATTTTCTTGGCTCAGTTTCGCAAGCCCTTCAGTGCAGGTATACCCCTAAAGAAAACAACGTGCAGATACAAGGCAATGTTTTCAACATACAAAGCCAGATTGATTACAAAGTAAGGATGATAGCATAAAAATGAATAATGATTGGTTGATTGAGCCCATCGTTGGACATAAATTAGATGTGCACTGTGAAAGGGGTACTTTGCCCACTTCACTATTCCAATTTGAAGTTAATATTAGTTTCACTACTCTAACATAGAATCTATATATTTGCACTGATCATTCTCCATTTAAAACATCATCTGTTTATGTCATAAATATTTTGAAATTAATCACTGCATGTTCAGCACACTGTTATTTTACAAATTCTCTCTTAGAGTGCTAAATTGTTTTTACAGGAAAAGACAAACTAAGAATCAAGTCAAATATTGTAAGAGTTGTGTTGGACAAAGATGGGACTGAAATTGAAAATGAAGACCTAATGCATTTGATTGTAAAGGATACTATTGTCTTATTTCTTGAGGTAGGAGCCAAGAGTGGTAGAAAGTGAAGGTGCAGTACCAATGATAATCAATTATAAACGTTTAAAACTTGTGAGAGATGTTTTTAATTGAAATTAATGTATCATTATACTTTCAACAGTCGATCATGTTCGTATGTTTATAACTGAGATATTATTTCTGTTTTATATTTCTCAGCTTCTGGTACATCGACTGGTAGTATACCAATAGTTAATACAGAACAAACAAAAGAAAGTGAGTATCACTATCAGATATATATACTGGGTATGGAAAAAAAGTATGACTGTTTGAATGATGCAAAATCAAAACTAAAAGAGCAGTGACACTAAAACAAGTTAATTGGCTTATATACTGTGACTTGTTCAAGTGTAATAGCTAAAAATATGCTGTGACTTGTTTAAGTGTAATAGCTGTTTTAGTTTTTAAGTAATAGTAAATCAAACTGTCACACTTTTTTGCCTCACCCGGTATATTCATATGCGTGTATAGTTTTGCATGGTTGGAACTTTGTTGTCTTGATTTAGTTACAGGCTCATGTTCATCAATGCAACAAACCATCATATGCAGTGGTGGCCTGACACTTGGACCAAGAACACAGGTAAATTTGAATTTCCATAACTGACAATCAATTTGCTGCATGTACCGGTACTGTACTTGGATCTGAGCAAAAAAGGGACTTGTTGAGGGAGAACCTCTGAAAAGAACACATTCCAATTTATAGCAGATAAATAATTTACTATTAATTAATTGTTACATTAAATTAACCAATAAATCGAAATTATTTTACTGTTTGTCAACAATCACAATCGAATTTGTCTGTGTTACCGTGTGGTAGGTTTCCCCACCCTCACTAAAAGGAGAAAAGCTTCGAGAACAAGCAAAGATATACAGACTTAAATCAAATCGTCCTTTAAGGAAATATGAAACTGCTATAAATGAAGCAGCATCAGAATTGGTTGTACAAGACCCCACCCTCATGCAGTGTAGAGCTGAATTATTCAATCAAGTTAAAAAGAAAGTGAGGGAAACCTACTCATTTGCCAAAGAATATAGCTGAGCTACTACAGTTCAGAATAATCATGAAGCTTCTGGGCCTGTAACGAAAAAACCTCGAAAGTATTCCACCAGCCAGCAGAGGGCACTATAGCAAGTGAAGTGCAAAAAAGATGTAACAGATATGGAGGAATCCTTGGCTTACAAGCAACTTAGAATTACGAAAGCTAAATCGGTGTCAAATTGGTCTTTTTGTGATAAACTGCACCAAGAATCTTGCAAGTTGAAGCAAAAGATTCACACAGTTAAGTTGGAGTCGCATCAGTTAGAAAGAAAGCAAAAACAGGCCAAATGGTACAGTGGAAAGAAAGCTGAGAAGAAGGAGAAAGCTAAAAAGAAGGAGAAACCCAATCCTCAACCTATCTTGCAAAGTTTTCTTAAAAAGTCAAGCAATGGATTTAAGAAAAGCAATCCAACAGAACCAACCGTGATAATTTCCTCTCCTGAATCAGAAATAGCAAAAAGTGCATTTGTTGATATAGTAGTCCCACTGTGTGAAGTGGTAATGGATGAAACAGAGATTGTTACTTCATGTGATACTGCCGAAGCAAAAGAGGTGAATGCTGGTCATGATATGTTCTGATGGTTATATATATAATTTTCCACTCACTACCTAAGGGCCTTTGAAGGGCCTTTGTATCATTTTGGTAGCAAGTGGAAAATTTTGCTGTTTTTAATGCAATAATCTGCTATGTTGGTAGCCACATTGAAATATATACTGTATATATTTAACAATTCAACTATCTTGCACTCAGTTTTGAACTGTTGCAGCTGTTTTCATACTGTGTTACTGTTGTGTTGTTTAGATTGTTGCCAAATTTGCTGAAAACTTTTGAAGTTCATTTGATAATTGACCACATTGTGAAAATTACAGTCATTGGAACCAATGCATATTATCCTTATATTGGAATTGTAGTTAATTTTGAAAGTGCGACCGTGTTAATAACATATGGGTACATACCATGTATTTCCAATTTTTTGATGAGCTTAAAAAAAATGCATTTGGAAATGTAAAATACAGTTGCAAGACCTTTTTAAATACTAAAGTTTAACTTTGTTAGTTTGTTCAAAATAAACTTTACTACCTTATCTATAATCTATATACCCTGGGACCCTGGGATAGGAGTTTGGCATACTTTGACTTCATCAAGTCGCCCCCCTACCAGGGAAATTGACAAAAATTTCCAGCAAAATGTCAAATCCAGTAGGTAAGCTCGATACCCCCTCCCTGGAACAAACCATTGACTGGTGTATTAAAAAAACCCATGTCACACTTTGGAACAAAATTCGAGTGCAGATTATGCTGCCTATAATATCTCTTGAAAATAAGCAACTGCACATAAGGATGACCTGCATAAGGAAGTGTTGTTTTTAATCATTGTTAGGCAGTGAGTTAAGGTTTCTTATATTTGAAACTCTATACTCAACCTAATCAATTTTCTGCTTTAAACATTATATGTAGCACAGGTAAGATTGGTCATTAATTACTTGAGAAGGGGGTGGAGAGCTAATGGACAAGATGTGGGGAAGTCAGAAATTTTTGTGCATAAAAAGAAGTGTTTCTTTTTTAATGAACAAATATCCCCTCCCCCTTAGCCTTTCTATCCCCCATTGCCCCAGTCTCTCCAGTATTTTAATAATCTGTCCCCAGCTTCGTCCCCAGCTTCATCCCCGGTGCTTTGACGTTTTATGGCGGGCGGATATACACACGTGGGAGATAATGAGAAAATTGTCAGGGAACCACCTGGCAGAAACTGTATTCAAGATGGCAGCAGATGTACTAATATGCTAATACGAGCCTTCACGACGATATTAACTCGGTGCTTGTCATGGTAATTGCTGGGAAAAGGGTGTTCTTGATGATGGTCATGTTGAAAAGATGACGTTTTTAAATGCAATGACATTGTCGCATTGAGCTCTGATCCTCATCTCCAGAGCTGTCTCTAAAATCAATTAAATATAGCCAAAAATTGAACCTCTTCCTCGAATATTTCCACTCTTTTTATGAGTAAACAAAAAATATATAAAAACATAGTCCTAATTATGTACAATGATCGAGGAAAATCAGTACAATAATTAGGCATATTTATATGCTATGCCATGTAATCAATCTGGACTGGCAACATGCAAAGATAATGTTTATAAACCTATTTAAATATTTATGAGAAGTTTACATGAGTTTGCCTTTTGTAGATATTGTTTTCAAAGAACCCTCGATATTTTCCATTTCTAACAAAAATTAGATCATCTCCGGGCAAGCAGTTTCAATTTTTTACATTGCGCTCTAGTTTTTGATACGGTTTATGCAGGTGCATCCCAAAGCATGTATGCAAAAAAATGATTGTGTGCACATGACTCGCACCACGCACTGCCGTAGAATCAACATCCCAAGAACATCAAAGTGCCAGGGATGAGGCTGATCAGTCCCTAATTTCTTTTCACAAACTAATCAACTAAATCAAGGCAATGAAAGGAGAAATGAGATAAGAGGTAAATGTCTATACCAATTATATAACTATAAAACGAGAAGTTATTATCATAAGTGGAGTGCTGCCTAAAGTATAGTATTTTATTCTAAGTATAGTGTTTGATGTGCCAAATTCAATATTAAAGTTGGTATAAACCAGTAAATCTAGTTGAAACAACCCTGCCAGTAACAAATTATTCAAATATAACTCTAAATCTACGAACATTACAATTGTGAAACTAAGTACATAATAGTTTTGCCCAGATCCAATAAGATACTTAAAAAATACAGTTTTTGCATGTTAATGAGATCAGTTGTAGTATGAACTTCTGATACTTGTTTATTAAATGTTGCCTAGTTTAAAAGAAAATAATTACTGATCCTTGTATAGTACAAATTGATCATTAATTAATATTGTTATATAAAAGCCAGAACACATGAAAGATTAACACAACAGCAAAATTTAAAAAAAATTAACATAACAGCAATACAAAAGTCCATACAAATTAGTTAGGTAATGTATGGCTTAAAGAACCTATGCAGCCATTTTCTTTTATTTCATCTTATAGATCGCGTCAGTAGAAACTATCCAAAAGACGAAATCCTGCGCACTAACATTTAGATGCTTAAAGAAGGATGTTTGTCAAAACTTTTTAAATTACGTTACTGTGATTGATTCTACAATAGCCGCGAGAAACCAGGGGTGTTGTATAACACTCCCAAAAGTAAATCTCGAAATAGCAAAGAAAGGCTGCACCAAATATAGAATCTGTAACCATCCTATGAAGGGTCACAAAAATGTTGCATCAAACCGTCCAAAAAACCAGAAATAGTAATTATAAATACAGTTGTATAACTGTATATCACTCCACAGCTTGGTAGTTATTATTAATTTGATCGCACAAACTACCTAAAAAATTCTTTCAGTTACAATGGTGCAGTATTATGGAACAGTCTTCCTCTAGAGTTAAGGCAAGCTAATTCTTTAAATTCTTTTCGATCTGGCTGCAGTGAATATTTCTCTGCTTGGTCATAGTCTGAAGCAATGCACGGCACTCATGTAAAGCAGGTTCTTAATTTTTCATATTTGTTTATATGCGTTAATTTAGTATTTGTCCTGTTATTAATGTAATTTATATATCCATTATATATGTATATATTTTATCCAGATGAGTCCACCGTGGCTAAATAAAGTTACCATACCATACCATACCATACCATATTCTTCTTCGCTGCTAGACAAATACTTGAATATTTGCAGACTTCACTTTGGTCCGTGTTTTCCATGAGTCCCTCCTCCATTTCTTGCTCAAAATCAGAACATTCTGAATTCTCAGACTCGGAAATTGCTTCGGAGCTTGACGAAGACTCATTTTAGTGAATTATAACTTTTTAAGGCAAACGTTTTGCTCCTTCAAATAAACGCAAGTCAGCTTGTATCTGCAGTTGTAACATAAAACCAAAAATAGAACATGTGTGTTTATAGTGTGCTGATCAACATGGGTTCCGGTTGTGACGTCACAAGCCAAAGTGTCATGGCGGCAAAATTGAACACGCACGGCCCAAACTCAAATGATGATAACTTTGCAAGGAATAATCGTATCAAAAAAATTTTTGCCGCACTAAACTCACCATGTTGCAATCTATAAGGTAATAAAATAAACAAAAATGGCTGCATAGGCCCTTTAATTGAACAGTTTGAGCAGATTTGCATATAGGTTTGTTTTCCAAGACATCAGCAGTTTTATAGCAACTTACACAGTGAACAGATTTGGATGATCTTTGTACATCAAGTATTTGGCCACTTATTGTGGACATAGTGTTGACGCCTTCTCCCACGTAAACAACAGGACCAGTAAATTTTTCCCATTCTGTGGTAATAAATGCATCAGAACGGGGGGTGTTGAGGTAGCATTGGCACTGCGCAGCTTTTACTTTGACATTTTTGAAAAGATATGTTTTATCCAATTGAAGAGTATTGACATATTTACCCCACAGGACAAGGTTCATGTAAGCAGTTGTGTCTCGTATGATTACATCTTGCTTTTCAGTTTTGCCTGAAAACTTTGTTCTAATGCTTTTAACATCAGATATGCTGGTTGTTTCTCCTTTCACAGCTATCAATTGCTCAGCAGCTTGATTGTGAATTGCCGATGACACAACTGGCTGGCCACTTACAAGAAGCAGACAATTCATTTGAATATGCAAATGAATTTTTTCTTTTTCTAGTGGGGTGATGCTGGTTCACTTGGTAATAATAAGGTCATCTTTTGTTTCTTGGAAGTTTTGTATCTTCACAGGGCTCTTGGCAATTTCAAATGCCTTCATTTATCACAGTATCTCGCATCTCGCGACAAAACATTGGAGCACTATACAAAACATTAACAGCCCTAGGCAAGTCGTCTATGGACAATAATTCCATCCTGGCCTCTAGAACGGGTAAGCCACTACTGAGAGCCTTCATGTACAAACTTTCTCCTTGCACCAAGGCATTATTAGATGTGGACTGGGCCCTCTCAAGCAATGGAATATATTCGACTGTTATAATTGCCAAAAGACTCATAAACGCACATTGTTTACCTCCAGATTGAATACTGACGCACATACCCTGATGCACATTGCAGATAAAAAGAACTCCATACTTACCTA
This sequence comes from Muricea muricata, assembly GCA_963855995.1. Lineage (NCBI taxonomy): Eukaryota > Metazoa > Cnidaria > Anthozoa > Malacalcyonacea > Plexauridae > Muricea > Muricea muricata. The sequence goes on from OY979716.1 coordinate 28,054,774, forward strand.
ATTTTTCTTTAATATTATTGTTATCTTCGTTTATGTATAAAATAATGAAGCACTTGCTGAGCACATGCATCAAGCCATCAACCCCAGATCACAAACGCGCTTGTGACCATATGCTCGTGACTTCAACCAAAGTGCCTGGGTATGAAGCAGCTGAACTTTATTTCCTTCCCCCCTCTTCGAAAAGATTACCTTGGAAAGGTCCTCATGTTGATATTTGGAAAATGTTCATTTTAAAATGTTTTACAGTCCATTTTGAAAACAATTTCACATTTTCAGCAGAAAAAATTATCGGTTCATTAACAAATACTATAAATCATGTATTACTGGGTTTACTTAGAGTTTATATCCACACTCGGCAAGTTGAAAAACATGCCTAACCATGATGGTAATAAAACACACAACCTTTGGAATACTAATCCAAATGTCATGTGTTCTAAAGGTCCTGTGTTCGATTCTCGATCACCGTTGTGAGGCTTGTTTTCAAACTTGAATGTGTGAACATTAACAATGTAAAATGCCATTTTCAACTGAATGCATAACACCAAGTCAAAAATCATATGATAGAAATCAATTTGGTCTCACTGTCATCATTGCTGAATGTTACATTTTTTTTATTTGGTTACATTAACATTTACAAATTAAAGAAATTATCAACATATACTTCCAGTTTTGAGTTGAACCACCTTGTGCATTGCACATTTGTGACTGTAAAATATACCGGATTTTGAAGAAATTAAATTTGAGAAATTAAATACATTTTTTAAAACAAATAAATGATTTTTTTCTTCATAAAAACTATTTATAAACTACATGTATCTAAATTCAATACCATTTAAGGAAACTAATTCCTCAAAATAGAGTAGTTATTACATGATTTATCAATCTTGCTGAGCCTGACGTGTAACAAAAAATCATGTAATAAATATAGAAAATTTGGTATGGACAAATTTTATTTCGTTATTAGTAATCGATAACTAAAAAGAAATAAGAAAATTTACCTTAGATATTTGTTAAATCCTCCTAACACGACAGCACAAATGCAGCAAGACTCAGGCCGCAGTTACACGACACCAGATTACTATTGTACCCGATGCATTTAATATTGGATACATGTTTTGGCTACACAACACTGTAACAATCCGGCTCGCTCCACAATAAAAAAATTGCCCCACTTTGGAAGCGATATGAAAAGTGATCTGGTATGTTTCAGTTCCCACCTAAATGCCATAATCTGGTATATAGAATATTTGGTGGGAAAATTTGAAACATAAATGGATGTCAAACACTTAAATAAGTTATTGTTTTCATCAATAACTAGCTTTGCCGGCTTATTCAAACTGAACTGTGCATTACTCTACATAAATACACAGCAATATTTTTCAAGGAAAAGATGGTCACTTCGTAAATATATCTCAAACAATAATTATGCTTCATTGTTGATACAGAAAATTAAAAGAACTAAGGCAATTCTGGAAACCTTACAGTGACATAGCTAGAGAGGAGGGAGGCCCAGGGGCTGGGGCCCACTGGCACAATTACTGCTTCCCCTGGGAAAATTTAAGGCCCCCAAAAAATTTTAGGACCTAAAAAAACTTTTACGCATAAAAATAATTCCAAAACAGTATAACTTGTTTTCGTGACAAGCCTCAAGGCAGGCCTTAAATGCACCAACATGTGCACTTTGAAATGCGAAAATATGACATCTGAAGACAACGAAACTGTTCTGAACTCCGATAGCAACAATGAAGATGATGAATAGATAGACACATACTATTTTTGGTACTAAAATATTTCCACTGTCTATGATAATCAGTGCCTAACCTGTCAATATCGTTTCTGTTCATTACGGTTTAAAAGAGGGCAAACTGACAGTTGAACAAGATTATGAGTTGCTAAATCATATAGCAAAACGTTTCAATCAATTTAAATGAGTGATTCAAAAACAAAAAAATCAACGACCCTGTTGTTTAAAATTTATAGTTCATTATCTAACAATTTTTTTTCTGTTTAAAAATACAGAAAATCCTCCCAAATGACGGATGACTGTGACTCTGGACTATGCGCAACACTGGTAACTTCTTTGGCGAGTACACCGTACCCAGATGCTTGTTGAAATGTAATGTTTATATGTACGCGGGTCTTCCTCTGACAGACGAAATGGCAGCCGTGCACGGCTTCGATCGAATCACGTCCATTCAAAGTCGAATTTCTTTAGCAATGCTAACACTGAGACTGCCTGCTAAGATATTTTTTGAAAGGTTAAAAAACAAGGTTTTATATGTGGTGCGTATCATTTGTTCATATCTAACTACGAAGTTTAAAATACAATCAGAAGTGTTGATATTAATTTCAAGACTGACTAGCGACAGTCGCTACCTGACGGGAGTGAGCAAAGTGCCTGAAAATCTTTAAAAAAATGGTCAAATAACGAGCCCTAAGTATATCAAAAGATGATATAAGACTTACAGCTACAATATATTGAGGTGAGAAATTCTTTCAATACGTTTTTGGTTGTTCTATTTTATTAAAATCTCAGGCGGGATTTTCTCTGAAATGGCGGCCGTTCACGGCTTCGAAGTATGTGTCTTCAAAGTCGAATTTCTATAGGAAAGCTACTGTTCTGAATGTCCGCTAAGGGATTTTTTGAAAGCTAAAATGACAAGCTTTCATATGCGACCAGTCTTGTTTGTTCCCCTGAGATGAGTATTAAAACTCCCTCAGGTGATGGACTAAATGGGATTACAAAATAGACCAGCCGATGCCAGGGCATTTTCCCTTCCCTAATTTAAGAAAAGGCCCAGGGATTGAGGTTGGCGTGCTGATTGTAAATTGTGTTTGTTTGGCATGTTTGCTTGAAAATTTGGACATTATGTTATCTCATTCTGCAGGGCCATCTTCAGCTTCTTCTCAGTCTCAACCCAGTCAACCATTATCAAGCCCATTGCTTGATAGTTACCCGAAACAAAAAGCAAGGAAAAGCAAGCATCCAGAAGACTATATTTGAATACATTCACTGACCTTTTTGCCCTAGATCCCAATTTGGAAGAGATAGCAAGGCAGCTTTCGAAAAATGCAAAGTACACCTCACCCCAGGTTCGAAATGAAGTTATAGAAATCCTGTCGCAGATTGTGAGTGAAACGGTTGCCAATGAGTGTAAGAAAGCTAAACTATTTACTTTTATGATGGATGGAACTTCTGACCACTATAACAGGTATTTTGATACATAAATTTGTATTTTAATACATATTGACATATTTTTGATACAACATATTACTAATTTAGGAGGGGGTAGATTTGATTTCAGTTAAGAACAAAAAGGGAGAGGGGGTCATGATTTTTCATGCTCACTGCAGGGCAGGGTTACCTATTTTAGTCATGAAAATGCCCCCCTACCCATACCATCCTGATAAATTATGATCAGTCCCTAATATTTTTAAATTCAAATTTAAGGGAAATGGAAGGTATTGCACTAAGATACTGGAATGACAGCTGTGAAGGAGGAGGTATTGTAGAGCATCTGATAGACTTCAAACTGGCAGAAGACAGAAGTGCTAAAGGTCTCTTAGGTATAGCTTTATCAACTCTAGTTGATGAGCATGATATATCCTTTACAGATGGGGTTGTATCTAACACATTTGATGGAGCCGGTGTTATGTCCGGTGAAAAAGGTTAGTTGGACTTTTTTAATTAAGGGGCTGTTCACAAAATACATGACCCTTTGTGTTGATTTGTGACCCTCCCCTGCTTCCTGTGTTAATCTGTTACAAATGACAATTGGCATTCCCCCTAAGGGCCCCCAGCAACAAAATAGATGACTCTGAGTCGTCCCCAGTTGTGGATTTCATAGGTATTTCACACAATTTAGACTGCCACTCAAGATTTAGTGTCAGCATTCACAATTTTGGTAAATACTTCATCCCAACTCAAGGTGTGTCAGGATTTAAACATTGCCAAAAGTCAAATAATTTCTCACTAACATTGTTGTTCTAAAACATGATATAAACTAGAAGTTACTATCGCAAGGTAAGTGCTGCCATACCACCTATGCAGCTATGCCTTGACTATACCAATTTTAAACTACCATTCAACATGTCAATGGAAGTCATACCAGACTTCAAGAAGGAAATATGTCTTTCAAGGTGATACACACCTTCTTTCTTGCAATATTATTTTCAGGTAATTTAAATAATGATAGTAGTCAACAGTATGATTTTTTGTCCAATATGTAGATGTTCCAAATTTATTTAGCATGTATGTAGTATCGATTAACTAGTTAGCATGTAGTATCGATATCTTGTTATGGTACTGTATATGTACAAATATCATCTTGGCATACAAATTTGTTCCAGATGTGCATGTTGCATTAAAAATCATAGATGAGTAGCCAGGATTAGACATAAGTGAAAAGGTGAAACGTTCTCTGACTAAAATATATTTATTTGTTTACGAGCTTTCGGCCACCAGTCTATAGCCTTCAACGGGTATAATTACAATGATTATAAATTGCCAAAGTGTCAAATGAAGCTAAATATGATGTGTATACAAGTGCAGTGTGAAATATAAGGTGATACTACGTTTTCTTTACTAGGATTGTATATTGTCGAGGAAGCGGTTTCGAGTTATTATCAGCATTCCTGTCTGTGGCTGTATGCCATGATTCTAGTGTTAGGCGACTACGGAAATTCCCTGTGTCAATGATTTTCGCGTTGTCAAAATCAATCATATAAAAGTCTGCAATAAACCTTTGAGAACCCTAGAACAAGAATTTCCCTCGGTGAAATATAGACCACCAACCGAAGAAAGAAACAACATCATTTATAAAATACCGTGTAAAGACTGTGCTTGGAATTACGTAGGGGAAACAGGCAGATCTCTGAAAACAAGGAAAGCTGAACACATCAGAAACGTTAAGAAACGTAATAATGGTTCAAACATCGCGAAACATGCAGGGGACAATGATCATGTAATTGATTTTGACAACGCGAAAATCATTGACACAGGGAATTTCCGTAGTCGCCTAACACTAGAATCATGGCATACAGCCAAAGACAGGAATGCTGATAATGACTCGAAACCGCTTCCTTGACAATATACAATCCTAGTAAAGAAAACGTAGTATCACCTTATCATATTTCACACTGCACTTGTATACACGTCATATTTAGCTTCATTTGACACTTTCATAATTTATAATCATTGTAATTATACCCGTTGAAGGCTACAGACTGGTGGCCGAAAGCTCGTAAACAAATAAATATATTTTAGTCAGAGAACGTTTCACCTTTTCACTTGTGCATGTTGTAGTTTGAAAATAAGTATGGTAACTTAACAATACTTTGCTTGGCATATTCCATCCAATTGCATACATTATGATGAACCCAAGATCCATCTATTTGGTGGATTTGAAACAGGCAATGTTAGGTACAGGAATTTAATAATACATGGATAACACATTCCATCCATTGCATATGATGTACTATTCCATACAATCTGGAAAATCAGCATTTTTAATGGAATACATTTTCTGTTGAGAATTCCCATCCTATTTTTACATATGGTGTAACATATCTAGATTATAATATGACAGTAATAACCATTTGATTTTATCCAGCAGTTTGATATCTTTTATGTTTTATCCAGCAGTTTTGCAACATATGGCACCTTTATGATCAATCTGGATTGCAAAGAAATAATTGATAATAGTTAATTAGAAACATAAATAAATGGAATGGGGGGTGGGGTTACAAAAAAAAACTTACTATTTTCTTCTATACATTTTATCCATACAGTGATAACAATGAGTAAAGTACTTATTATTCTATAAATTAAATTATTATATCTTAAAAGGTATATAGCCAATTACATACAAGATTATGACAGGGATCCACATGTTGAATCCCTACATTGTTGAAACTCAATAGTTTTCTGTTCTAAATGCACTGGTAGTAAGCTAACTGATCTAGCCTGTTTTCTTCTTCAAGCCTATACTGTAAGTTAGCTGATGACTTCAAGGATGATAATCGTTCATATGTCATTGGTTCAATGACACAGGATGCAAGTGATTTTACTCGGCTAATAGCAACACAGGAAACTCCAGCAGTTCTTTCAGCTGTTGTGTTTCAAGCAAAAGGTGCTAGAGTCATGTTAACCATGAATTTATGGTCATGTGTTGGTCTTTGCAATGGGGCCACTGGAACAGTTGTTGTTATAATCTATCAGAATAACCATCAACCACCTATTGCAGTAATGGTAGAATTTGAGAACTACAGAGGTCCTGCATTTATTGAAAGCAAACCGTTGTGCATTCCAATATGTCCAATCACTGTCTCATCAGACAGAAATAGGCATCAATGAGAGGCAACAGTTACCTCTTAGACTTGCCTGGGCTCTAACAATACACAAGAGCCAGGGACACTTGCAAAAGCATGGATTGTTATTGGCAAATCTGAAATAACAGGCTGCAAATTGACTGTGTCGATTATATCGTAGGAAAACATGCTCGAACAGCCTGAAACACTAACAACTTTTGGCAAGTTATCTGTGGACAAAAACTCAACACCCTGTTCTAACACAATTAAGCCTTTATTCAGTGCTTTTAAGTACATTTGGTCACCTTGTGATAAAACATTATCAAACATTGTTGTCGACCAATCGATCAGTGGGTTATTTTGGGCAGTAACAACTGCCACTATACTCATAAAAGCGCACTGCTTTCCCCTAGTTTGAACGCTAAAATGTTCATCGCCTTGGTGCATAGTAGCACAAAGAAATAAAGCCATACTTACCCGATTTTTATATCTTCCAAAAAGTTTTGTAAATTCTCGCTTTACCCTTGAGCCTTCGCAGGAGACCACATGGAATGAAACACGTGCGCATTACAACAACTCCACAGCCAGAATGGGATCAAGCCTCATGACCTTGCTAGTGATATTTGTTTGGAGAAGCAAATGACCAAACTAAGCTGCACTTTTGCCACATGTTTCCCAGAGTTAACTACTGCCTTTTTTGATCCACTATTAGAACGAAAGCGTCTAGAAAGTCATGATTATGGTGCATCCACTGATGTAACTAACATGCGTAAGTTTAGAAATGTCTACCTGGCTGACTTTTTTATGCATTCTCTGAAATCAAAACATGATAATATGGAAGCATTAGCATAGAATAAGAATGCATATAAGGGCCACTCATGTCGGAACCTTTGACGTTTTCGTGCACGCGCATGTCGCCTCGCGCATGTTGGCTGCCATTTTGGTGGCGAGTCGATTTCTTACAAACATAATAAGAGTATATTGGGGTGACGGTGAATATGGACCCATATGGCTCAGTTATGGTTTCAAATTTAGAATCTATCGTTGAAATGGGAAAATATGAGGTGGGTTATTGTTTTTGCCTTTGTTATGGCATTATTCGACCGTTTTTAAAGCCAATTTGTTCTGTTTTATTGTGTGACTATGAACCCACCGAAGGCCTGTCCCGACGTACAGGCGATGTTGTCTAAATAATTTCACTGATTTTCTTCTGTTTAAGATAAAATCTTAAAAGGGGTTTAATATAACGTATTTCTTTCCATTTCCGTCCTTACCAGATTATTCTTAACAGGTTTACAGCCGAATAAATACCAAGTTTATACACGAACTATGTTTGTTTAATACTTTGTAGTACTAAAATCGTGCTGACAGCCTGACACTAGTAGTTCAAAATGCAACAATGATCTTGGTGAAATGTGTAAGTGTTTCCTGTAATGTTCTCTCCTTCCTCCCTTGTCTTGTGGGCTTTTTCTTTTTCAGGGCTGCTTGCAAACGGGTGGATTTTCTGCCTTTGAGCATGAATAAATTTCCTTTGTTTGGTTTTCCTAGGTGTGTTGTTCGACAGATCACTGCTTGTTTGGCAAATGGAGTCTTACATTTGACTGTCATCATTTAGCCCACTGTTAATAACCTCTTGGAATAAAGAAATTGGATGCAAGGGCTCTACACAATGAATGATAGATTATTCTTATACACTATAATATATAATTGGTGTACTGTCAAGAGTGTACAGTACCGTACTGTCTGTATAGTTTTATACTATAGGTATATAGCGTGCTTGGTATCAAGCACACTTTGTTTCACCAGTACATTGACATATCTGCTGGCTATAATTACTATGTATATGTGATGTACTGGTTTCTGGAATGTCATTTTCAGAACTCTTACTTGCTGTTTCATTTGTTTTGGCAGCTAAAACAACGTTTTGTTAGAGCATTTGCAGTACATGTAGTAGTGTATAACTACGATGTAAAGGTAGAAAATTATACAAGTATTCTGCATCCTTTTTGTCAAGATTTTTGCATCTACAGGGCACCTCCCATTCCTTTGATCTGAAAAGGTAGCTGTATGACAACAACATTGCATGTGATCAGAAACTGGGACAGGGTGGGGTTAGTGCTTATTAACCAACTTCTTTTTTACTGTGTAATACAATTAATTAATTTTGAAGCAACAACTTTAACTAACAGTTTACATAGTTTAAATCCAATATTTTAGCCACATTTCTGTTTGCATGTTGCTGGATTATAAAGTTTAGCAAACTACCAGTGAAACAAGTTTAATAATGTGATTATATTCAACACAGTTAACATACAACATCACAATTTACTAGCCAGTAAATACACAGTACATTAAATAATCCTGTTTTGCTTATTTAATAATCCTTGAAGTTTATTTCCAAAATTATTTAACCCATGAAGACTTCCTTTCACTAGTAAATTTGCCTGGTGTCAGAGTAGAAGGATAAAGTTGGGCTGAAATGTGATCAACCCTTCATATTTTAGTGAAAATTTAACCATTGTTGAGTAACATAGTTTTCATAAAACAGTTGGAGCAATTGTCCCATTTTGTAGTTGTAGCTGTCAGCCTATGTAGGGGTTGAATATCTTCATATTGGCAATTCCAAAGAGGTCAGTCAACTGAACCAAATCCATGCCATTAATGCACCAGTTTTAGTGTTATGAACAAATAAGTCCTGCACCCTGTGAATTTCAAATGAAATTGTCAGTTGAACAAATAAATAATCAAATGTTTATATACTAGTCAAAGGGCACACTGTTTGTTGACTTGACACTGTCACACAATGGATTTTGAGTAAGAGCTATCAGGGGCGTAGGAACCGGGGGGGCACGGGGGGGCACATGCCCCCCTAAAAAAATTTGAGAAGCAAAAGTGCCCTTTTTGTGAAACATATGTCCTTTTGAAGCTTACCTTCCTAAAAACAATGAAGGTGCCCTATTTGTTTTCTAAGAACGTTTATAGCAGCCATAAACGCATAAAGGCCATAAAAAAATTATTTTTTGACATCATTTCTAATTTTTGACAATATTAAACAGAATGTAAACAATAATAAAGCCCCTTGATACCATATATATATATATATATATATAATAGTGTATCGGCAATCCTTTAGGAAACTAAAGGAATTTCAAATGTACCGTGGAAACACTAGTGGAAACACTGAACGTTTTAAATTCACGTTTTTCGTGTAAACAATGACTGCTTTTCGATGTGTTTAAGATACAGTACGATATCATTTTTTTGCATTAAATGTAATGAATAACCAAGAATGGTAACGACTAATGATCAATGAAAAATGCCAAACAAAAAGCGGTGTAAAAGACAGCGAGAAGCGAAACTCCACGCAGCAGCTTTGAATGTGCCAAAACTTAGTAGCTTTGGTTTCACAAATATAACGCAGGGAAACTTGCAAGAAAACAACCGCGAAGATGACTTCGAATCCGTCTCGGAGCCTTCCACGTCCACGGAAGATATTATATCTACATGTATAAGTCCAGTAAACAACGACTCTGGAACCAGTAGTGACGATGACAATTCGAATTCGCTTGTAGTAGATATGGTCCAAGAGCCTGCAACAGACAGCAATGAGGAAAATTATTTTGCAGTGGCTGACGATCCCGATTGCTCTGAAACAAAAAGTGATTCCTTTTCCGTTTTCCCAGCCATTTTCGTACCAAACGAAAGTGACGAAACCACACTCAAGAGTGAATTAGGTGATACGTTTGTCCCAGAATCAACTCCTACGTGCAGCACTGAATGTTCGAATGCTCCAAGTCCAAGTTGCCAGTTACCCTGTTGCACACAAAATCGTATATACCACCCGACTGTTGATGAATTGAAGAAAACATCTGTCAGGCAGACGTCCTCTGTTGGGAAACAGCGGCAGTGTCCAGCGTCAATTTTTTTGAAATATCCATGGGCTACGTATTGTCTAACGCAAGGTGGAATAGCGTGTTTTTATTGCAAAAGGGCAAGCGAAAAGGGACAAATAATATTTACTAATTATAAGGAGAACGCGTTTTGTGCAGGAACTTTTAGCAATTGGAAAAAATGGCAAGAAAAACTTAAAAAGCATAACAAATCTCATTTCCACAGCGAGGCAGTAGAAAAAATTGGTTTTTTGAACAATGGTAAAATGAATGTTGGGGCTCAGCTTGATAACAAGAATAAAGATGACCAAAAACTTCATCGATATCTATTGTTGAAACAGCTGAGTAGTCTTAAGTATCTCGCACGCCAGGGCATGGCGTTACGAGGTCACGATCAAATGGACAGTAATCTTATTCAATTGCTAAAAACCAGGGCCGAAGATGTTCCTGAACTGACCAACTGGATTGAAAATAAACAATACTTAAGTCCCGTTATAAACAACGAGCTGCTTGAAATGATGGGTAAAGCTGTCTTACGATCAATTTTAGAGGACATTCGGGATAACTCTGGTTTCTTTGGGTTAATTGCAGACGAGTCTCGCGATATCAGCAATAAAGAACAGCTAACGTGTATACTTCGATGGGTATCGCTGTCCGATCTAACGACCCATGAAGATTTTATTGGCATGTACTTGATTGACAAACCCGATGCAGAAACTATAGCAGCTTCACTGAAAGACATTTTGCTGAGATGTAGTCTCGACCTAGACGACTGTTTCTGGCAGGCTTACGATGGGGCGGCAACCATGAGCGGCCATCTTAGTGGCGTGGCAGCTCGGCTACAGAATGAAAACCCGATCGCTTTCCGTATCCATTGTGCTAACCACAGATTGGATTTGGCATTAAAAGGTTGTGCAAATGAGAGGAAGATTATTAGCGATACTCTAAGCTTTGTCCAAGATTTGGCAGTTTTTATCCGTCACTCTCCTTTGAGAATGTCTACTTATGAGAGCATTGCAAGCAACTGCGAGTCCTTGGGAGACAGCGAGCATGTTCAAAGCTTACATCTTCTTTGTCCTACTCGTTGGACAGTGAGAACAAAGGCGATATTAGCAGTGTTAAAAAGTTATGAAGCCTTGTATGATACGTTACTGAGTATATCAAAAACCGCATCAACTCGTGAAAGTCGTGATAAATCCGAAGGTCTTGCAACAAAAATGACCAAGTTTACAACATTCTTTGGACTACATTTTGCCGTTAACATTTTCAGTGTTTCAGAGCAGCTGTCCATTTCAATGCAAACGAAGGGTATCCTGGCGCAAACTGCCATGGCAGGAGTACAGGCTTTAAGAGAAAATTTGCAGCAGCAAAGAAACGATTACGGCGTTTTCTTTGAGCAAATATCTGAAAAGGCGGCAGTCCTCAGCATGGTAAAAGAGCCAGTCATCCCTCGTCCACACAAAGTGCCTCGTCGTTTGCAGCATGGCGATGCCGAGCAGCACCATTTCGAATCAGAAAAATCCATGTTTCGCGGACAATATTTCGAGGCAATCGATGCCTGCCTGAGTGAGTTGAATCGAAGATTCGATGAGGAATCTTATGCATTACTTCGACAAATTGAAATCGCTTTCCTGAATGCTGCAAACCAAGACCCAATTGAATTCAGCGATACTCTGAGGAAAACGTACAGTAACAAAATTGATTTTGATCAAGTCATAGCTGAACTGAAACTTCTACATAGTTTAATGAAGCAATGTTTGCCTGACGTCAAACGTGCAACGTCGCTAGATACGGTGATTTCAGTGGTAAACTATGGTCAAAATCGATTAATCTTGCCAAGTGTTGTGCATTTGATTCAAATATATCTTTTGGCCCCAATAAGTGCAGCGTCTGCTGAAAGGTCCTTTTCAGTACAACGACAAATAAAGAGTTACCTAAGAAATACGATGTCGGAAAAAAGATATAACAATCTCTTGGTGCTTAATATTCACAAGGAGAAAACAGATAATATTGATCTGATCAAACTTGCTAGAGAATTTGCTCAGAAGAATGACAGGCGATTACGATATTTTGGCACATTCTAACTTTGGAGGAGACAATTATTGATACTTTGGAGGTGATAATTATTGATATTGCATATAAAACAATCGTTATGTTTTCGCGCCGCACACGTAAGTCCAAACAATATTGGCTATAGGAACCGTGAGAATTTATTCGTCCTAAAATACATATGTTATATAATGTTATGAAATGGTATAATGATTTATATTTTGTCTGTATTGATTTGTCAGCAGTAGCGTAGCTAGCCCAACAATTCAGTCCTGCTATTGCTGTTTCAACTTTATTATTATTACTCATTTCTTTTCTTGTGACCAAACTTTACAAAACGCGGCTTTGGCAGTCAGCTTTCCCATTTTCCGATCAAAATTTAAGTGCCCTTTTTACTACCCAAAAGTGCCCCTGGAACTTCGTGCCCCCCCAGTTTTGGCATGCTTCCTACGCCCCTGAGAGCTATACATGTCATATTATCACAATAAACTAACACATTTATTACAAATTGTATAGACTGTATAGAAGTAGAACATAAAACAATGCAAAGTACTTTTAGTTACTTTTGTGAAGTATTAATACACTTTAACAGCCTTCAGAGGCTCAGCCACTCAACTCCTTGCTCGTTCAAACGCCTTTTACAAGCGAACAATATTAATTTAAGCACTTCTACCAAAACGAACATTTCCACTAACCTTTTAAGTATAAGCTCTAGCCGTAGAAAGAAAATCTGCCGGTTTGTTCAAAAATTATAGCGATTTTAGTTACTCTTTCCAAACAGAATCTTAGCAGAAAAGCCAAAGCTGTGGAGAATACAGTTTATTCTTGAAATTATCTACGGTGGATGGACACTTATCAGGAGAAGTGTGAAAGCTGTTTTTCAGAAGTGCAAAGACGTGCAGTATGGTACACTTTTGAATTTCTTAGATAATTATTGTCCAACAGTTTTATGCTCATACTCAATTCTTTTTAAAACAAATGATTTTTATAACTATTATGAATCTATTATTAAAATGAGGGTGATGATGTACCGTTTTAGCACCACCATTATAGAAAATCTTTTTTAATTTGGCTGTTTTTGGTCAAATACTGTGAAAATGAGTTTTGATATGAAATATTTAATCTTTTTAAAAATCATCTTAACATTATTGATGAGTCAGTTGTAGAATATGTGCACTCTGTCATAAGACCGCACACAGCTGATGGTGCAAGTGAGAAAACATTATCAGAAACTTTGAAGGCTATCTTTGGATGTGGATGAAGTCAAGAGAATTTCCGCTCAACACTTACTCCTGCGAGAAATTATGTGTTTAGTTGTGTTCAACTTAAGTATTTACATACAAGAGCTGCTAAACTTTTACCTTCTATTTTTTCCAAAATCTCTTTAAATCCAGGTGAAGCACATTCTTTACCAAGATCTAGAGGTCAAGCACTGGACTGTACCATGTATATCCTTCCAAGTCTGTTTAGTGAGAAACCCGTGAAGAGTTACTTTTTGCCTCTTGGATACCAATGTGAAAAAAAGCCAGATGAAAACAGCTGCTGCGACTATTTATGTGTTGCTCAAGAAGATGCAGACTGGAAAATTTTTGAAGGCTGTTGGCATTCTTTCCACTCTGAGTGCTTAAAAGATTTAACTTATTGTCCAATATGCTCCAATCATTTAAATAATGTTATTTTATCTTTGTCAGAATCAGCTAAATCTTCTTTTGTTAATGGAGGGAAGGAAACTGATGATGTAGAAACAACAGATCCACAGCCAGATGATGACACTGATGATGATGAAATGGAAAGTGATAATCTTGGCATATCTATTAATGAATCAAATATTGAAAATATTTTAAATGATATTACTTTGTCTGTGATGCATTTAAGCCCACAGTCACCCCCTCATACCTCTTCATGTTTATCTAGTGAAAATTTGGATTGCAGTCACACAGCATCTAATCTACTGTCTAGTGTTCAACCTCCCAAGAGATCACCACATTGCTCAACATAAATTGGGCATGGCATGCGATCTTCAACCGCACCTTATGTTAAGTGTACAGGGTTGGTAGTTTGGCCTATTAGAGGCCAAATAACTCGATTTTGGCTTCTTTTTTTCTTGTTTGGCCTCGCAAAAAAAGTTTGGCCTTTTGGCCACTTTTTGGCCTCTTTTTATTTCAAAGTAATGCTTGGAAAATGTTTCGATCTTAGTTTGATTATATATGTTTAATCGTCATAATAATGTAGGTATTCTAATTGTAATATAAGCTATTTAGTATTCATAAGGATCATTTAGTATTCATGAGGACTTTTAGTATTCATGAAATAAATTAGTTGTGCTTTTAACCAATTGTAACGGCGATACACTGACCAATAAGAAAACTCAAAATAGGCAATTAGAATGTAGAAGCTGGGGGCGCTGTTTTCGCAGAGGTCCGCAGCAAATATGATTAATATAAATCAATTCGATCAGGCCTCAAGCACTCGGACAAACAGAGTTTAAAAGATAGTTTTCGTTAATCGTGTTTATGGCGTCGATTCGGTCGAAATGGAAGGGAGGCTACGATAATGCAAGGAAATACAGTAAAGCGTGGGAAAGTAAATTTAGTTGGGTAACAAAAGCTTTGGACGTTATAGTTACATTGACTGATATTAATAATGTTAATGAATACCTGAATATCTTTTTGCCAGTCCAATGTGAGCAATCAGTTATTGGGAAGTAATGCGTGTATCATTATTGCTGTTTTGGCTTCTATAAATTTCCTTTCTGGCACTGCATGGTTCTCACAGAACACTCTAATCTCAACTCTGGATTCCAGTTTTCTTGGCTATTGTCACCAGCTCTTTATTGAAGGAAACCAGATGTATGAAAGCCTTAATGAGGATAAAGTAAACTACTGTGCACAGTAAAGTAAACTCTTGAACACCCTAGTCTCGGGGAGGTAATCGTCCGAAATGCGAATGGAAGCAAACTCGAGAATCTCAAAATGCATAGAAAAAAGTGCACAAAAATTCTGACGGACGTTGTTAGCCCAGCAATGAAGGAAGAGTTGATCGCGGACGTGCAGGGAAAAAGATTTTCCTTGATTGTCGATGAATCAACTGACGTTTCAACTACGAAACTGTTCTGTGTTATTATACGGTACTTCAGCCAAGTTGAAAAGACGATCCTCACCGCATTTGTTGATTTAATTCCCGTTGTGCACACTACCGCAGACGACCTTTTCAATGCTATCAGAAATTGCCTGAACGAAATTAATCTTGTTTTGGCGAACTGTGTTGGCTACGCGAGTGACGGTGCTTCAGTGATGGTCGGTGAACACGACTCGGTGTGGACAAGAATAGCTGCTGTTTCTCCGCATTGCATCAAGATGACGTGCATTTGTCATTCATTGTCCTTGTGTGTGATGCATGCGTTTGAGAAGTTACCATCCAGTCTTGGGTTCCTTTTAGCAGAAGTTCCTAAATGGTTTTCTAAGAGCTCAGTAAGAAGAGAAGCGTATAAGGAACTTTTCGAGGTCATGTGTCCCGATGAATGTCGAAAGGCACCGTTTGAGAAGTATTCGACAACAAGGTGGCTAGTGAGAGGAAAGGTGATCTACCGAATTCTCGTAAATTGGAATGAATTGAAAGCTTACTTTCTGGTGGCACAACCAGCAAGTACGCAGGCGGCTCGCTACAAGGCGCGTCTTCTATTGGACATGCTTAAAGATCCAATCACCTACCTATATTTCCACTTCGTGTCCCCTCTTGTAACAGAATTCGACAGGGTTAACGCGTTTTTCCAGGCGACCGATGGTGATCCAGAAGAGATGTATACCGAGTTAAGTTCCCATTACAAAAGTCTGCGTGCGAGAGTTTTCGACCCGGAAGGAAGACCACTTCCCATCGAGAAGGTTGATTTTGGCGGAAAGTTTCTGTTCGAAGCGACGAAGTATGCATCTGTCCAACATGATAAAGCGGCTGCTCAGGCTAAAGTTCTCGAAGTCAAGAAACGTTGTTTAGACTTTCTGCTCGAAGCTGTTCGTCAAGTGGAAAAGCGTTTACCTGCTGCCCACAACATCTTCAAAGGGCTAAGCGCCCTTCACCCATCCAAAGTCCTCAACGCAAGGACAAGAGTTCCGTTCAGTCAGTTGCCGCTTCCTCATTTACAACAAGAGAACAGCAACGAGATTGAAGAGCAATACCGAAAGATTCTGCACCGCGATTGGAAAGACGATCCAATCTTCAATAGCACCATTCCTGAAACAACGGTGGCATTCTGGTCTGAGATTATACAGTTCCAAACTTCTCTCGGCGACAAACCGTTCGAAAAGTTAGCAACGTATTCCCTGGATTGTTTGACCAATCCAGTAGGCAATGCTGTGGTTGAAAGAGCTTTTTCTTTGGTGACAGCGGTGAAAACAAAACAAAGAAATCGGATGGGATTAGAGTTACTGAATGCAATCATTCGAATCCGCTGTAAGCTTCAGTTCTCGGATAACTGCTGCATAAACTTTGTTACGACTAGGCGAATGCTTGAGTTGTTCAATAGTAAAAACATGTACGATTGCGAGAAGGAGAATTAAGATTAAAACAGTATATTTATTAATGCATGAAACATTATTTTTAAATTTCATTTACATTGGGTCGGACAGACAGAGATAGCTCAAATCTATGCTCGCATATAGTAGCATTATCAGATGTAATTTGCTACGCAGCACTCTAGTCATCGCACTAGTTGTAAAATAAAAACTGAACAGTGTCAATACCCAAAACTATTATGAGTGAGTTTGGCCTTTTTAGCATTTATTTGGCCGCGTTAGAAAAATTGTAATTTGGCCCCTTTTGGTAGATTTTGGCTTCTTTTTCCACAGCTATTTGGCTCCAAGCATGCGCAGGACCTACCAACCCTGTAAGTGTACTGTGTGCCCAAATAATGTATGCTCAGCGTATGGGCGCTGTAAGCCATGTGTATGCCTTTGGCACATATCTGAGCAAAACTCTATTCAATCTATAGTTCCTTATTCTATAGTTAGAAGGACTGATATTAATAATGTTAATGAATACCTTTTATCTTTTTGCCAGTCCAATGTGAGCAATCAGTTATTGGGAAGTAATGCGTGTATCATTATTGCTGTTTTGGCTTCTATAAATTTCCTTTCTGGCACTGCATGGTTCTCACAGAACACTCTAATCTCAACTCTGGATTCCAGTTTTCTTGGCTATTGTCACCAGCTCTTTATTGAAGGAAACCAGATGTATGAAAGCCTTAATGAGGATAAAGTAAACTACTGTGCACAGTAAAGTAAACTCTTGAACACCCTAGCCTTGGATTTAAAGATATTGCTGAAAGAGGGGATGAGTACCATTTTAATAATTTTTCTGACTTTTTGTTAGAGCTACAAACATTATCATCATCAAATGGTAAAATAGCACTAGTACTTATCTTTAATCCAGATAAATCAATGACACTTTTAATAAATGAAGTTAACCAGAGCATAGAAAGCCACTTACATTCAAATACTGGAGCCATTATTGCTACTACTTTGGAAAATCAAATCCACTGCATGATAAATTACGTTCAAGAAATGATTTATCGAGACTGGGGTCCTACAGTCCACCCACCATTCGATGTTACTATTGTTAAACTTAAGTAAACATACTGTACAAGCATGGTGTAGTGTGTTAATGTATATGTACCTGGGAGAAACATCACATAATAACAGTACAAATATTACCCCTGCTAATACAGAATATCATATGAGTGAACATTCAATACCTTGTCGGAGACTGGACGCTATTTTAAATTAGGTTGAAAGGTTTTATCCTTATATAGTATTACGAGTATATAATTGTTGTGTTGAAAGATTAGTAGCAGATTGACATTTTTGAGGGTGCGACGGAGGTTGAAAGATAAGAGAGGACTGTGAGACTGTGAAGAGCTTTTGTTGAATATATATATTTCTTGAGCGTTTCGTCCTGTTTGCTTTTTTCAAAACCTATTGGTAAGGGTACAATTTACCAAACGTGGCACCTCCGATGGGATTCGAGTTTTCTGCAACGAAATGGAAGAGACAGTTGCTAACACAGCACTGGAGACAAAACTAATCCAACTCCAGTTGACGACGAAACGAACAGATAGGATTCTTGCTAAAACCCACGAAGAATCTATTTCTCAACACCAAACAAACTTCCGAATGGTCATTGGTCAAGTGGACAAGCTACGCCTGACAGTAGAAGCCGAGAAAATAGCAGCAAAAGAGGACACAACCGAATGGAATGTACAAATTGATGCCAAGATTAGCGAAGCTGATGCCCATGTACGAAAGACTAAGGAATGGTTGGCAGAGAATAAGAGTAAGCTGGTGGAAATCGAGAACGAAGAAAAGATGCAATTCGAGGTAAAACTTTATGAAACTAAATTAAAATTACAAAATGTAGGAAATACCTTGCATGAAAATGAAAATATGATTGGAATGTCTGGATTGCAGGCTAAACTACCCAAGTTAGTTATTTCAAAGTTTAATGGTTCCCCCATGGACTGGCCTAGATTTTGGGGACAATTTACTGAAAATATCGAAAAGTCATCAATCGCCCCAGTAACTAAGTTTGCGTACCTTCGCAAGTTACTAGCCCCTAAAGTACGACCTACAATCGAAGCTCTGCCGTTTCCACTAGAAGGATACAATCAAGCTAAAAGCATCCTACAAGCTAAATACGGTAAAGAGTCGGAAATAGTGAAGTGCTACACGCACGATATCCTTGAATTGCCCATTATACACGGCACTAGTGCGAAGAAGATTCATGAATTCAACGAGAAATTAACATATTGCGTTCAAGCACTAGAGACTTTGAAAAAGCTTGAGGGGGTAAACGGCGCCGTGTTGATGACCTTAGATAAGCTGCCTGGCATTCGTGGCGACTTAGTCCGGACCGATTTAGCATGGGAAAAATGGGAATTTATTCAACTAGTTGAAGCCCTCAACCAGTGGTGTCGTAGGAACCCAGTTGAGAAACCCGTTGATGGGGACGAAGAGTCAAAAACTAAGAGAAGGGAGAAATTTTTTCACGCTAATAGTTAAAGATCAACTTCGCGTGTTTGTGTTTATTGTGATGACACCGAACATAAGACTAAAGATTGCACAAAAATAACTGAAACGTCAGCACACAGACAGATACTAGCCAAAAAACGATTATGTTTCAATTGCGCCGCGGGAAACCACAAAGCCTCTGAGTGCCCCAGCAAATTATCTTGTCAAAAGTGTGATAAAAGACATCACACATCTATATGCGACTCTACCCAAGTAAAAAAGAATGATGAAATAACAAACAAAAATATTGCCATGAATACCTGTCAAAATAGTGAAGCTGTTTTCCCTGTCGTAGTCATAGAGGTCAATGGTATTCGATGTCGAGCGCTTATTGATTCAGGAGCCAGAAGTTCCAATGTGTCTGCGAAATTAATCGATTTACTCAAGTTGAAACCGTCACAGACACTTATAAAAAACATTGACATGCTGATGGCCTCTAGGTCGACTAAACTTGATATTTATGATCTAAAACTCAGCTCATTAGACAACTCGTTTAGCCTACCAGTGAAAGCTACCAAGGTGAACAAAAGCGAACTTTTGTCAATCAACAATCCAAACTATCCAACGATAATTAACAAGCATACTCACTTGAAAGGTGTGAATATTAACGATGACAGTATGAAGGACTCTCTACCGGTTCACTTCATCTTAGGGAGTGGAGAGTACGCGAAAATTAAGATCCAAACTAAACCGAGAATTGGAAATGATGATGCTCCAATAGCTGAGTTGACCAAATTCGGGTGGTTTTTGATGGGCCCAGGGTACGAGTTTGAAAGTAACACCATGTTGTTAACCCAATCCTCCAATTCTGAGTACGAGAAATTGTGCAGACTTGACGTCCTTGGGCTCGAAGACACCTCTGAACATGACCAGTCGGCAATCTTCGACAAATTAACAACAACTGACGCGGTCACCCGAGGGCTGGTACGAGACCACACTACCATGGAGACATAATCATCTAGACCTCCCCAACAACGAATCTGGTGGCCTAAAGCGCCTGAGAAGTCTAACAAAAAGGCTTCAACGAGTGAACTTGACTGAGAAATACAACAGCATTATTCAAGAACAGCTAAAGGAAGGAATTATCGAAAGAGTCCCACCGCAACCCATTCAACCCGCAAGTGAAGGTGTTAAACTGCAACCTATCCCACTTGCCAGTGAAGGAGTTGCATCGCCACAAAATCCAACTACAAAATCGAGAGAATTTTATCTTCCACACAAGTATGTCCTTCGAGAAACAGCGCAAACAACCAAAATGAGGATCGTTTATGATGCGTCTGCACGGCCAACGCCAGAAGCACCATCGTTAAACGACTGTCTGTACACTGGTCCCACTCTACAAAACAAATTATGGGACGTGCTTGTTCAGCAACGAATCTATCCAGTGATCGTGTCAGGTGACATAAAACAAGCCTTCCTCCAAATTCGAGTCAAGCAAAGCGAGAGAGACACCCTGAGATTTCATTGGCGGTCAGATGCAGAAGCGAGAATTGAGACGTGCCGGTTCACAAGAGTGTTGTTTGGCCTCGCACCCTCCCCCATTTTTGTTAGGGGGAGTAATAGAAAGTCATCTCGACGCCTGGTCAACAAAATATCCGGATGAAGTTGAAAGACTTTGTCGTTCTTTTTACGTAGACGACCTTCTAACTGGCGGTGGAAATGTAACCGAAGCCGGGAAACGTAAGGCACTAGCGACCGAGATAATGGCCAACGGGAAATTTACGTTACACAAATGGCATTCGAACGTTACTAAACTCAAAGAAATCCCAGCAAGCCGAACGACTGAAGATCAAACGTACTACAACAACTACAAGTCTCGACGAGTGGACCGAAGCTATTGGGACTCAAGTGGGACAAAGCTAAGGACACCATGTCAGTCGAGTTCCCAAAACCTAGTTCCGTGACGAGTAAGCGAGAGATATTGAGACAACTAGCAAAAGTTTATGATCCTTTGGGCCTGGCATCTCCACTCACGCTCCTAGGGAAACTCATCTATCGTGACGTATGTGATTCAAAAATTGCCTGGGATGCACACCTGTCAAACGAACTCCTTCGACGTTGGACAAAGTGCGAACAATCCCTACCACCACAGATATCGATGCCCCGCCTGCTTGTCCCTCATCAAGAAGGAATAATATCTGTTGAATTACATGCATTTGGAGATGCATCAATAAATGGCGTTGGTGCAGCGGTTTACTTGGTAGTGCGGCAAAACCACGCAACTACACAAGGTCTGGTCGCAGCAAAGTCGAGACTCGCGAAAAGAGGATTGACCGTCCCGAGACTAGAGCTCGCTAGTGCCCATATGGCCTCCAACTTGGCCACCAACGTGAGAAACGCCTGGAAAGATTTACAGGAAGTGACCATCTATGGCTGGCTGGATAGCTTGGTGGCTCTACACTATATTTTGGGTAACGGTCAGTATCGGCAGTTTGTCGCCAACCGAGTGAAGAAAATTCGAGACCATTCCGAGATCACATGGAGATATGTACCAACAACCGATAACCCAGCAGACGTCACCAGTCGTGGTGGCCAAATAACGGAATCTGAACTATGGTGGGATGGCCCAGAATGGTTGAGTGATCCCAACTGTTGGCCGAAAACCCCTATCACACAAAGTTCACCGGCCTCTAAAACCGAAGCGAAAATCGAAAGGGCAGTATTAAACCTAGCACACCAACCAAAAGAGAGAGAAAGTGATGCATTTGATCAACTTCTAGAAAAGCACGAACTGCTCAAAGTTTTGAGAATCCAAGCCAGAGTTCGTCGTTTCGCTACCAATCAAAATCTTCGAGAACCTGTGAACAGCGAAGATCTGCAGCGAGAAAGAAATTGGTGAATAACACGGGCCCAGCTGGGAGATTCCAACAAGCCTCACTTTCCTGAAACCCAAAAAAGATTGAACCTGATCAAGAACGACGAAGGAATCTTCGAGTGCAATGGCAAAATACAAGGGAACTATCCGATTTACCTGCCCTCTGAATCATTGTTTACGAGGAAACTGATCCAAAGAATGCACCTAGAGACCCTACACGGCGGAGTCCTGCTCACGATGGCAGCTGTGTGAGAAAAGTACTGGGTCCCCAAGTTAAGGCAAGTTGTCAAATCGGTTCGATCGAACTGCTCGGGCTGCAAAAGATTCACTGCAGTGCCTATCACCAAACCAGCTCCTGGTAAACTGCCAAAAGACCGCACTCAAGGGGGAGCAGCATTCGAGGTCATAGGGACTGATTTTGCTGGTCCTATACTGTAATGACTAAAAAGCATTACTTTGCGTGTTAGTGTTGTGTGAGCTATTAGTACTAATTATTGTATAATTTTATTCTAATCGTTGTGTGGGCTTTGAAGCATAAAGTGTATATATTTATGCCTACGGCATGTGCCAAGGCAAAAGTGTAATAGCAGATGTAAGGAGAACTGTGAACTCAGAGAGCGACAATATGTATAGATTTTGGCTCGGGTATTTGTTGCCTTGGTACACGCACATTTAGTCAAGTAAGTTTACGTTTCATATTTTTAGGAACTGTGTGTATTTTATAAACAGCTCATGCATGAATGATTTGTAAATTTAATAGATACCGTTATTGAACTGTGGAGCCGCGACCAAGAAATAAAATGATGCTTAATGTGTAGTCGTGAGGGTCGAAATAAAGTTATACGCGTATTCGATAAATAAAGTGTACATATACGTTATAGAATGCCCAACAAAAGAAAAGGGAAAAGCTATCTATTGATATTTTCCTGCAGCCTGTCAAGAGCAATTCACCTTGAGTTGGTCCACAACCTAAAGACGGAAACGTTCATACAATGCCTAAAACGACTGATCGCGAGACGAGGAATACCCTCTACAATCTACTCGGATAACGGTACAACATTCGTGAAAGCGTCAAAGTGGCTGAAACAGGTGAGAAATGACGAGAAGGTACAAGGTTTACTTCAACAGTATGAGATCGTATGGAAATTCAACTTAAGCAGAGCCCCTTGGTGGGGAGGACAATTCGAACAATTAATCGGGATAGTAAAGGGTGCCTTGTACAAAGTTATAGGTGGAGCTACGTTGACCTGGTCAGAACTGACTGAAGTGATGTTAGATATAGAGATCCAAATCAACCGAAGACCCTTAAGTTACATGGAAGACAATGCAGAACTACCAACACTAGCCCCTTCAAGCTTGCTGTTCCAGCGCAGCAACCAGTAACTCGAAAGCGCACCATGGAGGAGCGAAAACAAAGACTTACGTAAGTGTGCTAAGTTCTTGAAGAAGTGTAAAGACAACCTCTGGAAGAGATGGCAACGCGAATACTTGACAGCCCTGCGTGAACGCCATAACTTAGTCCACAAGACTACGAAGCGAAAGTTGAAATTAGGAGACGTCGTCATCGTTCGGACAGATGACCAAAACCGAGGAAAATGGCCTCTAGCCATTGTTCAGCAGCTTTACCTCGGCCCTGATGGTCTAACGAGAGTTGTTCTCCTGAAGACAAAGAACGGGGAGATAGAACGACCAGTACAACACCTATACCCCTTAGAACTCCACTGTGATGCAGAGAGTGAGAAAATCCAAGAAAACGTCCAGTTAGATCCCAACGCGAGACCGTTTCGATCAAGAAGAACAGCCGCAGTTGAAGCCATAAAGAAGATGAAGATGATGACGGGAGAAACAGATAAGTGAACAGAACAGTATAAAACGTTTTTAGTCAAAGGAAACAGTGCATATTAGTATTTACGTTAATTTAGTTAAAACGTTTAGTCAGAATGACGATTTTAGACGACAGTCTCCTTACAATTTTGCATGCGTTTTTAAAAGTAAAGCTGCATGGGGGGAGAGTGTCGGAGACTGGACGCTATTTTAAATTAGGTTGAAAGGTTTTATCCTTATATAGTATTACGAGTATATAATTGTTGTGTTAAAAGATTAGTAGCAGATTGACATTTTTGAGGGTGGGACACAGATTGAAAGATAAGAGAGGACTGTGAGACTGTGAAGAGCTTTTGTTGAATATATATATTTCTTGATTGTTTCGTCCTGTTTGCTTTTTTCAAAACCTATTGGTAAGGGTACAATTTATCAAAACCTTTACTAATGCAAAAATGTCATATAATAATAGTATATTGCATCTGCTAATGCAGAACCATCATACAATAATCAATTGGTAATAATAGTAATACTCTGCTAAATTGATGCAGACGCATATAGATAATTAAAAACATAATTATACTATTACCTATACTTATATCTAAACCACAAAACATATAAATCAACATAAGTAAAAAGATAGGTGTGACTTTAGATTTTTATTTTTTACTGGAGTTGGTCAAAATATTCAACAACTAAATTACAAAATTTTATGTAACAGAAAATGGTTTGGTAATTTTGTGGTATTTGCACACACCTCTAGGTAGGTAGCTGTATGTATCTCTTTAACTTTCTTCTAACTTTCTTTTTTTCAGGAAACTTTGTGTTTTTAGTTATGAAACTGTTAACACCAATCCCACTTTACACATTTTATATTGATATTTAAAAGTGTATAGGCAAGCTAAAAATGACATGGCTGAATTGCTTGTTTTACATCCCATGCATATATATATATGTTATGCACAATTACTTTTCAAAATTGCGAAGAAAAAAGAATTATTGTAAGACTGAAGATAAAATACACGCGTTAATAAAAATGATTGGAAAGTACGTTATGGCAAGACTGTAAATTAGCAAGCAATATAACCGTGCCATTTAACCAAACATGAAGTTTGATTAGGTTGAGTTCCGCCGATGGCCTGAATAAGGTCCGGTACATGGTTCTTAACCCCTTCAAATCTCACTTGTATTTAGTTAGGATTACAAAATTAAACGAGTAAAAGAAACCCTTGTGCATCTGCAAACTACAGATATAAAAATATAATGCATGCAAATTGCCTTGCAAGCGTTAAAATGTTGCGCGAAAAAATTGCTTGATGTACCACATGCACTTTCAACACAATCCAATTAATTAGGCATTTCGTTCGAAGCACATTTTTGTCAACTATTCGAAACTTCGAATAGTCGTTAGAAAATAGACAAGATGGTCGAGTTTAATACCATACCACAAATGCAGTGCAAGGTCTGTAAAAAAAGTAAAAACATTGTTTCAAATTTTACAACTTGAAAAACAAGGTCAGGAAGCCTTTTCCCATAACTCGGCCTGGTTTGTTTACAAGCGACGAAAACTGAAAAAAGTTAAAAATTTGTAGTTTTTGCTTGTATTGTATTTATTTAAAAGAATGATTCATTTAACAATAAATCACAAACCAAATACTCTTTGTTCACATAAACTTGGGGAACTAATTTATGTATCAGAGCTGGTCTGTACGTAAATTTGCATACCAAAAGTCTACATAGCAGGCATGCTGCAAGGCGCTACAAACAAGCGTGCATTTGCAACAAAGTTTTACCTTAAAAAAAGCCTGCGCGACTTTAAGCAGTCTCGTACATTAGGTGCAAGGACGATGGAAAAAGGAGATGCTGTTTCAAAAGCTATAAAACCTAATTTCTACGTATCTAAACGGAATTCCAGTAACTTGAGCTCTTTACAAAAGTGTAGCCACTTTAGTGCAATAAACTCGACCACCAAAACAAAATTGTTGTGAAAACACAACTTGAGAATCAAAGCTGATTACTTTAAGTCAATACATTGATTCACGATAATACAACATATTTGAAATGACATACCTTGGCACTTGATGCATTACAAATCTAGGCTTAGTCAAATAGATACAACTTGTTGAAATGACCACAGTTTCGGCACGGAGAATTTTTCTGCTTCCTCTGTGTGAAAAATCACTCCTGTGGGACTGGTCGCCCTTTTTCGTTGCAACCAAGATCGTACAACTCAGCTATGGTGAAATTCGATTACTTGTATTCCATTAGTACTATATACCAAGTTAGACATCTCAGTCCTCTTTGATTAGAAATTAAACCAGAAAAAGAAAAAGTCTTTCATGTTGGCGTTCTTGTCTTGTTGCACGCATATTTTCCCGATACCATTACAGACGCGATCAGAACATTTAAAAATTTTCCAAAACGCCCGATACTTTTAGGTACGAAAGATGGACAACATGTCTATTAGTTACAGCAAATTTCAGCTCTAACTTATGGAATGATTTGTCTATTTTTCGGGTCTAAACACACTATGTACAGTGTTATTTACTTCTTTTCACTTCCTAGATGCACGTGGAACAGAAGCCTGAAACTAATGTGAAAAATCAACCAATCAGACAAAAGTTGCCTTTGTTGCTTCATGTAATTCCGAAAATATAGTTGCATGCTCTTAGTTAATGGCAAGGGGTTGCAGCATGCATGTATTTCTAGTTATGTATATGATATCACTATACATGTACGTCATACAAGGTAAATTTCCCCTTTGTATTCACATGTGCACCATCCATACCTTGCATAAAGAGTTTCTCATTAAGGATTTTTCTGTATTGTAAAATTAGGCCTTAGTTTGTATTGTAGCTCAGTTAGGGAAATATTAATTTGTATACTTTTACATACTCACTAATCTTGGTGATCCTGGTTGGTAAATTTCTCTGTCATTAGTCACTTTCAGGCCAGACTGCTAACTTTGCGTGGGGCGCGGAATACATTCCGCGTGCAAATTTTCAAGCTCGCGAGGGCACGCACGCAAATGTTGTTGCACGCGCGCACTTGAATTCAGAAATTTGACCCCCCGCGCGCGCGATTTGACTGTTTTTTTGCTGGATGACGTCATTGTTTAAACTAAAAGCATTAAAACACCCGGTTGCGTGCCTATTTCCTTCCTTTGCAATACCGCCTGCTAGGCAGACGATCTGAGATACTATCTGTATACACATCAGCGCAGATTATAAAATTTAAGTGCTGCATGTCAATCTCATAAATTGTGATATACGTAAGAATGTGATGCGTTTGTGATAATGTAGGCAGACGATCTGAGATAATATCTGCATACACATCAACGCATACCTTAAGATGACACGCAATTTAATTTAAAGTTAAGTGCTACATGTCAACCTCATAAATTGTGATGTATGTAAGAATATAATGCGTTTGTAATAATGTAAAAAACTTTCCCATTTGATTTGATTTTGATTTGATTTGGACAACAAATTTGAAACTAATTTAGGGTAAATCTAATCATGTTTCGGAATATACGGAGGTCCCAATAAACTTACCAAAACACTTTGCGTACACTCTTATGACTCTTATCTTAAAACTCATAAAACACACTTTCTACCACCCATGTGCGGTCGTGCTAATGAAGATTAAAGAACACATCAAGCCATCACAGCAACATGTTACCAATGTTCGGATTCGTATGCCAAGAATAACAGGATTTCTTCCAAAAATGTTATGTTTTATTAATGACTGAGCACTAACTATTTCATACGTATTTAAGGCTATAACTGACTTCGTAAATTACACTTTGATCTAACTATAACTCTTTCTTTGAAAGATACAGTATGTAGTTGTTTTTTTACACCCGATACCATGTGCGATCCCGACGCACGTCGACGTGTTCCAAGTAAATTACTTCCAGCTATTTTAAATATGTCCTTACATGGCGTCCTTGCGTAACGACCTTACAAACACACTACCTACGCCCACTGCCCACAAGGCACAAGCATCAGTAATCCGCCCACAAAAATTAGAGGCCATTTTGCCAGAAATAGAATTGAAGTGTCACAATATCTTTTTATTGCGTCAGTTTTACTTGTAAACTTTACTTGAACTGAAGTCTACTAAGCTGCAAAAAAATCAGGATATCATGGAACAGGAAGGTGAGTGTGAGGCAACGTTTTCTCAACTTTTTCGCATTTGACAAAGTCGTCAATAACGTTAATATTCGTCTTTTGACTACATAGCTCAGAACTGTCATGTCTGCAATGGCGAAGTAGGCAGGGCTCACAAATGTGGTCTGTGTGGCAAAAGTGTCCATCTTATTTGCGACACAGCTATTCCAGGATCTGACAAGGGATATGGGCAGTCAGTACTATGTTTCAAATGTAAACCTAGTGAAGGTATGACCTTGTAACTACTTTAATTTTTTCTAAATTTTTTTTAAATTTTGTGCAAGATAATGTACACGTCATCCAAACAATCACTGTATTGAAATTGCTTTCTAGACCTGCCAACAGAAACAAGTGAAAACACATCAACTTCCAAAAAAGCAGAAATCTCAGGTACTGCAGTGAATTATTAACTCACCTGTCGCAAGGCATAGCAGATTATTAAAATGCCCTTGCTTCTATTTTTATTCGTGTTATATTGTTATTCCCTCGGGTGAACTCAACCAGTCAGCACAAAGTTTGAACGTTTCTTTCTGTTTTCGTTTTCTCTAGTAGCGTTTGACATATTGATGGTTCGAGATGGGTCGAAAATGCCAATGGCAAATATTAAAACCCAAAGAAGTGGACATAAAAATACTATTCCTGGTATATGCGTAACATGCTACAACATGAAAAGATCAAAGTTTAGCATATCACGCTGTAATGCATCTACTATTGAACGCCATCGAGACTCCGTTCATAAATCTGAGGAAAAGATCGATGTCATTAGTTATGAAGATCCTAGAGCGGCGGCTATTCTCAAGGAGCAGGAGTCCGATACAACGAAAAGGTACAAAATCAACAATCTTTAATTGGAAAAATTAAATTAGTCTTGTACTCTGTAACGCATAGATGTCACAGCTAGGAGAAATGAAATGCAGTTCAAGACTGAATACCGCTTCAATATACCATCCTCTCTTTTCCAGCTCATATTCTAAACATTTTTTGTGCAGATCCGTTCCTACTAAGCGAGGGCATGGTGATGAAGCAATCATATGTCCAACTGAGCCAAAAAAGCCACGTGGTTCATTTACGTCCACAATGTCATGGGATTCTGGAAAATGCTCTTTAAGCACTTCAACAACTGAAACAACCATCACTGATGTCAGTTCATCCTGTGGTTTTGGAGAAAAAAATCCAAAAACAATAGATCAAAGACCCGACATTGCTACAAGTGATGCTCCAATTCATCGTACTAGTCAGAAGTCCTTAGATGATTTTACATTAGCTCAAAAGAAAAGCGATACCCTGGTTGAAGATAGATCAACTGGCGCTAAGATTGATGAGCTTGCTCAAAAAATTGATACCATGTTGAAGTTAATTAGTCCTTCCCAAAAATCAACAGTATTGTCCCAACGCAAATTGGTCTTATCGGACACTGACTCACTTCCAGGAAATAGCGCCACTAATCTAATCGAGTTTGTTTCCACCGTCACCAATTACATCCTAACGAATCGAGATGGGCGAAGAGTTCTGTCGTGCAAAGTTTGTTCTGAATATCTCAATGCACCCAAGAACCAAAGAAGCAAAGTTTTGGTCTTCAACTTGAGGATGACGAATATGCTTCTTATGAAGCTGGAAAAAACGTTAAGTGGTACCGATTTAAAAAAGCACTAATAGATCATCTTAGTGGCCAAGAAAGTAAAACCCATCGAGATGCTGTTCACTACCAACACCTGATGAAGCCCCTCAAGGCAAGAGAAAGATTAGTCGTAAAAAATCAGTTACGAGCCATGTTAACCGTTGTTAAGACCAAGGCTGCCGCTTTACATTGCGAGAGCAACATAGCAGAATTATATGCTGCTGGAGGTGATGTTGGTGACTATGGAGATTCTCGCCGCATGTTTGTGCCTATGCTGAAAGCTGCTTGTACATATCTGGATAAAGAAGTTTCTACATTCTTTTCAACTCCACTTTCGAATACTGGTTTGCCTCCTCATTTCTATGTCACCGGCGATAAATCAACTAATCACCGAACAACCAATCAAGTTACCCTTGTATGTCCTGTGGTTGAAGGTTAACGGCAAGCTATAGCTCTTAATGCCAGCAGAGTTTATCTCAAATCAGATGGATCTGGTGGTACTGGTTCAGAATTGGCGGCAATGATTTTGTCTGATGTTAAGAATCATGCTGGTATTAAAGGACGCAGTATTTTAGGAATGCAAGGAAAGGTTACTGACAGACAGTATTTAATGGACGGGTTTATCAATGCAATGAATCAACCTTTGTTTGAAGAAATTTCAATTGACATCCAGGATCAGTTTTGGTGTCCACTTCAATGGGACCCAGGACACTGGCTTGACAAGGTGTTCTCCAAATTCTACGACAACAACAAGTTCTTGTCACGTTTACTGGCACGCACCGCTTTGTTTCACACATTGTATGGACGAGGAAAGATGCACGCTGTTGCCAAAGAGTCCACGAAAGAAATCAATCTTCCCTTCAGGACAACAGTCCTTTACGCAAAGCAAAGATTCATGAGCAGCAGTTACCAACAATTCCTAAAGTTAGACACATCGATTGAAGTGTGCATCAACACCTTCAGAGATCTTGATAACGATGACGTCAACGAGTACAAACTAGCTGGGCAAGATTTTGTGTTTGATTTTCTCGGAGTTATTGATCTTTTGTGGCCATTAGTCCTTGTCATGTTACGGGGTCAACAGTTATCTTGTCCTGGATGGAAAATTGCTAGCTGGATTCCGAAAGTAACAGCGCAGCTGAATCTTTTTGCTGCAGAAATTACCATGGAAAAACCTTCCAGGTCCGCCTATCCTCGTTTACACAAGCACGTTGAAGACGTTGTTCAACTGAGGTACAAAACAACGGAGTTGGTGGAAGGATGGCTGATTGATAGTGAAGTGCCAGGTGTAGAAGTGAATTGGACAATGAGGGAGCTGAAGGATTGCCGAAATGATTTAAAGCAGCTAGCGACAAGCATGGTCGAAGCACTTGGGGAAAGAAGTAATGCTGGAATTCCACCCCTTTTTAGTATGTTGCAGAAATGCTTTGATTTTGGTGTTCTGTTTTCTGCCGTTTGTGGTCGAAGACAACAAAGTAAAGCCAGTCCTGTAGACAAGGGTACGTAGCACGTGTTGGCAAGTTAGAATTTCGACAATGTGTCTCCTTCGTGTGCAGACTTCCTCATGTCGTAGAAGTTGCCAAGAAAGACAACTTGGAGTTTGATGAAGCGTTTGCGGACATCATTTTTTGGACAGTGAAGTCTTTTGTCATGGAAGTGATATGGGGCGAGGAAATGCAGGAGTTTTTTCCTAAACTTTTTAAGAAAGTGTGTGGTGACAAACTGCAGCAAATATCCATTCCAGCTACGATCACAATTGAGAAGTTTGAGGAAGAGAAGGATCAATTTGACCTTTTTGATAAATTTAGCGTAACGTTCGATGATGCATCGTCATTCGTTTGTGTACTGCAGGAGGAAGAATTGATCAAGATGCTGTACCATTACCCTACCATGTGTGAAGCTCTTGGTCGAGAATTTTGTATAATTTTTGATATTTTTTATGCAAAAGCTGGCACAGAAGCTATTGCAGAATCATTCTACCGGGTAATGGGGACACAAGAACAAGACGATGGACAAAGCCAAGAAGTTTTAACCATGCGGACAAAACTCGTCTGGTGCCTACCTTCAGTACTCCAATGTGAGAGAGCTCTAAATGAAATAGCGAAGCTTTACATTGAAGGAGATAAAACCCTGGGGCTGAAGATACACTTCGTTCCCATTTACAAGGATGCTAGGTCAATGAAGACTCATTCAATAGTTATGGAACGTTTGATTAAGACACCAGCACGTCTACCTTTCTTAGTGTAAAACTCATTTTCATTGACATTGCTGACAGCGACTATATTTAAGTAAATTAGCAATATGAATTGCATACACTCAGCAACAGCATTGTACATATTGTAACATATTGAGGAATAGTTTTGTTTGTTTACATCTAATTTAGTGCATATATAGTATAGAACACTAAATAAATAAAATAATAAAGTTGAGATTATTACTACTTTGGAATAATGCTTATCAGTTATCAGCTGATCATGGTCATAGTTCTTAGCCTCACAGCTTTCCAATGGACTATACCCATTATGACGTTTCACAGCAATATTTAACTACTAAAATCAGAATGCTTTACATGCAATTAAGTCAAAATGCTCTGAATGCTGGCAAAGCATGCTGGTTTTAGTAGTTAAATAGTGCTGCACAACGATTTTATGGATATGGTCTATTTGTCATGTATTAGCCAGCCTTCCAATTTGTCATGTATTAGCAACCTGTCAAATTTTGCAACAACACCGGTTTTAAATACCGTCTTGCCCTTCCATGCGCGCATTTTGAGATTGCAGACGCGCATATTAGCGATTGGAAAAATATCTTCCGCGTGCAGCTAGCAAAGTTAGCAGTCAGGCTTTCAGGCCATCTTCTTGCAGAAACTTTATGAGTTTTTCATTCTTTGCCAGTTGTTGTAAATGCAGAGATGCACATTTGCTAGTATAAAAGATAATGGATACTGAGTTTCTGGGGAAATGATTGTTTTAATAAAACCTTGTGTGTAAATGGGCATTAACTTTATTGTATCCATTGCATTAATACCTGTACTCTTTCCCCCAATGACCACCATTCATGACAAATTTAAGCAGCTGGTGTTCAGCAAACTTTTCAGAATATTCAGTTACATTCATAATGAACATTTTTTTCTACTGATCCATTTTAGTTGATTAATACCTTTCAGTGGCAAAACCAACTGCAGAGCCAAAGTCTATCATTTGGTCAAACAAGTGCACCAACATGTTGATTTTTGGCTTCTTTCAAAATTTCTTTCAAAAAGGATAAACATTTGCTACAGACTCAACAAACAGAGATATTTTGTGATTGACATGTTCGTGATCATCTTTTAGTTTACTTCTGGGCTATATGCAATGGAAAATACCTGTAAAGCAAACAAATATACTATTATCGTTTTGTGGCTCCTCTTTATGTTATTCCACCTACCCTGGTATTATCATTAGTATTATTTCACCTCTTCATTTTATTCCACCTATATTATTAAAAGCATGTTCATGATTAAATACTATTGATTTTGTACACTTGTCAGTTTTATTAAATTATAGGCAATGCAAATAATAATTCAGCAGGCAGCATACATTACTCAAATGAATCTACACGTCAAGTTCATCATCTGGTATAATATCCATCAAAATATAAACTGCTACTTGTGACCATTCTTTGATGTCTCGCCCAACTAAAGAACCATATGTCTTTGTGATATTGCTTGCCATTATCTGCGGGAAAGGTGAGAAGTGCTCTGACTCAATTCTTGCTGTAACCTTTGCCTTATCTGCATCAGAAAGAGACTTCATTGTCTTTGCCAGGAGATATTTTTCTGCACCAAGAAGAATGGTGTGAAGAACTTCAATAGGTGTTTGCTTGCAGTAAATGATATACTAGAACTTTAGATATTTGATGGTATATAGTATATGTTACCTTGATTATACATACAGGGCATAACCAAACTATGCTATATCAACTGAAAACCTTTAATAATAATATTAACTAAAGGTCAACATGCAAAGCTACACAGTTATATTTTGTGTAATGAAATCTTACTTCACTGCTTCAAATGTCTTTAATATGTCAAATTGACCGCCATGTTGGGACACACCATTTTCTCTTCTCAGCTTAACTTTTGCATTTTCAGACCTATAAAAAGGATATTTTGTTTGTTGCAGACAATGAAAGAATCAAATATAGAATCAAACCATTATTTGATGTGCAAAATTAATTAAATAATATGTAAATTATCTAGGTTATTTTAACAGAATTGCTCTCTAAGAAGAATTATTGACGGATATGTACAGCAGCTGAATGAAACAGTGAGTACAACTGCTCTCTGAGTCATATATTAAAAAAGATGCCTGCTAAGGCATTCACTCTGCTTGCCAAAATGAAAATGATGACAAGGCCAGGCAGGGCTGTAACTAGAGCGTTTATTGGGGGTGTGGTATATTTACTTATTTCTGTTCTGCCCAACGAATCCCTTTTTAAATCAGTTATTATTAGGGTACCTATCAAGGCATTTTAAGGGGCCGATTACATGGACCAGGCTAGCCCGCTTTGCCGGGCTAGCCCGTTTTACCGGGCTAGCCCGTTTTACCGGGCTAGCCCGCTTTACTTAATAATCTTATATTAATTTCGCATTACGATTACAAGTCAGCCGGGCTAGCCCGCTTTGGCGAGATCTCGCTTGTTGCAAGCGGGCTAGCCCGCTTTGCCAGGATGAAATTTCCCATGTAATCGTTTTCATCTCGTCAAGCCGGGCTGAAAAACTTTAATGCATGCGTAGTACCAACATACATGCAGTCAAACCATTGTCGGCAGACAAACCATTTACCATATTTTGCCACCAAGCGTCACTTCTCCCACTTTCCACCCACTTTGAATGCTTTTTCTTGCAAGCCTTCTCATTTTGATATATTGTGCTCGCCTTCGAGCAACGCTACGTTTCAACGCGTAATAAGCCAATGGTTGATCATACTTAAACTTCCGGAATAGTAAAAGTACGAAAATAACACCGTAAAACTGAAATAAAACTGCAATAAGTATTTTTACCTGCAGGCCAAGCATTTTACAGTCGCGAGAAGCAGCGAAATTTGTTTTCAAAGATTTCCCGCCAAAACATACTACCGGGCTGAAAACCCTCATGTAATCGCTAAGTCATCTCAGCCCGGTAAAGCGGGCCAGCCCGGCAAAGCGGGCTAGCCCGGTCCATGTAATCGGCCCCTAAGACATTGCTAGTACATCTTATGTAATCACTAAGATAACCAAAAGTCCATGTCTGAGTGACTTGCCAGGCACTCGGCCCAGAGTCCTAGTACCAGTGTAGCAGTCTCATTCCTCCCCTGTGCTCATCTCTCCCCTATAAAAATGCGCATGCGCTAGTCAGCGGTATTGGCTCATGTAATTTGTATGTGGTCTGAGTGATCCCCTTTTACTTTGGTCGTTGGCACATCTGTATTGGCAGAGATTTACTCGCTTAAAACTCGCATTTTTCAAATATTTACCACGCTAAAATGATAACAGAACAAGAAGTCGCTGCTGATCAGCAACATGAGAAATGTGAACGTATTTTGCATTATCTTCGCCATGGAAAACATGTGGATGGTTTGACTAAGAATCAACAACGTGTTGTTCAAAGTCAAGCGAAGATCTATACTCTAGATGAAATTGTTTGATTGTTACATGTTTGATTTGTACGAACAATTGACTCACTTAATGTTGTTTTTCCACAAAACAAACAATATTACAACTTTATCACCCTGCAACAGAAATATTATATAAACTGTATCAAATCTCTCATCTCAATTTAAAATATTTGTGATCTGGATTTTTATAAATTGTAAGCTCAATGATTCTTACATAACGAGATGTACTACACAGGAGGAAAGGCAGGTATTCATAGAAAGGTGGTCCTTGATGTGGCAGAAGTACGAGAAATACTGCATCATCACCACTCTGATCCAATGGGAGGGCACAGTGGCATCAATGCCACACTTTGTAAAGTTTCAAACTTTTATTTCTGGAATGGCATGAAAGAAGATGTACAAGAATATGTAAGTTTACTTTGTAACACTGTGGGTATTGAAAAGAATTAACTGTTGATAAACCCTAATTATGTTATTGACAAACATGATTTACATTTTAGGTAATGTCCTGCCATCGCTGCCAAGTTTACAGCAAAATAAAAACTCAGGCACCTGAACTAATTCCAATACAAGTCAACCAGCCATTGGAGTTAGTTGGAATTGATTTAATTGGTAAGTTATTAAGGTAACTTTATTTTTGAATTAAGTTAGAAGCTTATTCCAGCTGTGAACAAGATATCAAACAAGTTGTATTTTATCACAATTTTGACCCTTATTTTTCCTAGGACCATTGCCAACTACTCCAGAAGGATGGAAGTATATTTGCACCTTTACAGATTACTTCACCAAATTTGTTGATTTTTACCCAATCAAAAATAAATCGGTAGATTGTGTTGCAAAGTGTATCAAGACATTTACATGCAGGTATAATGGTATATTGTATAGTAGACTATTGTGAGTTTAGTAATAAGTTGCTCATCACATAATTTTTGTAATGTTTTTAGGTGGGGTGCCCCTTCACGACTACTATCCGATCAAGGCAGAGAATTTGTAAACAAGATCAATGATGCAGTTTGCAAGGAATTTGGCATTAAACGATCTGTGACTAGTGCTTATCATCCACAGACAAATGGCCTTGGTGAACGAACAAACCAGACTTTAAAGCAGCGTTTGTGTAAGCTAGTCAATGAACATCAAAATGATTAGTGCAACTATTTAGAAGAGGTTGCATATTCTATACGTACACAGAAACAAGCCACAACCAAGTATACACATTTCTATCTGATGTTTGGTCGACATCCAAATTCACCTCAAATGGTAGTTATGTTAAATATTTTAGTATGCAATGTAATTTTATAATGGCAAAAACAGAACAGTTGTAGTTCCCAAATAAATTAACTGTTTTGATCTATTTTTAAGATTGATGTTGTAGATGACTGTTCCTCTGCCCCTGACCAATCTGAAGAAAGTTTGGATCAACAAGTATCAGAAAGAAATGCTTTATATGAAGAGACACAAGAGCAGGTATGTTGCATTTCAAATGTAACACAGTGTTATTTACTTCATTGAAATGATCAACAACAGTCTTTGACAATATGACAATATAATGGATACAATATA
Organism: Muricea muricata; assembly: GCA_963855995.1. Lineage (NCBI taxonomy): Eukaryota > Metazoa > Cnidaria > Anthozoa > Malacalcyonacea > Plexauridae > Muricea > Muricea muricata. The sequence continues at coordinate 28,091,702 of OY979716.1, forward strand.
GTGTGATACTTTGTTGACAACTGGGGCAGTCCAGTGATCATTTGACAATTATGTGAAGTAGTAATTGTTAAATATTCCATTATATTTATAGGTTCTGAAGAATGTCAAGATTGCCCAAGACAAACAGAAGAAGCAGTACCAAAAAAGAAAAGCTAAAGGAGTAAAAACATTCAATATTAAAGTGGGGGATATTGTGTACAAACGCCAGGTGAAAAACATTTCCAGAAAAGGAGGGAAATTGGAGCCAGCATGGACAGGACCATACAGGTGTCAAAAAGTTTTCAACATCTCATTTTGCGCACGTAATGGTATTTCTTTACCATTAAAGATCTTGATACTAATAGAAAGAATGGGAATTGTCTTGGTATTCAATTAAAGAATAACATTGAATAATTTCTATTTACAGAGTTGCTGAAATTGATTCTTCTCAAAGGGCAACCCTTATTCCGATGAAGGATGATGCCATTCCTTTGAAATCCAAAGTCCCCTATGACCAATTACGACCTTATGTGGTGAGTGAACTTCACAAGGAGGAAAGCTGGAGCAGAGGATCAGACAGTGCAGAGAGTAAAGAAAATATTGACAACAACATTGAGGATAACCTCTCAGACGACAGCATCAAGATCAGTGACAACAAGCTACATAAAAGTAATGTTCATTTTCACTAATTCTTGAGCACACAATGTGCCACTCTTTACTTTAGTTTCTGTTCAACCACAGGCTATATTACGTGTCATCAGTTAAAGGCATTTTAAATATGCCTGTCTATGCCATGTTGATTAATTAATATTTATTGTGTGAATTATGCTAGCATGTAATGTGTCCCTTCTCACCCTGTGCAATGCTAAAAAAATTTTATGGATGATAACTATTACTCTAGATGACAAGAATAATGGCAAAAATGAGGATGACAAGAGTGAAGAAATTCTTAAGGAAAAAGAGAAAACCACCACTGGGGACAATGAAGTACTTGCATCAAAAAAGCTTGCATCCATACAAAACTCATGTAAGTATGGGGGTTCTCTCCTCTCAGAGATAACATATATTAATTAACCTTAAACTAAACTTTAATCTTAAGGTGTCCAAACTGATGATAACATCCAATCTGATGGAAGGCTTGGGAAGCAAGAGAGAAAGAATCGGTGCAAAGTGTTACTAAGTCAAGCTAACCCAAATCCTGAGAAGCTTTCAGTGACTGTCCTCAAAAAAGATGTTCGGCTTTCAGATGAGCATATTGATCATGCTCAATGGTTATTGCGGCAACACTTTACAGAGGGTGAAGGCTTACATTCTGTGCTAGCTTTTGAAGGAAAACCTCCCAAAATTCAGAAAGGACAAAAGGACTTTGTTCAGATAATGAATGTTGGAAGAAAACATTGGGTAACCATCACAAATATTGGATGCCAAGATAATGTTGTCAAAGTATACGACTCTAAGTATATGGAACTACCAGAAAAGGACAGAAAGAAGTTTTACCAGTGTTTGGCAGCGTTAATCAACACCAGTTGCCCTTACATGACAATTGTGTGGCCATCAATGCAGAATCAGAAAGGCAGTTCTGATTGTGGCCTTTTCGCTGTTGCAAGCGCTTACAGTCTTTTCAACGGAGAAGATCCCAGCACACAAGCATATGACCAGAAGATGATGAGAGTGCACCTTGCCATGTGCTTCCAGGTTGGAGAGTTGGCCCAATTCCCTATCAGCACATCAGTTTTACCCATGCAAGATGAAAGAAAGGAAGTTGTGGGACTTTTTTGTCACTGCAGAATGCCATATAGTGGTTCATTCATGATTGAATGTACAAGTTGCGCTGAATGGTTTCACCGATCTTGTGAAAGTGTGCCAATGAAAGTGAATGACAAAACTATATTTTATTGTTGCAATTGTAAATAGTATATATTTGTAGTAGATAAGACCTTATTTCTATGGGTGAACTCTAAGTATTTTAGTCAGTATATATTGTAAATAGTTATAATTGTAAGATTGTAGTTAAATATACAAATGATAGTAACGTGAATTCATAGAAAACAGAATTGCACCAGTGAATGATATTTAACACAGTTTGAATTATCTCATTTAAAAAGTTACAATAGGAGATAATTCAGACTGGGGAGTGTCTAGAACAGTCTCAATATTCCCCAGTTTGAGTTATCTCATGTAATAAATTACAACAGGAGGTAATCCAGACTAGAGAGTGTTTAGACCAGTCTCAATATTCCCCAGTTTGAGTTATCTCATGTAATAAATTACAACAGGAGTCAATCCAGACTGGGGAGTGTTTAGACCAGTCTCAATACTCCCCAGTTTGAGTTATCTCATGTAATAAATTACAACAGGAGATAATCCAGACTAGGGAGTGTTTAGACCAGTCTCAATATTCCCCAGTTTGAGTTATCTCATGTAATAAATTACAACAGGAGATAATACAGACTGGGGAGTGTTTAGACCAGTCTCAATATTCCCCAGTTTGAGTATCTCATGTAATAAATTACAACAGGAGATAGTCCAGACTAGGGAGTGTTTAGACCAGTCTCAATATTCCCCAGTTTGAGTTATCTCATGTAAAAAATTACAACAGGAGATAATCCAGACTAGGGAGTGTTTAGACCAGTCTCAATATTCCTCAGTTTGAGTATCTCATGTAATAAATTACAACAGGAGATAATACAGACTGGGGAGTGTTTAGACCAGTCTCAATATTCCCCAGTTTGAGTATCTCATGTAATAAATTACAACAGGAGATAGTCCAGACTAGGGAGTGTTTAGACCAGTCTCAATATTCCCCAGTTTGAGTTATCTCATGTAAAAAATTACAACAGGAGATAATCCAGACTAGGGAGTGTTTAGACCAGTCTCAATATTCCTCAGTTTGAGTATCTCATGTAATAAATTACAACAGGAGATAATACAGACTGGGGAGTGTTTAGACCAGTCTCAATATTCCCCAGTTTGAGTATCTCATGTAATAAATTACAACAGGAGATAGTCCAGACTAGGGAGTGTTTAGACCAGTCTCAATATTCCCCAGTTTGAGTTATCTCATGTAAAAAATTACAACAGGAGATAATCCAGACTAGGGAGTGTTTAGACCAGTCTCAATATTCCCCAGTTTGAGTTATCTCATGTAATAAATTACAACAGGAGATAATACAGACTGGGGAGTGTTTAGTATGAAGCGCCGTGTGTTGCAAAAATATTGATAAACGCGTTAAATAAGCTGAAACAAAAATACAACATGAAACGTACACATGATATGCTGATTTTCGATATCTTATGCCGAAATGCTTACAACGTACACTGGAAATATGTGTATAAAGTATGTTGGAAAAGGTACTTTGTGAGAGTTTTCAGTATACTTTATGCGTGTACATTTCAGTATACTCTACGCGTGTACATTTCAGTATAGTTTATGCGTGTACACTTCAGTACACTTTGTGCGTGAACATTTCAGTATACTTTGTGCGTGTACATTTCAATATACTTTATGCGTGTATATTTCAGTATACTTTGTGCGTGTACATTTCAGTATACTGTGTGCGTGTGAATGGTGCATATTATATACGCGTGTACATTTTTAATACTTCATGTAAGAAATCATATATTATTATAAACCAATATGGCGGCAACGAACCAACCAACTACTAGCGGCTTTGTCGATGCTATATTATCAAATCAAGAATTAAGAAATAGTCTAGCCAGAGCAGTGGAATCATCAGGAACGACTCGTCAAACAGTAACGCGCTTCAACGATGTGGAGCAAGAAGTTTCAAATGTCTTTCGTCCTGGTTCAGCGACGTTTTGTACAAATGATGTACTACCAACGGCCACTGTCAGACAAGCAACTACAAGTGCAACCCCAGCGCTGGCTATGCCGCCTGTACGACCGATAGCTCTGATTTTCCAAATGCGGAGAAATTATTCCTCTCAATCAGGAAGAAGGTATTAGTATTGTTAATATATATCTTGTTATTTATTATACCGGGACGGGACAGTTGCCGAGATCCCGCCTGTAATGTAAATTCTATTGAGTGTTTATATGATATTGCTTCCACCCCGCCTAGACAATATCCTGGCATCTTGTCTAAATGTGGGGATCTTGTCTAAACAGGACGAAAAATTTCCATATAAGCACTCAATCCCGACTAGGCGGGGATAAATTTTGACTTTTGAGCATGTGCAATTGCACTTTGTGGCAAAAACATATGACGACAAGCACTTAAGCACCTTTTACACGACCAAATTTTCTTTGTCATATTTCATTTGTCAAAGGCTTTTTGGCCATGTAAATTAGGGTTTTTTGACAAATTTACGTTCAAAACACATTTGACACATGCAATTTGCCAAAGAAAATTTGGCCGCCTAAAAGGGGCTTTAAATGGCTTCATCCCGATAACGTTTTTTTTCATGTAGATAGCGTCGCTATCCAGACTACGCGAGTTTCCTGTCTAAGCGAGATAACAACATCTCGTCCAGGCTAGGCGGGAACATGTAAACAGGCCCTTAGATATATATTTTAACCTTTCATCTTTAGATCAGATATAATTAACACTGATTGTATTCTGCATGTAGTGCACAGTATTACATTATTTCTTGCAGACGAAAGACTTCAAATACTTTTAAAAAAACTGCTCCACAACAGGGGACATGCACAAAAGAGGTCATCCTCTTAACTTGCCCAACGGATTGTCGAGTTGTTAGACAAGGCCCAAAGCAGTTGCTCTACAAACAAGGTCATGTCTTAAATGCAGTAGAACTGTACAAGGAATGGAGTGCAGATGAGGTGATACGACATTTTACTCAATGTTTTGGCAGGAAGATTCCTGATGGCACAAGGTATTTCCATTTGAATATAAAAGTATATTATGCAGTCAGTATTTAGACCTTTATCTTCGTGGTTGTAATTTTGTCTTGCCCTGCCTGGTCATTCAAAATTTGCCAAGATTTTCAAACATCCATCATACTATTAATCCCTAGAATTTTGTACTGGCCATTGCATAATTACATATGCATCCATGTAAATATGTAAATTAAAGTAAAATTTTGGCTAACATAGCAATCCTAATTGGTTATTTTTATAAGTATAAATATAACATATGGTTTGTTACAATTGTACAACAGCACTATACATTACTTTTTTTGATGTAGTGTGGAAATTATGATGGGATGCGGTAATAAATTGGTAAAGCCTGTACTACCACCTGGCCAGTCCTTGACAGGATATATCATTCATAAAATATTTGGGACAAAGGCAATTTACCTGCGGCCATCTGTAGATCTTGTCCAGATAAAGGTATAATATTGTCATTATGTTTATTTGCACAACACTGTTTTGTGATGTGGTTTAACCACATCATATGTTATACTTTGAATTTATTTACTTTGAGTCACTCTGAATACAATAATATTGCTCTAATATTATACACATACTGTAGTAGAATGGAGTGAATTGGGACAGAAGTTTAGTGCATTATTTTTAGTGAAACTTTTCCTTAAATAATATGAAAATATAATACTTAACAAGATAATGTACAAAATTTCTGCCTCAATTCGCACCAGTGGCAGTTTCCCTTATTAGTACAGTAGTTCTATGCTCTTTGTATGCATACATGACCAGATGTATGCAAATTGTAGTACAAGATGGTGAACTTTATTTGACAACTTAATGACAACCCAAATTATTATCCCTTCACTAACCAGAAATTCTGAATTGAACCAGAAATTGTCAATTATAAAAGCAGTGGCAGTGCCAGGCTAAACTGAATGGGGGGGGGGGCAATTGGAAGGCAAAGGAATGTTTGGGGGAAGGAGAATGTTTTAGATATTAATGATAGTCAATAGATAGGGCACAATTTTAATGAAACACAGTGAAATTGTGCAACATTGTAACAATCTTGAAGGCAGGACACAATTTTTTTTTGGGGGGGGGGCAGGGCAAATGCTCCCCCCCCCCACTGTATAAAAGTTCTGGCACTACTGAATAAAAGTTCAGCTGCATGCATTAAATCCAATAATGCCTGGTGTTGTCTGCATTTTACATACCACATATCGTATGCACAGTGGTATTTAATTTGTTAAGTGATGCAGTATTTAATTTATTAACTAAAGTAATGCAGTATTTAATTTATTAAGTAATTTATGAACCTTCATTCAAGGTGGATTCCAGTGATGATGAATTGGCTGTCCAGGACTCAAAAAATGGTATGCAATTTCACCAGATGTCCAGGAATGAAACAGTGCTTGATGAGCCAAAAAGAAAGAAGACCAGGCCTAAAAATGACCAGCATAAGGAAACTTCAACATCTACTGGGTATGTATTCAAATTACTGTTCAGTTCTTTAATGCAAGAGCATATCCAGTGAACTAATGCAATTTACAGAATGATGTACTGGTACTGTTTCAATATTTCTATTCCAGACATGAAGTCTTGTATTCTTCCTATGTTGAATTGTTAAATTCTGATGATGATGAGGAGTTGTTTAAAATTTGTGATGAGGAAGAAGAGAATGTAAACCGTGCTATTGCAGCATCCCTACAAGACCAAGAAGTGTATGTTGCTTTATTGTTTAAACAGCCAACAAAGTTACTTGATGCTCATTAAGTTGTTTTTTGCTATATCTTCAACAGAGATGAAGAAGATCTTCATACCTTATTAGAAAAGCATCAGGTTAGATGTGTTTCAAGAGAGGATGCGCAAGAAATCATCATACAAAGGGCAAAGCTTCTGCCAACAGCATTTAATGCAGTGCAGTCTAAATTCTTTGACTGTTGCAGAGAGATTACTGTGAAGTTTAGTGGGGAAGATGGAGCAGATGCTGGTGGACCACGTCGTGAATTTTTTAGGTATAGTTTGACCGCACATGTCCATGCGAGTCAACATGATTGTCTTGAAATATCTGTATGGTGATCTGAATAAATGACTAATTATAAATTGTCTTTTGCTTTCTCAGACTTGTCATGCAACAACTGCCTCGTGACACCACCTTGTTTGAAGGAAAAGAAGGCCGTATGATGTTCTGCCATAATATAAAGTCCCTTGAGGAAAACAAGTTCCTCCTTGCAGGGCAACTCGTTGGTATGTCTCTTACTCAGGGTGGGCCAGGTCTACACTGTCTACATCCATTAGTTTACATGATGATCACCAATCAGAAGTGTGACCTTAAAGCTTCTGACGTTGAAGATATTGTTGACCCAGACTTTGTTGCAGTAATCAAACAGGTATGTCATTTAGCAGTGTACATGTTTGCAAATGGTTTGTTTTAGGGTGCATAAATGTAGCACATGGTTGTCATTCCCCTGGTAGTATAACTCAGTAGTTTGACATGAAAACCAACTTTATCCTGACAATTTGCAATTATGATGAATTCAGATTGTTTTGAAGTTGTCACCTTCCCTTAAGCATTTGTAACTATATGAGTTAGATGTTTTAATATTTCTTTAGTTGAAGTCAGTTGAATCTAAAGAAGATATGCAGACCTTCATTTCTGATCATGCAGATTATACAGCTACGATGGGGTACCCAGCCATTTTTACATCAAAATTTGAGGACAAAAACATCATCATTGTCATGTTATTAAAGTACTTCTTATTGTATAGGTAGAGTACATAAAATTTGTTGTAAACATTGTTGTCATCTTCATCACATTGTACCATTCAAATATTAAATAAAGATTATTTACCTAATTTAGGGTCACACCTCAGATCAACCAATTCACTCAAGGGGTACAGGATGTGACAGGGCTATGGAATACAATAAAAGCACACCCGCTACAGTTTCGACCTCTCTTCACTGCAAGCTTACTGCCCATATCGCGTGCCACATTTAGGGGGCTGATAAGTATTGAGTGGAGTGAAAAAGGTAGTAATCAACGAAACAAAGAAGATGAAACGATATATAGCTGGGAGACTTTTTTAAAACATGTTGAAGGTTTGTGAACACCTTGACACACTCCACACACACATATTTAACAGGCCTCACCATTAAAACCTTGCACTACATCCCAACTAAATACATGTATACATCTTGTATAGGTACAAAATAATTTAATTGAAACTGCTGAGATTTCAAAAAACAGAATATCTTTATGTTTTAGTTAAATGTTTCTTTTTTGTTTTTTTTTGTTCTCCCTAAATCAATTAGACATTTACACACATTCACAATCAACAACATACCAGCACAAAGTGGATTGATGTATACTGGACCGAGATGTTCTGTTTCAGACCCATCATGCAGAGTGCAGTAAATTAATAAAATACTTTTCATTGTACACTAGATGGTAATGTGAGCAGTTTGATCAACGGCACAAATATACAGATACACATAAAAGAAATCCTGCAGTTCATCACAGGAGCAGACCATATTCCTCCTTTAGGATTTGAGAAACAAATCAGCATCATCTTCTATGACCAAGAAGAAGGCAGTACACGATTACCATATGTATCATCATGTGCAATAAACCTGGCATTACCAAGAGGCCATGAAAATGAAGCAAGTTTTGGCGAGTTGATGAAAAGAGCAATCTTTGAATCTTGTGGTTTCGGCAAGCCATAAAGTTCAATGATGAAAATTAAGAGTACATGAAAACTTCAGGATTACATGTCAGTAAATACCACATGTACAAACAGTTACTGTTCACATTTGCAAAAAATTATAATTAATTGACATTTTATTGTTACATATTAAGGTTGTTCCTGTTAAAAAAGTTAAGAACATTTATAAAATGATTTATTCCATGATTACCATCATCGGTCATTGGTTGTATTTCTTGTTGCAGCTGCTGGATAAGTCCTTCATCTATTGTGATAGTGTTCTCTGGGACAATAACATTGTTGTTGAGATCTAGGAAATTTCCATCTCCAAAATCATCAATGCCATAGTCTTCCAAATTGACTGGTTCCACATCAGCCAGATTATATTCATCCCCATTTATACATTGAATCATCCCAGAATGCCAGAGCTGTAGAGGTGTTTGACCACGAACTGTGCTTAATCCATGGTTGTTCCACTGAGAAACAAACTCAGACAAACACCTGTCAATTTTATCAAGGTAAACATAGTGAAGTGCCCAGATGTGCAATTCACTTGTTGAATCAAGAATGTTGCTATTTTCCATAAAAGTAAACAGGTTCTTAAATGGGTAATTTACAATACGATTGACTTCACTCCACAACCTGTCAATCCGTTGATTGTGTACGCTGCGTCCAGCAATAAAACTTCCCCTGTTAAGACCCTGATTAGCAATCATGTATCGCGCAACATCCACATTTTCTACCCCATGATCGCCCCTTACTCTAGATGGTAAACCAAATTTGTGTACACCGTCTTGGAAAAGTTGCAATACTGTTGCTGCTTGATTGTTATTGGAACATGTGACATATATGATTGCTCTGCTATACCCATCTATACAACCATGTGTAACAAACCTCCATGAAATGAGTTTGTGGTTGCCATCAATATGCCTAAATGAAAAATGTGAACAGTACCGTATATGAATGGACGTAATGTACCCCATATATACTGTATTATGTATGCTACGATGTGCTTTGTTTTCCCCAGGTGAAGGTAAGAATTACAAGTGGGGAATTTGACAAAAAGATTAAAAATGCCAAATTTCCCAGGATGACCTGCCCTCAAGGGTAGGTCATCCTGGGAAAACAATTGATAGGTGCATAAACATTTTATTCATACCATAATAAATTTGGATGGGCAACTTATAAATTCGCCTTCTTAAACATCGACGTCTTCGTAGCGCCCGGCCAACAGGATCCAAAATCTTAAAAAGGCAGTCAAGCATCATTAACAGGTTGGTTTAGGTCTGACAATTCTTGGAGATATTTAGGAATAAATTTGGGGATTGGTTTATTTTATGGTTATCCTTAAAATATTAAATAATGATCTTATACAGATATAATGGGTAAAATTGTGGGACAAATAGCCGGTATCCATGGCCTAAAAAATTACATGAAAATACAGTAACATCACAAATTCAGGAAGCAAGCAAGACATATAGGTAATATTATATAATAATACGTGTTCGTTCTGCATTTTCATTGGTCGCAAGCTGTGTGTTATTAAAGTACACACGCACGGATGACGTCAACTCATGGCCTGATCTAATTTAGCTAATTTATTTCACGGGTCTTCGCATGATTTTTGCCAACTTTATTATAATATAAAACAAATAGATTTCATTTTTTTGTGTTCCTGTACTGTAATAGATCACAGATGACGCCATAGCGTGTGAAGAATAAAAAGTCACGCACTCGACTACGTCTCGTGTGTACTTTTTTGTTCTTCACACACTGTGACATCATCTGTGATCTATTACAGTACAGACGCACGCAAAAATGAAATCTGTTTGTTAAATAATACATGGCTATTTGTCAGCACCAGTATGCCCTTTTGGTTTGATATTCATACGTGGCAACCATGCCCTTTTGATTTGCTATCTGCATGACAGCAAGACATCCCTAATTTGCTATTTGTACTTTGTATGGCACTTTTGAATGTCAACTTGGAAAATACATACAGGCACATACGGATAGTGGACTTAACTAAAATATTTCAGTGATATCTCACTACTTCACCTGCAGCCTCTCTCGCAGTCGCCATCTTTGTACTTTTATACCTCTTGACCTCAAGCTTCCCTGCATGTATGTCTCACCAGCATTTGGACTTTGTTGCATAATTGTGCTTAATATGGTATCCAAGTCTGCATCTGGAATGTCAGAAAATGTATTTCCATCCTCTGTATTCATCCCAAATAACCGTCTCCTCCGGTATATTGTTGACCTGTCAACACCAATTGCCTCAGCAGCAGCTGACCATGTCATATCTGTGTCATGTAATTGTTGCAGCTGGTTCATGGTTATATCATACCTGTTCATGGTAGGTTATCAGATATAATGTTAAATTCATCGCCATATTTAAAACAATTTGATTGATGAGAGTTTTTTATTATTGTTTTACAAAAAGAAAGAAAACCACACACCTTGGTCTACCTGGCCTTCCAGTTTGCACTAACGCCGGACAGGCACTTCCTTCGTTTAAAGTTTGTTCTTGTTCCAGGAGAGAGCAATAATGACCAAATATCTGTAGCACTTTGTTATATAACACTTGCACTGTGTCTGTGACAACCAAGTCACCCTGATCAGCACAGCAGGCAACAAGGCCCACAAGCACACTTAAGTTATCATTAATTTTTCGGTGTATATACTCAATCAAATTGTTGTCCGCAGTAAACCACTGTCTCTCCGCTTCTTCGCACGATCTCTTCAAGTCTTGGAGGTATTCAATTATGTCGTCGGCCATATTTGAACGAATTGAAGCTTTTATTAATTTCTAACATGAAGTACTGCCCTTTCAATCAGCGACTGCGCATCTGCTGCGCATAATACTGAAATGTACACGCACAAAGTATACTGAAATGCACACGCATAAAGTATATTGAAATGTACATGCACAAAGTATACTGAAATGTTCACGCACAAAGTGTACTGAAGTGTACACGCATAAACTATACTGAAATGTATAAACTATACTGAAATGTACACGCACAAAGTATACTGAAATGTACATGCGTAGAGTATACTGAAATGTACACGCATAAAGTATACTGAAAACTCTCACAAAGTACCTTTTCCAACATACTTTATACACATATTTCCAGTGTACGTTGTAAGCATTTCGGCATAAGATATCGAAAATCAGCATATCATGTGTACGTTTCATGTTGTATTTTTGTTTCAGCTTATTTAACGCGTTTATCAATATTTTTGCAACACACGGCGCTTCATAGTTTAGACCAGTCTCAATATTCCCCAGTTTGAGTATCTCATGTAATAAATTACAACAGGAGATAGTCCAGACTAGGGAGTGTTTAGACCAGTCTCAATATTCCCCAGTTTGAGTTATCTCATGTAAAAAATTACAACAGGAGATAATACAGACTGGGGAGTGTTTAGACCAGTCTCAATATTCCCCAGTTTGAGTATCTCATGTAATAAATTACAACAGGAGATAATACAGACTGGGGAGTGTTTAGACCAGTCTCAATATTCCCCAGTTTGAGTATCTCATGTAATAAATTACAACAGGAGACAATCCAGACTAGGGAGTGTTTAGACCAGTCTCAATATTCCCCAGTTTGAGTTATCTCATGTAATAAATTACAACAGGAGAATATCCAGACTAGGGAGTGTTTAGACCAGTCTCAATACTGCCCAGTATCAAAAACAAATGGGACAATTGAGACTGGGGGAGCATCTAGTCTGCAATGCGACAGACTGAATGTTCCCCTGGTCTGAGTTATCCCAACTGAGCTAAACTAGTTATCCCCACGTGCTATGCTTACGAGCATTATATTTATTATCAAAGTATAATACAACAAGCATCTTACCAGGCTGTTTATTAGGATTTACTGATTTGAGCTTTCCGCAGCAACATTTAAGTCGTTTTGTAAAGTAAATACGTATGTAAAGCCTAGGGGAAAACTCAGCCTGGGGGAGCATTCAGACCGTCAAGCTACGTGCTCAGCGGTCCGCTATTTAAGCGCATGCGCTGTTGATTCAAGGGGAATACTCAGACTGGGGGAGTGTTGAGACCGTGACACCGGTCTGTGGCAAATGTTTAATACACCCATTGTTCGTTTTGTACCTATTTTGTTCAACTCCAGCCACTGAAGTCCATACAGTTAACAGTAAATAGTCTTCAAAAAGGTAACCACCGAATAGGATTGAAATTCAGACATAAAAACGATGTCTAAGATGAAAAAAGTAGTGTAATACACAACTTCACGTTGCCAACTGATGTCAGTGGCGCCACGAAGAATTACAAATTGCTGCTTCAATATCGACATTTTATGCATTAAATAACATACGTATTTCCTTTAACTCGTGTTATTTCGCTTTCGTGTAACTTTGAAGATTTTTTCCCCCACTAAGCTTAATAAACCACGTATTAATTGTGGTAGAGTCAAAAAAATATTGTTATAAATAGACACTAGTGTAATACGTTCACTTTGTCGTTCATGTTTCTTTGTCCATTTCAGAATTCGTAAAATTGACCGATCACAGCAAAGCACAAAAGTTCTAAACATTTGCCACAGACCAGTAGTAAGATTGCATTTTTTAGAATTTAATTTAAATTAAAGACTTTCATAGTACATAATTATATTAATCCCCGAGCCAACGGCATGAAGCGCCGTTCCGGGCATAAGCCCGGGGCGAGGCTTACTAATTTCATACTAGCGAAGTTCAAAGTCGTTGCTCGTGGTAGTTAGGTGGTAAGATTGGTATGTCATGACGTCAGCCTCACTGATCTCAACAATATGGCAGACTATCATGAATGGCTAACACTGATTGGCCAGATTTAAAATTTATTGTTGATTGATTAATCACGAACTCCACTGACAGCAAATATCTAAATTTGCTTTTTGCACTACAATATTTTGTATTTTTGCAAAAAGATTTGGCAACTTTCACAACCAACGAACGGTGGTCATTTATGATCTCAAGAATATGGCGGACTATCAGGAGTAGCAAACACTTTAAGCATCCAAAAAGGCGAGAGCTGAGACGAAAACGACTCGGGCAACAAGACTCTTGAAGAGAGATTAATTCTGGGAAAATACAGAGAAGCGCCAAGAATTTACTATGGCATGAAACACAAGGCAAGTTTGTTTATAATGCATATTTATACTTGTGTTTTAATGCTTTATAAAGGCTGGCATAGCCGTACTCCTCCAGTCTATTCACTGTTTAAATTCCAGAGTAAGTTTATGTTTTGCCAATGCAAGACTGTCTTCTTATTACTGTATTTCAAAATATTGATGAACTTTACATCTCAAAGAATATATGCAAAAATACAAAATTGGCTTGAAACGGTTTTATTTCAAATTTAAAGTTTATGTTAAAAATTTAGTTTCATAAATATTTCAAAATGTCTAATGTAATTTATAGGTCGTATTTTAAACCAAATTTAAGCTTACATTAGGCGTAATAACATACCGATGACAAATGTTGTGCAATATAAAAAAATTGTCAATAAAACAAGGAATAAAAACTGATATTTTGTCATTTTGAAAAAATATACAGAAGGAATAACAATTGCTGTGCTGCTATGACAACAACCTATGCAAGTACTTCATGTAATTTCAAAAATATAGTTGCATGCTCTTAGTTAGTGGCGAGGGGTTGCTGCATGCATGTATTTCTAATTAAACAAGATTCTTTTGTCATAATACTATTAACATATGACTGTTTTATTTTTGGGTAGTTGCAAGTAAAGAAAATTTTACAAAGTTATAAGTGTATACAATACATAAATATATTAACCTGATAGCATCATTTAAATCAATTCTGCAGCACACTGCCTGACGTCTCTACGAAATAATTTGTTGGGAACTTTAGACTAACATACATTTCTGGAATTAGAATGTTAAATGTCTCTTACCTTTTATAAATGTATGAGATCCCACAAGCAAATTAGTGATTTTGCACGAAATATCAACATCTCAACATAGGTACAGAAAACCGAGGAAAGAAATCACAATGAATACTTTGTGATTAGAATTAGGAACACATTTCCTAGACTAACTCCTTGGTCATGGAATGATGGAGTCTATCAAAATTTGCCATTTTAGGCATTGGGTATTGGTTGTGTTGGGTTGGTTGTGTGTGGTTATATTATAATAACATTAACGTTAACTATTACATGTTAAAAATTGTGTTTTGTATATAGATATTTCAGTAGAATTTGCATTTGTTCTTGTGTAGAAATTTCTAAATTTCCTAACTGACCTAACATTTCCTAACATTTCCTAACATTTCCTAATTTCCTAAACACAACAGAAAATGATGGAAACACGCTCTCAAAACTTCACCGCAATACATCGCTCCTCGGTAAAGTTTCGCGGTGCAATTTGTTGTTTTAAAACATTTTGCATGAGGATCTTTGCATGTAAAACCTTGCGATTTAGATGTTCTACCATATATGTTTAAATGCGTGTTTTGTTGACATATTCCGCTAGAAATTGAGTTTAAACGCTGTGTTTAGGTCGGCTCATGTGGCTTGTGCCAGCGGTATCACCCATGAGTGCTGCGCCAACTTGCGACACCGAAAAAAAACCCAGAAACGAGGCAAATTTAAAACTCCACCTCGCATACGTCAGGCAGAGTAATTAACTTCACCTGGCATTTGTTATTTGTAGAACTGTGTTTTTGACAGCCTCATCTGTCCTCACGTCTCCAACTTCACTAGGATTTTCTGATGTAGCCTGTTAATTAAATAAGAAGACCAGTAGTGTGAATATTAACTGTTAATCTTGGCAATCTAACAAGTACACTAAGATGATTATGGCATGCCCATTTAACTTTAACTTAATAAACTATAGGATTATTTTATATAAATTTCCAAGTTCATAATAGAACATACATCACATTCCCTACAGAAATGCCATGCAGAACTCCCAAGATGATGACATATCTCAGATGCTTTACAGTAGGGTTATCACCTCCAATACAAATGACTGGGCATTGGACAAATATCTCCTTTTTCAACAGTGCATCAAACATCACCATTCCTGTTTCAAGTGCTAAACAAAAAAGTGATCAATTGCCAAATGGTACAAAACATTGACTCTGTAACACAAAACGACTGATGTGTAATGTATCACATTGGTTAGAACATTAGAAAGAAGATCATGGTGCTGTACCTAATAGGTCCTGTGCAATGACTTTCTCTAATGTTTTTGAGTTCACTAAATTAGACACACAAACAAAGTTTATATTGCTAAATTTACTGATTTCTTCTCTTGGCAGGCTGGCTAGGAAAAAGGAATATGTCTCTAACTTGTTCCATTTTTTGGAACTGTTTCCACTTGTTTCATCCAAAAATATGACAAGGGGAAGAGTCAGAGTCTCTACTACTTGCTGCTATCTTTGTTGGATGTTCACTCTAATACAGGGTTATTTTCTAGTTTGGAAACAATAATGGTAAGGTTTATATATCACGCCTGGCATTTTGCACGCGAAAACGATCATTTGAAGTGAGACATTTTTTGTCGCTGGCGCGCGCGATTTTTGGGAGATTGGTAGCGAATTTGACAATCAAAAAATTCCCCAATTTCCGCGTGCAATATTTTTTGCGCGTTTCTTTTGAGGGTTATTTAAGATTAATAGGGAAATAGAGGAACTCTTGAGGATCAAAATGATATCAATATTGCCATGGTAACCTGCAGTATTTTTCTACTGGCGCGCTTCTTGCTTGAGGCATACGAGCGAAATGGCGACTTTTCGCTAAAGTTGTAAAAGTGTTTCAACTTTGGCTTGTATAGGCTTCTTCATTTTACTTAATTTTTATTTTATTTTTGGTCTGTGTGAAAGAATGAAGTCCCATTAAAGTTCGTATGTTTTTTGTTTTTTTAAAAATGTTCTGATTTACTTGATATAATGCCTTTTGCGAAGGCCAAATTCTACCAGCGCTTTAATGTCGGTGAATACATGCGTCAAAGAAGCTTAGGCTGACGTGCTGTTGAAAAGAAGCAGAAGCTAAAGAATACAGCACAGATGCTGAAACGATTAGATAGGAAGGTAAGATACGTTTTATACTTTTCTTATGTTTTGGAATTGAGTATGTTAATTTTGATTGTGTAAATACTGCTTGTTAAGTTTAGTTCGTACTACAGACTACACTATACTTATTGTATTTATGTTATGAACACATATAGTAGCCTTAAACCTTGGCGCACATTTAATAACTGAGAAAGTCAGCCCACAGTTAAAAGTATAGATTGGTTCCATTTGTTGTCATCTTCTTGCTGAAATTTCAACTATATAGAAATTAATATAAATTTTGTGTGTGCATCTATAGCATGGGCAATGCCTTATTGTGTGTTGATATGTACATGTTAAAATGTTGAACTGCCATACCTAATCCATAACTTTCGGAATTTCATCATCAGTGCTTATCAGTAAACTGAGAGATACAGTATTTGGCTGGAAGAAACAACTCATACACTGTAGTAGAACAACTCATCAGGCAGCAATTACATTAATCATAGACAACACTTGTATAATTAACTGGCCTATTGACAAGTAGGCTTTTGGGTCATCTGGTGCAATGCAACTTAATTTCACAATACATACATAACCAAATCTAACCTGGTACAATAGATATTTGTCTTAATGATGAGTAAAATCGGCTGGCTTTAGCAATACCTCACTTGGGGGCATGGCTTAATAAGTTGAGAAACATTTGATATTTGCAGGTGCAGACATTAGTTAATGAAGCTGAGGAGTTAGGTAGCATCAGGGAAGAATTGGTAGAGGAAACAGGTAGACAGGAATTAGAGTTTAGCATTAGCAAGGCAGGAGCAGAAAAGCGGAGAAGCAGACCAACAGGAGAAGGAAGTTGTAGTGAGGTGACAAAGAGAAGGCGTAGGAATGAAACAGTGGCAGCAGTTAGTGCAATTCATGGAGGTGGGAATAGCTTGAAGCCAGGGATGATTGGGATGTTGCAGACATTGGAAAAGAAGTGTAAAGAGGAAGATATTGTTGATGGTCTGAAGAGCTGCAAGAAGCTGAAAGAAAAAGTTATGCCAAGATTATACAAGGAAGATTTGAAAAGATTTGAAAGGTCATCAGACAATATGCTCAGATCTATTGCTATGTATTATAGTAAGGGTGTAATGGGTAAAGATAAGTATAAGAGAGTGTATAAAGCTAGTTCCTACAAGCAGGAACCAGGTAAGAAACGGGCTATGCGTATTAAGGTTGCCAACTGCCCCCTTCCCCGGCTTGTTCCCTACCACAGGTTAATGTCATATATAAAATCAATTGATATTGGTGAGTTGCATAGTGTTGGTGAAAATCTGTGTGATGGCTTGGATGATTGCGACAAGGTTAATGGTTGTTACAGGGATGTTGAAGATCTGCTGGTGAGAATGGCTAAGTTTTATCTGAATCATGGTAAGTATGATCTCCTAACATTTGACCAGCCTAATACATTTCATGTTGCTTTGGGTGGAGATGGTGCCCCCTTTGGAAAGGATGACACAGCGTGTTCATGGCTTGTCAGTTTCCTGAATATTGGACAAGGTGTGTTGAGCAGCAATGATAATTTTCTTATTTTTGGTGCCAATTGTGAAGAAAACTGTTTGCCAGTTAAACGTTTCTTGGGTAAGTTAATGAGTGACATTAAAAGAATTCAGAGTTCTTCTTATTCTATTCTGGCTAAGGGGGTGAGCATTAATGTCAAGTTTGTGTTTGCAGAACTGCCAAATGACATGAAAATGCTTGCTTTCTTAGCTGGAGAGCTTACTAACAGTGCCACATATTTTTCAACGTTTGCAGATGTAGACAAAGAATCTCTAGCTAGAATTGGAACGTTTGGTCACAAACCATCAGACACGTGGAAGCCATGGAAATATAGTAACAGGATCAAAGTGGTCAAAGCTGTTAACGAATATAAAAAGAAGATTAAAGGCAAAAACGTTTCTGCTAACACCAAACGTTCAAATGTGACATCATTTATTGCCAAGCAAAAAAGCCGGCAAGAGTTTGTTCCTTTGGTGGCTGAATTAGTCGACCGTGCACATGTTGAACCGCTTCATTTAAAAAATAACGCCTGTGCATTGGCTCACCGTTATCTTTTAAATCAAGCAATTGAAATGTCTAAACCAAAT
Source organism: Muricea muricata (assembly GCA_963855995.1). NCBI lineage: Eukaryota > Metazoa > Cnidaria > Anthozoa > Malacalcyonacea > Plexauridae > Muricea > Muricea muricata. The sequence goes on from OY979716.1 coordinate 28,110,382, forward strand.
CTTCCAACTTCTTTTTCTCAGGTTCCACCAGGAACACCATTTTCCAAGTTCATTGCTGTTTTACGATCCAAATGCAATCTGAATAGACTGGCAAAGAGAATAATACGATGGTATGATGACAATGCAAATTCTGATGCAAAGACTTTTAGCTATAGATTTACAGGTAAGGATTTTCGCATGTTTTTACATAACTTCATGTTTCTTGTTGATATCCTCAAAAATGGTGCTTCTGGTAAAACTCTAAAATTACTTCATGTTCACGCATATCTTTGTTTGTGTTTGCGGAATGCGGTGTCTTTGTTCACTCGTGTGAACATTACTGATGAGGAGGTAACTAAATTATATCAGCACTGTACTGAATTCTATCGTGGTTACTGGTTATTTTTTACTGTTAACCCTACAGTGTGGACCCTTGGATGTGTTGCTCCAGTTCACACCAAGGAGATGAAGACGTGTTATGGATTGGGTCTTGGGCTAAACTCTATGGAGGGAAGGGAAGCAAAGCATATTGCAATATCTAAGTATTGCCAAAATACTGCATATGCGCACAGATGGGAACAGGTTTTCCATCATGAGTTCATCTCACTTATTTGGCTTCCCACCCATGGTTATACTTGTACTAATGTGAATAATAGTTCTTCAACAGGCAGTAGTTATATCCCAAAGCGTGTACGAAGCAAAGATCCAAATTATTGTGATTGTGGATTAGAAAAAGAACCATCAGTGGAATCATGTAGATTTTGTTGTCACGAATTGCGGAGAAAGATAAAGAAAAGCATCAATATATGTAAGTCACTTCTTTAATTTATTGTACTATTGCGACTGCACTTTCAGTTTGTTTTCAAGAGCTAAATTACTGTGCTGCAACGTTGACCTGTATCTAAGCCTGGTTCACACTTGTCGTAAGAATCGAGGATAGCTTCTGCTGGTCCATGTGATTGAGCTAATTCTATACCATCGCAAAAGCAATCTAATGTTTGTCCCATACTTTAGTTCATTCAATATTCATTCACATACATTCCAGAAGGAAAAATCCCCGATTCTTACGACAAGTGTGAAACAGACTTACAGTAAGAGGAAAGCAGACTTGCACTCATCTTGTTTTGTCAAATTCTATCATTTCACTGTCTAAGTTTTTGATAAAAAGTAATATGCTAGCCAGGGCCTAAAGTAAAACGGAACTACATGTATTTAAACTAAAATGGCTTAAACGACTATTCTGTGCAATTAGTGGAATAAAATTATTGCTTGTGTCGTCAAATTCCATCCCTATCTGTCGATGGAATCCCGTGCCGTCAGTCGATGGAGCAAAAACATGCAGTCGTCTTGAGAGAGAAGATAACTAAGAAACCTGTCGATGTTTAGTTTATCGATTTACTGTATTACCATTTGCAGTAGTTCTCATTCGTCACAAAACCGTCAGCAATAATCAGCGATCTTTTGTTTGTGATTATTGATAGAGAAAATACAGTATATGTAGAAAGACCAAAGCATTTTTCCATCAGTAATCCCAGACAAAGATGTCACACACGGCGAATTGCGACGAATGAGAACTAGCCACAGTTAGCAACCAAAGAGTATTAGCATTTGGCTAATTCTCTGTCTCGATAATGCTATTACAGTAATAAGGCCACAATTCTGCTTCCATCCTTCACTAAAAATCTTACCGTAGATACAGGTCAAGTGCACTTTTGTAAGCTTGCCTCTCTTTTTCAAACTTGAATGCTTTACTGTAACTCCCAAATGAGTTCACTCTGTGTTATTTAATTCCAGTTAATTTGCAATACATGGTCGCGAATTCCAAAGTTTACTCACTTTCGCATGTACTCGCTTTGTTATTCAAATTGTTTCAACTAAAACTGGCTTACCACATTCAAGATTTCGTAAAATACACGCGAATTGCAATAAATCATGCACCAAGTAAGCGAACTCTAGATCTGATTTATCTTCGGATATTCGCGATTCTTGTATGCATGCATATTATAATGTTCTTTGTATTCCTGGGCCATTACGCCATTAGGGAGTTAAAGCATTGAAATTCGAACATGTGGATTGGCGCTTGAATTCAAAAGGTAGCCTTTTTTGGTACGCACTGTACTTTTCAAATGTGTATAATATAAAGGCTGTTTTCCACTAGGCGGAATTTTCCGCTCGCAACGCTCTTCTTCTTTGTCTTCTTCTACGCGGAGTATTCCGCCTAGTGGAAAACAGCCTTTATGCGCGAAATCCTGCATCATCAAAAATTTATATGATCTTAGCTTCGTTTGTCACAAACATTTACTTTCGGACGAAAACATCTGGCGCCGGTTGTATCACTATTTAACTACAAAACAGTGATTAAAAAGTGATTAAGTGTTTTATACAACCGGTCCATGGTCTATATTCCCTCGCGGATAATATGAAAAGTATTTCCGGAACCCTTGATCTTAATTGAGATTAGAGTTAATTCATTTGGCAAACAAGATATTTTGCGTACACTTTCTGTACGATATTTCACATGGGCAGCAGTTTCTGTATAAACAAAGGTTAGCGTGCGTAACTGCGAAATAACGTACGTACTAGGTGGTGTTGTGCAGTTAATTTATCAAAATTTGAGAGTCCACTTTCAGTTTGACAGTCCAAAAAAATATACTCACGCGTTCGGTTTGATGGTTTTGTAGAAAGCACCACGTAAATTCATGGTTTCAAGGATTCCTATCTGTAAGCTCGAATCTTCGTCAGTACTAATAATGCGACTGATGTAAATTCACAAATAATGAATTTAAGTGGTGATTCCACAAAACTGAACTGGTGTTATATCCACCATGCAAACGTACAAAGAACTTACTATTGGTATAGCCCTGAGCGAGCGAGCAAACATGCGTGCACATACTGCAATTAATCTCAACTCCTTGTCCAATTACTAAAGCCTGTTTTCCACTGTCGTATTTTGCCATTGCTGGCAAAAAATAACAGCCTTCGAAAAATTTAATTATTAGTTCTTTGTTGTCAACACAAAAGATTAAACAGAAGTCAACCGGGCTTAAAAGGAGAGTTTTGTTGAGCACAAAATGATGTTTTCGTTTTGTTGATATGATAATTTGCTGAGCTGAGATATGTTATAAGGCTAATTAATCCGGTAAGCCGGTTATCGCACAACTGGACATAAACGTATCGTCAGCCTCTTCGGATAATTGTCTAACTCATTTTTCATGCTTTTAAGACAAAAATAGGAAAAAAAGCACTCGGGCATCAATGGGAGATATTTTAATATTGACAAAATGTTGTCAGGGTATGTTGCTCTGCTCGGGTCAAATATTATGAAGACTAGGTCAATTTTACTCAGTAATGTTGTTTAACTCACTTTTACTTTGAAAATATGGAAGCAAAGTTTGCAAACGTATTTGACAAAAACTTATTTTGAGCCGAAAATTTAGCAATAGTATTTTATGTAAATGACGTCACAAGTGCAGCTTCCGCGAGTTTCCATAATTATTGGGGGTTTTACAATAGGATATGAACATTTGCATTCATTTGAATTTCGATTTCAATCTGTTTGTCCGAAGTCGGTACTCGAAATGGCAACCGTAAAGTATACGCTATTATGAGTATGTGGCTGACGATATAATGTGTCTGCTGGTCCTGTGTTAGGAGACAATTTGCTGGTCTGTGGCATGCTGAACGGCCTTAATCCGGTTAGCCGGCCATCGTACAACCTGCCTAGTCCATTATTGATTGGCGTTCGTGTGTTCAGATGTTCGTTAGTTCAGGATGTCGTTTTGTAAGGTAAGTATGGTGTGTAATCAGGTAAGTATGTGCATGAGCCGTATAGATGTTGATTTTATATACTGTTTAAATAATAACCTGTGGTAGGGGGAAATGAATAAGTGGTTGAGCAAACCAGTGCTAAGAATAGTTTGAGAATGAAAGTACAATACATGGTTTGAACAATTTAACCTTTGGCTTTGATCTGTGAATTAATGCATGTTCCTTGTTGGTTCAACCGCTTGTTCAGTCTGTTCTGTGCTCAACTCATACACGTCCATAAAGCCTGGTTTCTAAATCACCGTAACGATCGCAAAGCAGACGTCACAATTTTTTAAAAGGCCCAGTCATACTCTGTGGTCCAGTTATAAATGCACATAAACCCCAAGTACTCTCAATTTATAACTGCTTTCATTTTCAGTTTTGTACAGTTATATTTAGGAAGATTGTCTCAGCTGCTACGGATCATACGGTACTCCGGCTTAAACCAATGTAATGATTGCATTAATTTTTCAAGTTTACGGAAACATAAATCACTAAAGTCATGCTAGAGTTTCTCACAGTAAGTACGACGATGAAAACAAAAGGCAATTTAACAGCGGAATTAAAAGTTTTTCTATCAATTAAATTTACAAATATCTGCAAAACAGTTTTTATTTCAGTAAAGTTGGCGACCTTCAGTATTCTCTGTCTGTATACCCAGGTGATCTGACGAGAAGCAAAAGAACTGAGACTGTAGCGACAGAAGAAATCTAGTTTTGCACTCATTTAAACTAAATACTTTCACAAAACTGTTTAAAACGTTGTGCACTGATACTATTTATAGGTTTAGTTTTGTGGAAAGACCACGTTACAGTATTTTATTACTACAAAGTTTTCGATCCATAGCTCGGATTACCTTATGAATCATTATTAAGTTTTGCTGTTGGTCAATATGCAAGACACATTAAAGAACTTACTTTATGCATGCACTCGTTTATGAACGAGTAAACGAACTCAAAAATGGCAAGTCTCGGTTTTTTTTCGAGGGTTGAGATCACCTGGATGTTAAACGTAATTATAATTTCTGGACTTGATTCAAATCTGCTTCTTGCCTATCTACCATAATTCGTCGATCAATTTGTGTGGCTCGTTTGCCTTTTTTATACTATATACCTCGTGCATTTGCAGGTGCTGATAATAATTTTTCTTCACGTTTAAATCAAGTTGTTGAGTTAGTCAAGTTAGAAAAAAATTCATTTAAAGTTTATTTAAGACTAATGTGGTTTATGATATCAGCAGCAGACTTGAAGGTAGTCTATAAATTACTGAATATATAACATATGTTAATAGTGTAACATACTATCACAATGGGGTTGAAAATGTTTTACAATGAAGTACTAATTATGTGAAGAACCTTGATATGTCAAATATTAGATTTTCGATACAAGGTTATTACTGAATGCAAAATCTGTGACATTTTGCCCTAAAGTTTGTTGGCAGATTTTACTGGCAAACTAAATGATACTCTGCCACATTTACTATTGTATGCTGCTATCGTAATAGGTAACATACCTAATTATAGCATGCATTGCTTTAGTTTTCTGATAACCTGTATTAACAGCATGATCGTCTCATCAGTTCATACAACTAGTAATTCCTATAAAACCATTTTTGTCTATACTAAAAGAACTGTATGATAAAATGTACAACACTACTGCAAGTAAAATTACATGTATGTTATCAATGGCTAATTATTATGCCACTTCAAAAAATATGTAACAGAATGATGCAATTTTATTGCATTTGTTCAAAGGTGAATGCTGTAGTCTATAATTATAATTGATATGATGTTATGACGTAGAAATAAGACAACTATGTCTACAATCACTGTGCTTCAGTTGTATGTGTGCATAAATTATTCCTACTTTATGCTGCAAATTGTTGCAACATGAAAACAAAACAACCTGAATGTGAGAATAATTTTTTGGCCAAATACAATAGCTTATGTTTCATGCCATTAACTTAAAAATGAAGGGTGAATGGGTATGATAAGATAATCTCTTTGCATTTAGCTGAGAATTATAAACTAAGCTGAATTCCTGTTCGAAGAATTCTAACGATTGCTATCATTTTACAACCTATGTATGCTATGCTAGGTTTTCTCCGAATACTCCAGTTTTTCTAGGTTTTCTCCAAATACTCCACTACTGCTTTAAAGCAACACCAATTTTGCAAAGGGAAGCTGTGGGGTATCATTATATATTCAGAATTGTGGGGTGGCACATTTCGACTTACTTTGTTTTGAGTTAATGATAATTGAGAGCTCTGGTGAAAAAATAATCTAGGTTTGCTATCTGGGGATTTTTATCTTGCTTTTGCTATTTTGGGTATTTGTTATCTGGAAAACTAGTCATCCGAGAAATATGTCGTGTAATGAAATGGCAAGTAATTGGAAATTTCTGTTGCCTGCAGTGAATTACCAGAGTACATACAGTAATTGCTCCACATTCATGCTGATGTTACAGAGAGAGTGGTACAAATCTGCATGATTCTGGTGATAATTTCCACTTTTAGGTAATTAGAAATTTCCAATTAAACACAAAATATTTTGTGTTACAATAATACTTGACTACAGGATGTACCAAAATAAAGAAGACCCTTTGAAGTTGCCACAACTCAAACCAGCTGCAATCTGTTGTATCAATTTGACAGCTCTGAATGCTTTGAACTAATGAATTAAAAAATAACATGAAGTCATGTACACTTTTGGATTTTAGCATGTTTATGATTTTCCATGTGCACAAAACTCTGCACGTTTACATATCATTTGTTCAAAACATTTATTGCAGCTATTTCAAAGGATCTACTTTCATACACCCTGCATGCATACTAAAAGTGAAAAATGACATATTACTAACAAGCATGTTGAGGGAAACCATTTACATTCCACTCTCCATAGTTAAATCCGATGACTAGCCTTCCAGATCTTTTCTTGTAGATTAGAGCAAAATCTTTAACCTCGTTTACGATGACTGACGCGGTGTGTACCTTTCGCGCTCCTGAAAAAACTCGCTTGAAGTAACCAGCCACAACCTCATTAGAAAACCCAGATAGCAAACCAAACAACTCATGAACCAGACGCATGGAAGTAAACGAAAGAACAATCGCCTTGCTGTTATCGCGATGGAAACAGAATGGCTCCACAAAGCCGTCCAACCCCCGAACAACCCTCACAATAACACGGAATATCTCCAATGGAGTGTCTCGATGTATTTCGCCATAGTACGGGTTTCTTACACTTCGCCTTCCACCAATCCTACGCCGTATTCCTGCCAACCACAGTCGAGCTTCCCTTTGCAATATTGGTGCTGGATTAATCGGGCTCCTCAAGGTAGCTAGCACATTTCCGTTTGGGGCATTCGACGTAGTAAGCACTGCTTCAACTTGCTTAGTGCAAGCGTGTACAAAAAACGCCACGTCTTCGACGCCTTTCTCCCGAGCCAAATCACCCAGGGCTTCTTTTAGTTTCTGGGAGCAATTTGGCGGCCGTTCGGAAACGTTAACCGTTGTTGAATCATTGAAAATATCATGAGTCAACACTTCTTCTACACTAAAATTCCGACTTCGGACGGCCGCCATCTTGTCTAATTAACTATGCTAATGTGCTATACCGCTGGCTGTGTATAACACCGACGCTACTTTTAAGAAGACTACCGCGGGTCATAATGAATGGCAAATGATAGTTTTCGCGTGCAAAATGCCAGGCGTGATATATTAACTTTAATTTAAAATAAGAGATCAGAGGGGTTGATAATTATGTGGAGGGGGACATAGGATTGTATACTCCTCAAAGTCTTGGTCAATGTACAGTAGATGTCAGTAAATGGATCAGAGGAAGGGGCATTGATTCATTTCACTTGGCAGGCTGATACTGAATGTTGCTGGATTTGCAGGTTCAGGCTACACGCTGCACCCCTATAAATATATCTTGCTTTGATGCATTGCTGTATGAGCACACTATTACCTCTGGAGTAAGGCTGTAGATAACACCATCAATTTCCTTGTACATTAAAGGAGCTGTACTGACTCCAGTAATGTGGTTGATGTCAAGATCCTCCACCTGTTCTGTCATTACCAGATGATTATGGTGAATCGGATTAATGTGGATTTTCACGATTTCACACATGAAGACAAGACAGTTCTTAGTTTCCTAAAAAGATTAATATTAGTTATTCAACTGAACTGTATGGGGAATATTTTTGTAACTTAATTTGCAAAGTTAGTTTCTGTCTTTATTACCTGGACATAAAATTTTTGAATTTTTCCAAATGCTTTAATGTTATCCCTTCCAAATTCAATAATGTCCCCCACGAAAATAGTTTTGCCATTAACGATTGCAGATGTTGTCTGAAATTGATCACATATATGTCACTTTCTGCCCTACAATGAACATTGTTAAATTGTACATAATTGAAACAGCTGTCTATTATATACATTGGGACATGCTAGCAAAAAATGAACGACATTAAACCTGATACATCTCCTGAATTATGTGTTGTGTCCGTTGAGGATATGTGATAACTTGCTGAGCAACCTGAGGGGTATCCAATTGTAACTGGATATGTTTTGATGGTGGAATCCAGTAAAATGGATGACCATCACCATATGCCTTTAAAAAATAAAAATGGAAAAAATACATGAGGTTTGAAACTTTGAATATATTGCTGGCACTTATAGTATTAAATAACAAATTCTGGCATACCAGAACAAAATAATGTCCAGTATTTTATAATCTGTTAGTTTTGGTCCACCAGCACAGTGATTCTGGCATGGTAGTCCCAAAAAGAAATGCAAGTATTTAATGCATGTTTATCCATTGCTGTCCCTGTGATGAAAGAGATAGGTGCGTCTCACACGTATTTGCAGCTCAATTAATGTGTTAATCAATAAATTGTAATATCACCTTTTGTACTATTAACATTTGTTGTAAGCCATCAATCTTGAAGGATAACACAGAATTAAGAGATGGAGGGTTGACTCTGAATCGCTCCAACAGCATCCAAAGGAATTCAAGGTCTACTCTTGACTTATAAAATATAGAACAACGTATCAAATAAGAAGGATGCAGCAATGAGATTGACAAGTGAAATTGTCAGACTTAGTCCCATGAGCAAGAATCAATATTCTTATAAATAGTGAATAAATTCTTGCAGAAGTTTGTTCCGAGTCACTAAATATTTTCTCTTTAACAACCAATATAATTCTGCCATGTGAACCATTATGCCATGTGAATAACAATACAGCAAGAAGAACTTTTCATCTGGAAAGGGATAAAAAGTACTTTTTGCATCTCCGCCTAGGGTTGTTTCCGGCTCACTGTCAGACTCAGCTGGTGATGTTTAGCTAGTATCTTCGTAGGAATATCGATTGGTTGGCGAAATCGGTAAACTTGAGTGGAAAACGTCTTTGCCCTCGACCTCACTGTCGTCCGAGAAATATGCAGGTTCTTCATCAGCCTCCAAAGTTGCACCGCTTTCCGTGACCATCAATTGCATTTTATGATTTTGCAAGTTACATTGTCGTAAATAGCTGCCGTTGGACTCGAACTGCATTTCGCAAATATCACAACACTATGGTGGCCCAGGTGTGCCACCTACATTTTTTGTTTGCGAAAAAAAATAATAAAAAAATAAATAAAATGGATTTAAAAAAATGAAAAAAAAAAAATTAATGAAAAAAACAATAAAAAAAAATAAAAATAAAAAAACTGAATTAAAAAAAATAAAATAAATTGAAAAAACGTGAAGCCCAGGCGTGCCATTCCGGGGGAAGTGTAACTCTACTAACCGCGTCTGCAAGCCAAAAAGATTGCGGTCATTCAGTGTCACATTTTCCAACATGGCAGCATGCAATGATGCAAATAACAAGCTTATCGGTATTTTAATTTAAAAATAGATTTTCAACTAATAGTATAATATAAATCGATCGGAATGTCAAAGCGAAAGCAGTGGGACGAGTTTAAAAATAAAATGTCACGCAAAAGAATGGGCAAAAAGGAAGGAAAAGATAGCATTGAGCATTTGACTGTACAGCGACTTTCTCCCTCGGTCGAAGGTAAGGCCCAAAAATATACAAGAATTGGGCCATTGACAATGGTCCCTTTCCCACATGAGGATAAGACAATGGAAAACATCAAACAAGCATGTAAGGATCATCTTGACATTGATGAAGGTTATCAATGTGACGTTCTTGCTGGGGAAAGAGGGCCATCTTACACTAATGTGAATCAGATAAAAAACTGGAAACTAATACACATCAGATTTGTGGAAAACGATACCAATTTGCAAAAGCACAGAAGATCTAAAGAAACGGAATTCAAGCGGTGTAATACACCCTCTGCATCCTTTAGTGCAAAAAGGTTTGTAGACCAGAGCCAAGTGTATAACCAGTCATTACCAATATCAAATGTCAATGTACCTGGCGGCAGCAATGTTGTAGCGACGTCCACATTTCCCAGATCTGTCCCTCTCAGTCAACTTATTAAGATTGGTAAGTTGATCCCACCTAAGAAGGACATTGCTACCTTACAGTTAGAAGAATTTGATGTTGAGAGTAAAAGCTGGAAAGATAAAGTTGAAGCAGTGTTGTCAATTAATGTTGACAAATTTACAAGTGGTGGATGTCGTGATGCATTTTTAGCCACTGGCCTCAAAGTATTGGTTGGACAGTTTGTGGTGAAACGTTACAGACCTGATCGAGTTGCAGAGCTTTTAGAATATTTCCACTCCCTGGATGCACACACTAGAAAAGTGGTACAGATGCACGCTCTTGCTCGGCACTTTTCACTGTTGTTGCGTGATCTTCTTCCTGTTGGATTTGGTGAAACATTTCTCTATACCAAGCTCTACTACACAGTGCTAAAGGAAGAGTTTGTTACGGTAGAGCCATATATTGAAGGAAATTTCAGAAAGTATGTTAATAATACTGGTGACATCACACTAAAAGATGGCAGTGAACTTGCTATGAAGGCAGAGTCGTTTGTGCATTACTCATTTGTGAAATCAGGTAAGCAGCTGATGATCGTGGATCTGCAAGGTGTCAACTATATGCTGTGTGACCCAGAAATCGCAAGTAGTAAGTTATATGATGAAAACAACGACATTTATTTCTGTGCTGGAAACCTTTCAACCAATGCAATAGAGACATTTTTTGAACAGCACAAATGCAACAAGTTCTGTGAACTATTATCTTTGGATAAGTCATAAAGCTATGCAGAAATGTTATGAGATACACTACTATTAGCTGTTCAGTATTTTGCACAGATATTTATGTATATTTGATAGGGGTGCACCAGATACAGTATCCGGCCAGATAGTGCAAAATCATACTATCCGGCAACCTGCTGGATATTTACTACTATCTGCTGAATACCAATGTTTCCCCCTGAAAACTCTAAATTGGTGTGAATAAAAACAAATAATGTTATACAGTAATATATTATTGCTGTTTTATCAAGTGTTTTTATCATTTTGACTCAGTATTTGTTACTAAAAGAATATAGTAACTAGAATAAGCTTTCTAATCAAGATGTCATGTGACATGTTATGTTTGCAATTACCTTTGGATGTCAGACTGTCTTTGAAATATGTGTTTTCATACATGTTTGAGAATGAGATGTACGGTATATAAAATATCTGGTGCACCCCTGATGTTTCTGTTAAGGTTCCACATACAGCAGTTAAGTATGTTTGTGTAATTAATGTTAATAGCCTTGTTAATAACTGCAGTTCAGTAGGGCAATCAAAGTCTAAAGACATTCTCAGAACTTCAAACATCTCAAAGATTTTAAATTACAACATAATGCTTGTAAAATTAATTTTATATTTAAGGAAATTTGTTTTGGATTTTTTTTTATTAAACAACATGTTCATATTTGGTTCATTAGCAAAGTTCAAAATTAATTTATTTCATCACCAACTACTGTGTCCTCAAAGTTCTGCTTTAGGAAACGAAAGGCAAGTAAAGCTTCATTTGGAAGAACTTCCTTTCCTTCGGGAAATATCCTTTCACACTTAGCACAGAATCGAGGGTGTAAATAGTCATTGGTATCTTCTAGAATGCTTGAAACTTCTGCAACTTCTGCTAAATCCTCATCACTTACATGTGTTCCAGACTTAATGCCTCCATATTGGTCAGGAAACTGGTAGATGTGTTCTGGAATTCCATCAGGAAGATGTTTGTTCCTTTGCTTTCGCCCTCTATGATTGTTCCAAACTGTGTCTTTGAAACAATCTAGTTCTTTTTGTAGCTAGGGTATATACACATATGCAAGCATTGACCTAGAGGAATAAAGGCATTCGTAAACACATTAAGGGTATTTGTTAGAACTCTGTTTTAAAATGCTTCTGCCACCAACATTTTGCAATGTGGTACACAGTACCTGTCAGTTTCGTTAGAAGGATCATAGTCTCCAGATTCCAATAATTCATTCAATTGGTCCTTAAAATAGGTCTCCATTCGTTCCAGCAATTCCCGCCACCATCGCTCTATTTTATTCTGTGTAGAGGGGCCATACAACACGGTTTCAGATGCATCACCTACATTATTAAGTTTCTGCTGTAAATAGCAGTGCATAGTAGTCATCACAACAGTTTCAGTTCCTTTGTCCACTCGAATTCTTTTGGGTAGTACTAAAAATATAAATCTGTGAATTAGTTTGAACAACTCCAAAAAGAAAAAGGAATAGGAGCAAGATATTTTAACCAACTGTGGTTATAGCTATAACAAAATTGTATCTGCAACAAAATTAAGTACAACAATATAGTAGCTTGCCATCTAATGTGGTGTATATAGGGGCTTCAGTGGTGCAGTCGTCAGAGCAAGCAGCTTTCACCTCTCAAGTAGTAACACAACTAAGGGAAATACTTGATATAATCTGCCACTGAAAAGCCCCGATGGGGAATGAGCTGAATAATATATGTATGTATGTACATGTAGCTTGTGCCACACCAACCATGATTTTAAGGAAGGCCTAGACACATATTAACATGCCTTTGCAATTCCCTTGAAATGTGTTTACACAGTTACCCTCAATCATTTTATATTCTACTGTATGTTATCAAGAACAAATGTAAAGTGGTAATGAAATTTTACTATAAATTAAATGATCAGGAAATGTAGATTCAGCAGCAATGTTTAATATACATTATTATGAATCAACAAACCTTAATCACAGTGTGTAATCATGCATTTAATAGCTGCTTACATAAATAAAATTAACTTACCATGGCCTTCTAAAAGATAGTCAAAGTAGAATCTGCCAATGACCTCTGGTTTGTTGTTTGTTGTCCATATACGTAAAAAGTTTATTCTCCCACTGAATGTATCCTGCCCCCCATATATACATAGAGGGAACATTGATTTTTGGAAACCACATAATTTGTCATGCCCATCCAAGGACATTGTGAAGTCAGAACCCTATTAATAAGAAAAAGAAAATACTTATAATTAACAAACATAAAGGGGAGAAATACCTGTTGATGATGCTAACAAACCCCCTCAGAAATTTTCCAAAATTTTCTTTGACCCTGTGAGAAAACTTTGTCAACAGGTACACCGTCCCTGAGGAATTTTCAAAATATTTTTCAACCCCCTGAAAAAGAAATTTCTTGTAGTCACCCCCCTCAGAAGTGGAACTTCCAAAACCCACTGAGAAATTTCTGAGAAGGTTGAAAGAGTCTGACCCCTTGGAAAACCTCATGTGAACAAATAAAAAGTTAAAACACTAAAATAAAAAGTTAAAACACTAAAATAAAAAGTTAAAACACTAAAATAAAAAGTTGAAACGTAAAAATAAAAAGTTGAAGTGAGCCTCCTGGGCTTCCATGGGGAGCGGTGTATATATTAAATGGAACAGCCCAATTCAGAAATATCAAATATGCCTATTGATAGACTAATGAAATATATTAGCTAACATGCATAAGTACTTTTTCATTTATATCTGTTTTTTACACGCAATCTTTATTCGCAAGGAGTTGGAATTGCAGTTTCTGAATATTTACCTCTGCCGTGAAGACATTGTTTCTTTTAGGCCTTCTTGGTCTTCCAACATTTCCTCTTGCTTCCAGACCTTCAGGATTTACTTCTGTCATAACGTTGTATACTAAATTCCTGGGCACGTTTAGTTGGTGAATTTCTCGCACTTTCTTGTGCATGGCTCGGTATCCAAGCAGTCTTCCTGGTCCGTCAATCTCTTTTCTTACTGCTTCTTCAACTTGTGCCACGTCCACATCGTAATTTGTATATTTAATATCAAAATGACTCATTCTTCGGCACAGAGTTCTTAAACTCCAATGATACATTGGGTATTTTTGTTTAAGAAAGTCTAGTATTTCTAAGCGTTGAAAATTTCGACGGACATAATCCTGTAAGTCAGCTTCAAGTTCTTCATCATTTTTCCAGTCCGCCATCTTGAACCAGTATCAGAAACTGCAATCTTTTTGGCTTGCGGACGCGGTTAGTAGAGTTACACTCCCCCCGGAATGGCACACCTGGGCTACACGTTTTTTCAATTTATTTTATTTCTTTAATTCACTTTTTTTATTTTCATTTTTTTTATTTTTTTTTCATTAATTTTATTTTTTTTTTCATTTTTTTAAATCCATTTTATTTATTTTTTTATTATTTTTTTTTCGCAAACAAAAAATGTAGGTGGCACACCTGTGCCACCATACAACACTCCACAAATTTCCTAGTTCTTTTCATGTCGGCTACGAGTAGTGATGACATAGCCAGACAATTGTCAGACAATAGCATGCAATGTTCAAGAGGCAAACGAGTAAATGACAGTTAGAAAATTACGACTTCAAAACCAGTAAAATACAAAAAATACCCAAATCAAAAGCATTTGTTTACATTCAATTTAAAATCCACGACCCTAATATGGACATTACTTCCTAATAAAAACAAGTATCCTTCAATGCGATTGGCTAATGCATACTTTTCACAACTCTTGAATTTACTCTCGCCACTTCCCGCGTCAGCAATTGACGACAGTATAATAAATTGGTTTTTTGCTTTTTTTAAAATGCATCCTTTGGCAAACATTTTTAAAGATTTTTAATACTTACAATTGTCTTCGGATGTTCAGTCCTGAAAGAATAAACAAACCAGACTTGGGGAAGTATGTGATCGTTTTTAAAATGTTGTTGCAATTTGTTGGTAGTTGCGACATTGCAGGCGAATTATTATTTCATTGTTTTTTCTTTTAGTTGGCTAATGTTCAATGGAAACTCCTCTGATGACAGCACACAAAGGTCTTCAAACATGTCCAGTTTTTTTTTGAAAGGTGAGACCTATGAAAAGACTTGGTCTTCAAATATCCCCCCACAAGCTTCAGTTGGGGTTTCCCGTAGGTTTTCCCAAAGTCAAAACATTTTTAATATTGTTTACAAAGGCAGGATCGCTCTGAATGATTCCTTAACACTGTCGTTGACCTTTTAGTCAAGTTAAAACGTATTTCGAGAGCCTT
The DNA here is from genome assembly GCA_963855995.1 of Muricea muricata. NCBI lineage: Eukaryota > Metazoa > Cnidaria > Anthozoa > Malacalcyonacea > Plexauridae > Muricea > Muricea muricata. The sequence goes on from OY979716.1 coordinate 28,125,638, forward strand.
TGCTTATCCAAAACATAGTATTTTAGGTACAAAATTAGTAAGGTGGCAAACTTTGTGTTTTTGTTTATATAGAAAAACATAAATCTCAACACAGCAAGACTGCAAGGTTATCGCAAGATAAAAGGGGTATGTGTATCATAACTTTAATTATTGTTTCGGATAAAATGTTCAATATAGTGTGTCAGTATCATTATCGCTAGAGCTAAAAATGTCGATCTTTTTAATAGCACAAGGACCATCTAGGGCAAAAGTGACTAGTCACACACTCGGAGCTATACCTAGCAGTCAAAAAGGTTGGTAGCACTGACAATGAATACTTTAAAGATTGAATATACACACATATAACACACTTTCCAATGTTTTTGTTTTTTAGGAAGGGAAAACGTACAAGGTGGCCGTTATTGTCCATTGACGAGTGCCCAAGACGAGAAGGTCTGGCAGTATAACAAATAGTTTTTGGCTTATAATTTTCTGGCTAACCACAAATGGTTGATTGAATAAAGTTGTCCTTCAGTAAAACTATGTAATACGAAAATGTATTTTCAAATGAAAAATACTTTTAAATAACCACTAACGATTTACCTTTTTCTTCGACAGCGCCAATAACAAACAGTTCACAACAAAGAGGTAAGTTGTTGGTTGTACACGAGGATATATCTTAAATGTGCGACTTTCATTTTAATACAATAACAATTATAAAATCATTTACATTTATTTATAACTATTATAATATTACAGTTCTTCCAGTTCCAACCAGAACAAATGGACAATTGGTTGATCAATCGGTGGACCAGATTACAAATAAAGGTATATACTCTACTCAGTTTATATTTTTATAAATAATTTATTAATGACTATACAAGATATACAAAATATTAAGTCTAATACTGATAAATTTTGCACCTATCAATGTTAAGCCCCAGGGTAGGGTGGGGGTGGGTGAGCTTAGGTGTTCAAGATGAAGGATTCTTGTACAGGGTGTATCAATAAAAAGGACACCCTAAATTGATTCTTGAAGTAGCTACAATACGAACTAGCCACAATCTGTTGTATGTATTTGATAGCTCATAATGCTGCCAAATCTGCAATGAACAAAGATATAATTTTGATTGTAAGTATATCTTTCTCCAACTGCAAATTTAAGACTGATAACTTATAACTTATTAATGCATTTAAGTTCCCTTGATAAAAACACCTCATTTTTAGTGCTTCTGTGGAAAAATATTGTAAAATGTCAAACAAAATCTCATCCTAATTAACATTAGTGGTCCAAACAACATGTGGCTGAAAAGTATGGCACAAGACAAAGTTGAGTGCTGTGACTTTTTGTCCTTCACATGCAATGACTTCTGCAATGAACTCTTGATATTTCCATATAATATGTATAATATCCAACATCTAGAGTGCACCACAAATTTCTCACAACATGTATATAACTTATTTTTTAACAGCAAAAGTTTATTAGAGAGTGCTCACTAGAGAATGCCCAAAAGCTGAAGGACTTTTTTTTTGGGGGGGGGGTTATGAATGAAAGCCTTCTGAAGCCCCCCCGAATGGACTAGACTGGGAAATATTAAAAGAGGAAGACCTCAGATTCCATCCGGACCAGTGAACATTAATTTTTAAAAAATATGTTATTAACGAGTGAATATCATGAATATGTAATACTTTGAAATAAAACCACATTGTTACTATTATTTAATTTGTCTTGTATTTGATCTGTGATGACCATTGATACAATCAGCATACAGCACAACACATTTTATATGTATTTTAAATTCAATCATATTATTTATCGTACATTGAGGAATTCAAAGCCATTTTTCATTTGTCTTTAGAAATACTAAAATTATGACCACAGACCATGATTCTGACAATGAATCAATGACCGAATTGTGGAGTCATGAGGCTGTTATAATATTGAAATGATGGCGGAAGTAGTTTTTACTGTGATTACACTACCATAACAAAGACTGAGATAATAAGGTTTCACAAAACTAATCTCACTTACGATCTTGTTTGATACTGTGGTCTGTGAACACGTTGACAGTGTATTTTGCCATTTCAAAAAATATTGTTCATGCATGTTGCGTGTCGATAAAATATAAAGATTGTAAAGAGTATAAAGATTACGATTTATTTTATACGTACGTACGATTTATTTGTGATTTGTTCGAGGTTAGTATATTCCTGTGGGGTATGATCTGTTTTTAGCAAGTCCCAGGTGGATAGGTGTCAACCAAGCCATTGCAGATTGTTGTCAATTTGCTACTGGTTTGCGAACGTCAAGTTGCAGCAGTTCTGTTTGCATCAAGTCGAAACAGACTGGTTGATTTCATCCGACTTGCTGCAAGCTGCAGTTTATGGCAGGCCTGTTACTGCCAGTTTTCAACAAAACTGCAGTCTGTTGACAGTTTGCGTCAGCCAGGTAAATTCATCAACTTGCAGCAAGTCTGTGATATTTCTGGCCGTGTAGTAGATACCTATTCTGCCTTACTGCTTTTCCTATGTTGATATTTATTATTGTTTTGTTTGGCTGCAAGTTTAGGTTTTTATATTAGATATTGTTTAAAATATCCTTCTCTTTGTCATTATTCTGTCTGCATATATGTTTAATAGTATAGAAAATTGTATGCTATAATGCTTGTGCATTTTAATTTATAGGGCAACCGGTATCTGTGTCAACACGCAATAAATTTCAAATATGGTTGATGAGTCACTGATAGGCTAAAATATATGTTTGCCAAGAAGCAAGCCAAAATTTGTTGACACGCCAACCAAATTACATGTAAAGCGCATTTGTTATTTGAAAAACTTTTGCAGTATAACAGCTGCTGGACAGGCGAAATTCTCGATTTTAAATTTGTATTATGTGAACTGTGGTTACTGTATGAAAAATTTGATCATATATCAATTACAGAACAAAATGCTCTGACCTTACTACCACGTCTGCAAGATTCGTCTGCAATTCTCGGCGGTTATTGTTCGACGGTGTAACAAAGTGCAGGAGATATTCTGAAGCTTACTATGATTGAATAAAGTTTCCTCTACACATATTTGAAGTTTTAAAATGATTTAGAAACCATTAAATTCCTCACCTCTCAGACTTTCCAGTGATATCTGTATTGCAGTCGAACCTCCATTAAGCGGCCACTCTCTATTGAACGGCCACATGTCAAAGTCCCAAAAAATTTAGTATATATTATTAAAGATAAGACCGCCATTGAACGGCCACCTCTATTAAGCGGCCGCGGCCACCTTCGAGTGGTCCCAAGTAGCGTTTTTTAAATAATTATAACCTCCTTTAAACGGTCAGCCATGAGTTTTTCAAACACAGTTTTCATCACAATTCAACGGCAAAAAATCTGTTTGTTGACATTTTAATCAACAGGTGTCCCTTAACACATCGTTTAACAGTAATCTAATTTTAAAATATTGTCTAACAAATATTTACGTTTCCATTCCTCTAATTTAGTTTACTTTAGCATCAAATCCCTCTTTCTGTAGCTTTTCTTTCAGCCAACTTGTTGAAAATGCATCTCCCATAAATTGATATTCACACGGACGTAGCAAACCATAGCCACTGCCTCTATTTACTCGTTTGCCTTTAATAACTACTTTTCCAATGTTTAACGCTCGTTTTAGAAACTTAGTGAGCCAGATTGCCATTAGTTTAGGAGCATGTTATTAATGACTATTTTAAGCCAATGTAGACGTCAGTATACAACAGACTGTACGTGTATTGGATGCGCTTTTTTTTTAATTTAAAAGATTTTTGTTTTGTTTTGTTTTGTTTTGTTTTGTTTTGTTTTGTTTTGTTTTGTTTTGTTTTGTTTTGTTTTGTTTTGTTTTGTTTTGTTTTGTTTTGTTTTGTTTTGTTTTGTTTTGTTTTGTTTTGTTTTGTTTTGTTTTGTTTTGTTTTGTTTTGTTTTGTTTTGTTTTGTTTTGTTTTGTTTTGTTTTGTTTTGTTTTGTTTTGTTTTGTTTTGTTTTGTTTTGTTTTGTTTTGTTGGGTATAGTTTTCCAGTTAAGATTGTTTTTATCGAAGTCGAGATTTTATTTTAAGTACATAAAAAGAACATTTGACTATATTTTTGTCTATATTTGGCATACCTCCATTATGCGGCCACCTCTATTAAGCGGCCACCTGGCAATTCCCCGAGGGTGGCCGCTTAATAGAGGTTCGACTGTAGTTGTCAAAATAGTATACGAGCGAAGATATTCATCAACGTTTTTGTTTTCGAACTTAAACTTTATTCAGTATATATTTAAGTTTCACCTTCAAATAATCCAAAGAATTAAAAAAATCGAAGAATTTATTATCGGAATATGAGAACAAAATCTGGATGAAATATTGACAATTATTTTGCTGAAAAGTCCATTTATTTTGACCAAGTAGAAGTTTATTTTCAATTGTTTACACAAACTCGAGAATTGTCGGAAAATATTGGGTTTTTTACGGCACCTACAGAGCATCCAGATAGCATGCTATTTTAGGAATGCCTGTTGCTATAGGAAAACACGCTATATACGAAATTTTAACCTGTAGATACTGTTTCCGGGTACTAGGGAACCATAGGGTACATTCTTTGCATGTTTTGACAGGTGAAATTGTTACATTAAACGAGACTTACCTGTAAGTTGAAGTTTGATGGTTATTCTATCGACTTGTCACACTGGAACAAGGGGTCACATGAGATCACATGATGTACCAAACCTTCAGTCTTTACAATCACACAAACACTGCATTTAATTTGAGTGGGCCGAACAGAGCTAACAACCCCCAGGGCAGGGTGTTACCCCTTGTTCCACTGTGACAAATTGATAGAATCACCATCAAACTTCAACTTGCAGGTAAGTCTCGTTTAAAGTAACAATTCTATCTCCTTGTCACACCTGTCACAAGGTGTCACATGAGACTTCAAAGTCCAGTGTTTGAGTGAGAAAGTTTTCAGTCGCCCAGGTTATAACAATAACCAATAACTTTAATATCAATATATCAAATAAATTAGAATTTTGTATCTAAAATGGACCGTTCAAATTGGCCCAAATGTGTAACTGGCACATTAGCTGCCTTAGCAGCAGATGGAGATGCTGCACGTCCACTGTTAGGTTTAAATCGATCAATGTCAATGCCAGCTTGAGACATGGTAGCTTTAACCCATCTGCTTAAAGTGTCGACAGTAACAGCCTTAAATGGTTTTTGGAAACTCATTAACAATCCTGATTCTTGACCCCGCTTGTCCTTACTCATTTCCAAGTATTTGCTTAGCACTGCCTTTATGCAAATATTGGTATCCTGTGGATATGCTAGTATCTCAAGTGGAGTCTGATGTGTCCCTGGTCTGGTATGTTTTAGGCACCCCTTGACATAAAAAATACAACATGAATCTTTGATAGTAATGTTGTTCATGCCCAACAAAGTTAATGTTTGGGTTCTCTGTCCTGACAGAAGAATAAGCATCATAGTTAATTTCTGGGTAAGTTGCTTTAGAGAAATGTCTGTGAGATTTGGTAACTTCCTTAAATACTGCAATATCAGTCGCGTATCCCAGGTATCAACATAACATGGGAGCGCTGGTTTAGGTTGCAAAACTTTTCAAGAACCAACTAACCATTGGGTGTTTCCCAAAAGCGATCTGGCCAGGTAGGCTAACAATTGTTGATAGTGCTGATCATGCTGTGTCCCATCTTGCCAGGCAGTAATGAGGATTTCAGTTGGCCATTTAGAAATTCCTTGGTTTTGGAAGGATTCCCTGATAAATGGGAAGCCATCAGATTCATCCTCCACTGTAGTGGATGTTTTCGCTCTGGATTGAATAGCATTTGGGCAAATTATGCCCAAAGATCACAGTTTTCCACATTTCAAAGCAAAATGCAATAATTTTCCATAACATTTAATTACATTTCATGCAGATTATGCTTCAAAAAGATATGGCTGTTTGGAATCCGATGTCAAAAAATTAATGATCAATAGAATTGCAAATATTGTGAAAGTTGAGAATGCCAAAAAAAAAGTCATGTGAACAATAGTGAACTGAACATTATTATATAGTTACATTCTATTTGTATTATTAATTATTATTTATCAGTTTATAGTTTGTATTTAAATAGCATAGGTTGACTAGTATTCTTAATATATATTTCATTATTGAAGTGATTTTTATTTTAGCACATTTTTATGCATAATATTCAAATTTCTATTTTGCCAGAATTATGCTATAGGATCTTCTTAGGAATGTTCTATAGAATACTCTGTAGAATCTTCCATTATATTCCCACAAACTTCTACAGAATATTCCATTGAATATTTTATAGAGTATGCCATAGAGTAGTGCCAAAATCTATTAGAATATTCTATAGATTTTTTTAATAGAATATTCTATAGAATATTTTTGTGAGGGAAGCTTATAGAAATGGCGTTATATTTGAGCTTTTTATGTAAATGTATTATGTAAATAGTTATCCTGTTTTATCTAAAATATGCTCAAAGAGTTTTGTAAATAATAAACTTTCAACAATGTTTTAGAATGTTACATTCCATATAAACACTACAATTATTTGAACATGCAATCCATAATACAACTTCATTGATAGATCCCTGATTATATGGTTTTATCATCAATAGAATTTTTTCTACAGGGTAAAAAGTTTATATACTTCCCCTGATGAAATTTCTTCATGATTAAAATTACGACTTAGCCATTCTAATTCTTACACATGGTTCGTGACAGCTAGTTTTCAACAAAATACATTCTAGAGTTTTAGTCAAAAATTTATACACTTTCAAGCATTCGCACCCTTATAACTATAAACCATCTACAGTAAACAATAATGACATTATTTTCCATAAATATTTTACAGCAATTATAATGAAATGAAACCGTTTGATGAAAAAATTCAAAATTTTGCAATCTTATAGAGCTACACGCAATGCATTGATCTTTCATTTCCATGACAACTGAAATAATGGACTAGGCCTGCGCATTTTAAAAAGTGGAAGACGCACAACTTGCACTAATTATTAAAAAAAAATCACTATTAGAATTGCTATAATAAATATGATATATACAAGCGCTTTGCGTTTTGAAAGTTCTCTTACAATGCAGTTCTATCGTACTCTTGAAAAGAAATTCATAGTTTTACGTAGGTTTTCAAAACTTTTTTTTTTATTTTTACATTATTTTGATATAATAACAATAATAACTTATAACTTAGTTTTAATTTAATACCATGTTGGAGACTTAGGTGATACAAAATTTTAATTAAATTAAAAAAATTCAAAAGGTTTGTATAGTTTTTTCCTCAATTAAAGTTTATGCATATAGCAATAAAATATAAAACACAATAAATACCTAAATAACATTTAGCACAACATTGCAACATAAACAAGTCATATCTGGACATATAAAACACACCTTCTAAACTATATTTAATCAAAAATAAAGTTGTTTAGGGCAGCTTTTGATGATATACACTATAGACACATCAAGCTACACCGTCTTATCTCTACTATCTCATTTACTTCCATAAACAGGCGTGCTGTTCCAAGACCCACTGGTGGGTTAGAAATATGCATCCTAGTCATGCTTGGAACCTGATGATAACATGACATTGTTTCTCCTTTTGAAACAATCTATTGGGCAAGATTACAGTATCTTTACGTTCGCAAATGCTGTAATTTTGGTTTTCTACTTTTCCAGAGCACCCAAGTTTTGCATATTTCCAACGTTAAAGACTTCAAGTTTCATCATAGGCGGCCCAATTCAGTGTGTAGTTTCATATAGAGATCAGTGCGCACATAAACACACTTCGTAGTTTCTTAAATATAATTCCCTAAGGTTGGCAACTAAATCAATTACGAACATACACCCCCCATGAAATAAAGCATAAATACACAAAGACAACGTAACGAATTCCAAAAAAAAACAAGACCAGTGTGTGGCTGGATAAATATACTACCCTTGTGGTGAGTTTCTGTTTCGAAAACCACTTAAAAACGTTGTATACGGGTCAAAATTTTTAATGTTTTGTTAAATTTTATGGCTGTAACTATGCGGGATGCTCTCATCCTGCTACTGGAAAGAGTTTTAAATGACGAATCCGTGCAGCGATTGGCTTAACTATGAATTTTTAACGTTAAAACTTTGACAAGCCAATCACTGCAGGGATTCGTCATTTAAAACTCTTTCCAGTAGCAGGATGAGGGCATCCCGCACAGTTACAGACGAGAAATTGGCAAAATACCTTTATATTTCGTGCAAATACGGACCGTTTAAAGCCGTGTTTTGACAAGAAAAGTTGCTAACAGGTTAGTAAAATTATCCTAGTTTATATTTGTGTTGTTTTTAAAGCTGTTTTCTTTCTGGTTTTGATAAACTACGGATTTATTTCGTGCCGTGTATTTCAAAAAGTTCAAAGAGTTGCCAACCTTAGGAAATTAACTATATAAACTACAAAGTGTGTTTCGTGCGCACTGATCTCTATATGAAAGTACACACTGAATTGGGCCGCCTATGGTTTCATCAATTTACTACAATTTACTAAATAGTTTCCCAATCTACACTATTGTAATGATATTTTGAAGACAATTAAAATCTTTTAAAAAAATAACACAATCTACATACATTACATTTCAATTCTTCTATTGCCTTTAGCTTTCAGCTCACTCTTATGTTGGATATTTCAAATCATCAATTCCTTAATCTCTACCATTCCGATTTCCAACACACTACTAAACAACAAAATATTACTAAATGATCATTTCCACGTGAATACATAAATGGCGACATGATCTACCCCATCAATTTATGGCCCATGAAAATACTGTTAATTTTCTTGAATGAACTGATTGGCGACAAAAAAACCTTTGAACTTTTTTTTGTTTTTTTATCAGAAATGGAGGCTCATTGCATGTAATAACAGGATGGATCCTTAGCTCACAAGCCTGAGCTAATAACTAAATGGAGAAAAGAGCAAGACAACTTGACTTCATCTTCGACAATACAGATACAAAATCCAATATTTGGTTCTATTATGACCTTTTCCACAAAGACTGGAGATTCCTAAATGGCAAGAAAAGAACATGCTGACAAGGTCAATAAAAAAAAACCTAATTTCAATACATTATTTCCAATGTATTATAAGAACGACTATACATTCGTCAGAACATTTTCATTGAACCAATATTTTTACAAATTATACAGTTATTATGTGCAAATTTCGAATTTATTTAAAATTATTCTGCTATTAGATTGTTTCAATGTTTATTGTGGCTTGTTCATCTCTTAATATAATCAAGTCATGGCAAATGATGACTATAAATTTACATAACTGCATCCATCATCCTTTTTCAAAAACCTCTTATTATCTTGTATTAAAGGACATTGGCAATAAATTTTTTTATTCTTTATATCTATTACACATACGTACGGAATACTTAATTATGTATTTTCACTTGTCCATCGCGTTTATTTGCTTAGAAATATCGTAAAACTTTCTATCTTCGTCAGCCATCTTGAAAAAAAAAACAGTATGCTAATTTACGTGGAAATAAATTTGTGACGTCAGGTGTAGGGGAAACAGATATTATCAATAGAGACCTTTAGCATTGCGTTTTTGCGGGGTACCGCAAACGTCAAACGGCAGTTTCGCGTTGACGTTTTCCGTCAAAGTTGCGACATTTTAGCAAAGCGTTTTTCAAAACGTGCAGCGGAATTTTGGGCAATAAACATGGCGGCAGCAAGAAGGTATGGTTTATAGTGTTTTACTTTTTTTATCAGCAACACTTCTACTTAAATTAAAGTAGAGTATTTAAGTTTATAGCACTCGCATGAATGTATATTTCAGGAAAGATTTGGACGATATTGTCAATTTCATGCTATATAACAATGACAGCAGCTCTGATGAGTCTGATAATGAGTGGAGCAGTAGTGATGATGATAAAGGTTTGCTCCTTGTTGATAAATTGTTTCCTGAAAATCCTTCTCTGCATGTATTGATTCCCAAAAGAAACCTTGAGTGATGAGCAATGTGAAATGCTGTTCAGGTATGTCAACGTTATTTTCCTATACATATACTATAGATTTGAAGTGGTTTTGTTTTCTTTTATATTATTATTAGCTATTATCTTATTCATCATTTATTAAATTCAGTAATTGTAAACATGGAAAATGCATATATAAAATCCATCAATTTCTTTTGAAATATAGTTGATATCAAACAGATTTCAAAAAGGTGACATGGAACATCTTTTACAAGCACTGGAAATACCAGCAAAGTACATATGTCAGCAGAGAACTACTGCAACTGGGATTGAAGTGAAGCACTAATATTTTATTGAGAAGACTGGTGTATCCTAATCGGTTATGTGATCTGGTGCCTTTGTTTGGACGATCAGAGTCTGAACTAAGTCTAATTTTTAACAAGGTAAGTATTACTATTAGCAACCAATCTGTCTTATCAACCTATTATAATTATTACAAAGAATAGTTTTGCAACTTGCCACAACTGACAACATTTCTTCTCGTTCTAGATTCTTGATGACATTCATGATCGCTTCAGTCATCTTCTTGATACTTTAGATCATATGTGGTTTGACCCCAAACTTTTTTCTGCGACAATCCATAACAAAGGTGCTCCACTTCAACACTGTTGGGGATTTATTGATGGCACCATCAGACCTATTGCACGCCCAATTCATAGTCAAAGAGTCATGTACAGTGGTCACAAGCGAACACACTGTATAAAATTTCAGGTGTGTGCCTGTACATGTAATATCAAATTATCAATAGTACTTAACCTGCTAATAGGTAATTCTGGAGTATTATAGGTTAAAGAAATTTTTTTTCTTTATGTGCAAGTCCGTCCATGCTCCAAATGGCCTAATTGTAAGTATGTTGAGGGTAGAAGGCATTGCCCCCATTGAGGGTAGAAGGCATGATGCCTTCATACTTGGAGAAAGTGGTCAAGCTGACAAGCTTCAAAGAGTGCAAAGACCAAATGGAGAGCCCTACGTCATCTATGGTGATCCAGCATATGGGCTGGACCTCAACATATTGTCACCTTTCAGAGGAGCTAACTTGACTGCTGAGCAACAGGAATTTAATAGGATGCACGAGTAAAGTAAGAGTATCGGTAGAGTCGGGATTTGGCAAAATTACTTAAAATTTTGCCTTTCTTGATTTCAAGAAGAATTTAAAAATCCTCCTCCAGCCTGTGGCTAAGTATTACCTTGTTGGAACATTGCTAATGAACTGTCACACATGTTTATATGGATCACTAACTAGCAAGTTCTTTAACTTAGAACCTCCACTAGATACTTACCTTTCAAACCATTAACTGGACACAAAGCACTGGACACTTGATAAAACATATATTACTGTTATTCTGCTTATGTACATATTAACAAAATTTAATATATTAAACACTCAATAAATTAATAAATTATCATTCAAATGCCTTTTAAAAATAAAATTTACTGTTAATGCTTGTAATAAATTTCAACTGGTCTGCTTCTTCAGAAGAAAAATAATTGCTTTCCTTTCTTCCAGCTCTAACTCCAGACGAGCTATTCTTCCCTGCTCTTCAACTTCAAACTTCTTTTTTTGAAAATCCAGCTCTTGTCTCCTGAGGTCCAGCTCCTCCTTTTTTAATTCTGCTTTCTTTGCATATTTCTCTGCAAGTATTTCCATAGCCGACTGCTTTGAAGCTCGTTGTCTGCGTTTTTTTGAAGGAGTAGCTGTAAGTGTACAAAAAAATTGTTTCCATTATGTGTGCTGTAGTCTTAGATTTAGCAACCATTTGTTGCCCTCATGAAACTGACTAACAGTATTTAGAATAAATTTCCAGGTGACTATTGATTTTCCTGCAGTGACTACAGCTTTTTTATTTTTGCTTTTTTATACAGTAATGCATTTGAAGTGACTTTTTGTAAATTTTAGTTGATTCTTATTTGTAAACACCTGTAAATTTATACTAAAACAATTAGTCACCTCAAGCTCGGTAATTACAAGCCTATATTCACTTCGCCTTCGGCTCAGTGAATACAGGCTTGTAATCACCTTGCTTTTGGCGACTAATCCTTAAATAAACCTAATTATTCATTTTAAGCCACTAACATGTTGTCTTTAGAATATTCTCATCATTGTCATCATCCTCATCACTTTGACAAACCACTAGTAGATTGTCTTTCTAAAAAGAAATCATGACACTAGAATAAGCCTTACTGTACAATGCTTTATATTTACTGTGAAAACTCTGACTACATACAAGCTAATCCCTTCATGGCAGCAACACGCATATCAGCAGCTTTTTTTTCTCTGCATCTGCCTTTTTTTGTTTTTAAGTCTTTTTCTTGCATTTTCATTTCATTAATATCATGACGGTATGATGAAATATCCTCACACAGCTGATCTAACTCTGAATACTCTTCTTCAGTTCCTGATCTAGAAATAAAAACATTTTTTAAAGCTACAGTTATTTTGTACTTAATGAGATACAGCATCAGCATTTCCAGAACATATTTGTATACAGTTGTTTATGGGGTAGGATGGTTTGAAAGAAAAAGTAAAACAAAGGCCTTTGAAAAGAAATTAAGAATGCATACTATGTGCTGTAACTTTAGTCCATTTCCCCACAGTTACTGTCTAATGCAAGTAAACTTGGAGTGTGGAAGACCTGTTCAGCATATACACTCTGAGTGATTGAGTCTAGCTTTCCTCCATCACATATACCTTTTTAATCCTTTTGCATCCTCTGTACGGTATTTCTGAAGCAGTCGCTCCATCCTTTCTCGACAACCTCTAGCTTTTAGCATGATCACATTTTCATCAGTTGAGAAGGCTTGGCTCAGAGCAAGGGCAACAGCATCCCAATCAGATGTTTTTTCAGGCTTTCTAGCAGGAACTTCTCTGGCAAGAGCCAAGTCTTGCTGGACTGAAGGCCAGCAAAATGGTGGCATCTTTAGTAAATTACTGCAGTTTGGAAGATAGCTAAAATTCAAATAACAGTTTCAAATTTTATCTCAAAGTATCATGGCAGAAAATGATAACGCAAATTACAAGAACATTGTAGTGTTGAATTTTGAAAACAGCCGCCATATTGAATTTCATTCATGGTAAGTAATGCTCGATGTTTGTGATAGTTTTAAACTAAACAGCAATATTTACAAGACCAAATTATATTGCAAGTGAAAGAACACACTTTGTTCTGTACACCAACAACAGATATACGCCAGAAAAAACAATATTCAGGCAAACAAAAGCTTAGGTAAACGACTTACCTGAAATCCTACACTTTGCTGTCGAAAACGCCAAAAATTTACGTCAAACGCGACGCCAAGGACCAGTCACGTGATTTCTTGAGGTTCGCGGTTAAAAAAAAATGCAATGCTAAAGGTCTCTAATATAAAATAATACCCCTGCAACGCATTATAAGAAGATTTGGACTAAAAAAGAATAGATAAACTTCAATTTTTTTTCTATAACTATGTAACAATTTAGCAGTACTACTTTACTACATGTTTCAACTGTGTTTTTAAAATTAAGGCATTTATTTTGGCAGCAATGTTCAAATCGCTTTGTTTACCACTGGTGATATCTAGACTTTATTAACCGAATTAACGGCACCACCTGCTGGCACCGAGTGTTTATTTATATTCCTAATGTAAAGTTATAAAGAACCATGTAAAGTAAAAAAGCAAATTCCGAAAAAAGACATCTTGAATATTGCTCGGGAGGAAGCGATTTAGTAAACCGCACTTAGCATTAGCTTTAGTTTTACAGACCTCCCATGTTCCGAATGTGAGACTCAAACCTTGTCAATGGACATTCAATGTTCCAAACTATTTAGGACAAAGACGAAACACAAGTAGACACATTGCCCAGCAGCATCACGAGCACAATTCATCGATCCGAATATATGCCCAGACGACAGCTTTAAAACCAAAAACAAGATCGGTAAAAACACACTCTCATTGACACAACATCAAGTTTCTTTTGTGAAATTAAACAACCACTTCCTGTGTCGGAATCGACACCAGAAAATTTACTAATTTTACCGGCAAACAAGCAATCCGGTAGTATTGCTTAAACAAGCGGAATACAAAAGGAAGTCGAAATTTACGAATCGAGCAGTGCCAGTGTATAATTGTTTACACTATGTACAGTTATTATTATATAGACAGAAATTTAGTGATTACTCCTATCCAATAGTCTTGATGTGAAATTTATTTCAATTTAGGATTAATAATTTGTTATTTTGTTGTTTTTTTTATATGACTCTCCCCCATGTTCAAAAACAATAACTTTTTGCTAGTTGATTTTTGGCATATTTAGGGTGAGTATAAATGCCATCAGGCGACGCAAACTGGTCTCGGATTTTCGTATAAACACATGAAGGAAGTGCATGGTTTTCTGTTCTTTCTTCCTAAAATTTGAAATACTCAAAGCAAACATCGTTGGTAGTTCACTAGTCCATTAAGTTTATGTATTTTCTCCAAATGTTCATCATCCATAGGCCTATTATCTTCAAGATACCGGCAAACGTCTATTTTTAAAACGCCTGTGGACAACATGTTCGCTTTAAATTCTTTATGTGCTGTCAAACACTTTCCCCCTTATGATTCAGCTTCCTTCAACAATGTATCATACTCATCATACTCCAACGCTTTATCGTGACAACAAAACGATTGAATGGCTTTCGACTTTAACGTACAATGCCCGCACCCAATGCCCACAACAACTCAAGGCGCAATGCATTTTTGGCCTTAAACATATGCTCGACTTTGTCATCAGACGATTCACTCTCTTCTTTCCAGTCACTCTTGTCATCGCTGTCGCTTGCCTCCATTCCCGGTTCAGTTTCAAATTGATAGGGCAATACCTATCTCTTTGATTATCGTGAATATTTTCTATTTAAATAATCGAAAACCACCAAATTCCTCACCAGAAGTACGAAATTGCGATATACGCATAATAAAATATATTTGTTGTTTTGATTCTCCCCTGCACCTGACGTCACACAGGTCGTGACCTGTGAAGATAATTTTTTGAAAATCTATCCAAGATGGCGGCCCTAACGAATGTTCAGAGTGAAATAACTCAAGAACGAAACAGTTTGGATAAAAAATAATACAATATTTGTAATCAGAGGGTAAAATTTTACTAGTATCAACAATAAAAAAATTTATTGCCATTGCCCTTTAAACGACAGTAATATACAAAATTGAGAAATAAATTATTTAATCCTCAATGTTAAAAATATTTTCATAAATAAAATATTCATTGAAGGAATGAGATAGTGGTACACAACAAAGAGGGTGGTAAAGGGTTTTTCGTGAGCCGTGAATTGCCAATATTTGTTGTTGTGAAATGAGATTTGACGAATTTTTGTGTTGTGAAATGTGATTTACATGCCTATTCCTGAGCCGTGATTGGCAGCTGGACTAGTAGGGATAAGTGCTAAAGAACAAAATACAATGCATTGGTTACAAGAATTTTACTAAATGCATTTATTTTCTTTATTTTTTGACATATATTGGTTGTTTTTACAAAAATTCGTCCAAATTTGAGCTTTCAATGGTGCTTTTTACTTTCTACAACTTAAAAAATAAACTGACGGGTTAACAAAGGCATTAAAATTATACAATTTAATACGAGTTTATCAAATTTTGTGGAATTACTGATTTTTTACCTGTGAAATGTGAAATGGCTGTTTTCCCTGTCATGAAACGTGATCCGAACCCCCCTTTATCACCCTCAACAAATGTAAACTTTGATTTCCTTAATACTCCCTCCCTTTATATATATATACACACACACACACACACATATACATACATGCACATACAGGGGGTTGCCAAAAAAAGAGCCCCCTCTTCCCCTTTTTGAGGAAAAGTAGAACTAAATACATGTCTGCACAGTATGTGTGAAATAAGCTCTCCCACAAGCAATCAGTCCAAGCATTGTAATCAATGTAGAAGATGTCATCAAAGAAGCAAGAAAGGCAGAAAAAGGCCAAGAGGAAGACATCTAGAAAGCAACAAATCTTGGGAAGATGGAGTGCTAAAAAGGTGGCAGACGAGTATCGACTAAGCTATTCTTGGGCCAAAAAGCTCTGCAAGCATTTGTTAGAAGGAGAGAGTGGTGAAAGAAAACTTGGATCCAGAAGACCATGAAAGACAAGCACTTGCAAAGATCGGTTTGATCAGAGAAGCTACCAAGGAACATAATCCGATAGATGTATGCCCAAACGTCGCTGACCTCTCCAAGACCTTAGAAGATCGCACAAGTACCCAAATATCACCTCGGACGGTACAGCGCCGCCTCTATGAAAAGAATTTCAAAAAGTTCCCAGCTCCAATTTGCAAGGCGTTATCTTCATTGCACAGTGGACCAATGGAAAAAGATTGTCTGATCATATGTTTGGCGCCATCGCAATAAGCAGCTTTCTCTTCGATGTCTCCAAGGAACTTTAAAACATAAAAAAAATATGGTGTGGGGGTGTTTTTCTTGGTAAGTTGTTGGAGCTTTCTGTGGGATAAACAGCATTTTAACAAAAGAGAAATATCGTCGAATTGCAATTCATCACATGCGACCTCAAACACAACAGCTTCATGTAGAGAACTACATATTTTAACATGACAATGATCCCAAAAACACAGCTATTATTGTTAAGAGCTATCTGTGAAACCAGAAAATTGAAGTGCTGCTATGGCCAGCGCAAAGCCCAGATCTCAACTCTATTGAAAATTTTGTGGTCTGAGCTGGACAGAAGTGTAGATAAGCGTGCATGTAACAGTGAAGAGGAATTGTTTGAGTGCTTAAGAAAGGCCTGGGCAAATCGTGACCATGGGTACCTTGCCAAACTTATAGAGAAAGTGAAAACAGATTCTAATACTGTACTGTAGAAGAAGATTGTTATGTGATGTCTTCTTTGAAAGTATTATATTCGGATTCTGCTACCTTGAAAGTAAACATGCAACTTTGATTTCCACATCCATATTTTGTTACGCTTGTCTCAAAGCATGGTTCTACTATATATATGAAATATGATTTTACCCAGCTAGAACAGGTGTATTAAATTATTTTAGCCATCATGGAGAGACTCATGTGCATAAATGGGCTTATAGCTTATGACCGTATTCATTTATCCAATATTATACTATGTATGGATAGCTAGTGTTGTAGAAAAAATAGAGGATTTGAAAGATATTAGTAGAAAATTGTCAGAAGAGAAGTCATCAGGCAGGCAGGAGGATCAAGTTATAGTAAAAAGAAGATTGGCACATAAGATGAAATTGTAGTAAGCAGACAAGAAGACTGCGCAGTACAGAAACATACAAGCCAGCAGATAAGATACACCAGGAAGGGAGGGTGATGTAAAGTTGTGCACGATTAGTTTGCTTAATACTATAGAAAGTAAATGTAACAATCGCATGAATCCACCAACGAAAATATGTTGCGCTCTATTGCAGTCTATTATGGTAATGGCGTAATCAGTAAAGTAAAATATAGATCTATGTTTCTCAAATTAATGAATAATTAATGAGCATTTTGACTAATAACATCATCTCATTCTGTCACGTGAATGGGCTTTCAAACAGGGTAAGACATTGCCACAGTATAGGTATTGAGACGTAATCTCACTCGGGGGTGCAAAGTGTCCATCGAAGTCATCCGACTTCCGGTTTGGCCGCCATGTTGTTGGTAAGGAACGAGGAGTGAGATTGTTTAGAATTGTATTACACAAACTGGGTTTTTACACTTAAATGGCAATATTTTCCAGTTTTCTTGCGCCGATCGGCTTCAAATGGATAAAATAGCAAATATAGAAGGATACCGGTTAATTTTGGACGCGTTTGGGGTAAAATAATCTGGGAAAAAGACAGAAAGACGCGACGAATGGCAGCTGTTTATAGGAGTGCGCAGTATTGGTCAAAGTCGGCAAAGCTCATTTTATTATTATAAAAGTTTCAGTTATGTTGAAGACGTGTAGTCACAAACACTTGAATTATTTCTGTATAAAGAAATTGTTCTTCTTGCTTTTCAGAGAATAAACTGATGGAACATGTATAACTTTTATACTGAAGTACTATAGTGGAACTTTTAAAAATGTTGGAGGCGAAAACGGGATTCATAGTTAATCGTGTAAACGTTCTCCGGTTAATTAACGATTAGTCGCCGAAGGCAAGGTGATTACAAACTTATATTCACTGAGCCGAAGGCAAAGTGAATATAGGCTTTTAACCACCGAGCCTGAAGCAACTAATTGTTTTAGTATAAATTTCCAGGTGTTTACAAATAATAATCCACTAAACTTTTTAAAAATTCTCTTCAAATTTATTACTGTATAAAAAAGTAAAAATCACAAAGCTATAGTAACTGGCCAGTGACTATCACTTTAGAGACAGCTAATCTTGACCAATCAAAAGGCAGAAAAATCAATGGTCACCAGGAAATTTATACTAAAGATATTTATTCGTTACAAGCTTTCGACTGCCAGTCTGCAATCCTCGACGGGTGGATTAATAATTCACTAATGATATAAGATATGACATCAATGTGAATTAGGCTGTATAATAGTGGTTTACAATTACATTGACTGACACTAAAGACAATACGATTTACCGTGTTATTCAAGATATTTTTGCAGTGTAAAATGTAAAATATTAAAACTAGCATGAATACTGTGTACACATAGAGAGAGGTTTAGAAATCCTTAATTCTTGTAGTGTTAAACTATTGATTGTCAGTGCTGGTTTGCTCCAAATGTGCAACAATTTTCATCCTAATTTGAGGGGAGGGTATGCCACCCAGGGTGTGATTTGTGTTCAAAAATATGAAGATCTCCTACATAGATTTTCAAAATTCAAAACACAATTTATACAAGGTGAAGTACAACTGCTGATCTTCTTATTAGCCAGTGATAATTGCTCTTTATTTTCTATTAAGCTTCCCCTGGGGCTCATTATTTTCAGATCCTTTTAAGGGGGGTTTAATTGAAAAGGGGGGAGGGCTTATTTAGTTACCCATAAAATTGTTTATGGAATAAATTCATGTTTAGCCCTTGGGGGGGAGGACTTAATTAATAGAGGGAGGTGTTAATAAAAGTGGAGGGTTTATCAGAGGAGGGATTATTTATGGAGTGGTGCTGAATAGAGAGAATACAGTATGTGCTCCATCACCCTTTCGGATTTTTATGGCCAAATGCCACTAACTTAAAGTTTAGCACCCAGGTTTTATTAATGTGAGTAGCATGTTGAATAAATTATCAACTTGATGTTTGTTGTGTTATATTCTTTGTATATTTGATGTTCAATCATTCAATTGCTTTAAATTGTTGGATCGTTAAATTAATGGCATTTATAGCAGGATTAACGTACTAACATACATTACAACACTGTAACATAACAAAATGAGCTGCATCAACCTAATTTTCAACAAGAGACTTTACATGGCATTTAATTTTTAAACCCATTAAAGTATAATGCAATAATTTCCCCTTAACTAGTTTATCTTGCTCAACTTTGTTACATTTCTGATTAATCTTACACAAATTTTCCCTTTTCAACTATAGCAAATAACACATTGAGTTCTACAATATCAATTGAAATATTTTTTGTTGCCTTATTATATAAAATCCATTTAATTACTATTTGTTTCTTTTGCATGCTTCACATTATATTATCTTTGGCTACAGATTACAATCAATACAATGTTTGCCATATTTCATTGTGAAAATTTGCCAACCGTGATCTTCGAACAACTAAAAAGAAGGACAGAAAATATTTGAAGGTGTCGCATCTTTGACATGATTTCAGGCATTATATTAATCATTCATATTTCTTTTAACCTTGAACGTTTGATATTTATATATTGCAACTTAGAACTTTAGATGTTCATCATATTACAATTTAGAACTTTAAGTGTACATATATACAGTTGTATATTATAGAATATAGATACGGTCCTAATTTGCTCAGGTAGCCTCTTATAAGAGTGATATCAACTTGATGACCAAATATTTATTAAGTGTTACTATTACTGGGGTGAAACAAGCTATAGACAAAAATATACAGTATATATAGTTTGTCATTGCCTCATTGGATACAGTATATATAGTTTGTCATTGCCTCATTGAACAACTAAATTTTAGTAACTTACCTTTCGTTTATAAGTTCTATCGCGAGTATTAGTAATAAGCCCACTCCTGACTGCTTCCATTCGTCGCGATTTTCTGTCTTTTTACCAGTTTATTTTAGCCCAAGTGCGTCCAAAATTAACCCGTATCCTTCTATATTTGTTATTTTATCCATCTGAAGCCGATCGGCGCAAGAAAACTGGAAAATATTGCCATTTAAGTGTAAAAACCCGGTTTCTGTAATACTATTTCCAAACAATCTCACTCCTCTTTCCTTACTAACAACATGGCGGCCAAACATGCGTGGCATCAGATGCGGGAGGACAAAAACTTCAAAGGTACAGACCAAAGTGAGATTACTGCTCAATACCTATACTGTGACATGGCATCAAACACTAGTGTTTGATCATCAAACACTAGTGCTTTATTTATGTTAATTCAACAAAACGCAAGAAACAATTATTTATCAGCACACAATTTTATTACACTATATATTGTTTTCACACTTTATTAATTATTTGACATCATTAACATGCACACTAGCTTCATTAATTATTCAATATATCATTGACACATGTTATTCTAAAGCATTCCGACACATTTTTTACAATAGCAGCTCATTTGTTTATTGTTTTCGTTTGAGAAGCTATTTCAACAACTCGTTCTGCGTGTTTGATCACGGTATCAAAGCAATTACCTATAGTTATTTGGTTCATAAGAAGAAGGCTGTGCGTATGACTGTTGCTAACCGCCCCATCCCCTGTCTTGTTCCGTTTCATAGGTTAGTTGCATATACTAAAAGTATTGATGTAGGTAAGTTGCATAGTGTCCGGGATACTCTGTGTGATTGACTGGAAAACAAACGGAAAGTGGTTGTTATCGGGATCTTGAAGAGCTGATAGTCCTCTTAGCAGAATTCTATCTTTCCACTAATTTGTGTCAAATACTTACACTTACTGAAACCAATACTTTTCATATTGCTCTAGGTGGGGACAGGGCTCCATTTGGAAAGGACAATTCCATTTGTGCTGGGTTGGTAAGCGTTTTAAATATCGGGCAAGGCGTGCTTAGCAGGCCAGTTAAACGATTCTTACAAGATTCTTACTTAATTCTGTGCCAGTTAAACGATTCGTACAGAAATTGTTAGTTGATATCTGTAGAGTTGAGGCCACCACATATACTGTTTCTTGCAAAGGTGAAACTCTCTTAATGTTAAGTTGCTTATTTCAGAGCTGCCTAATGATATGAAAATGCCAAGTTTTTCAGGTGGTGAACTAACTAATAGTACAAAGTATTTTTCTTCTTTTGGTGACGTAAAGGGTGGAAACGTATGGCCATCATGCCTCCCACACTTGAAAGCAATGGCATTATAATGATCGGATTTCTGTTGTAAAGGTGAGAAAGTTCAAGCAATCATCAGAAGGGTCAAAAATTTCAGCCACAACGAAACGGAACTGCTTTTATACCAAGGAAATGAAAGGTAAGTATGGAATGGGATTGGGGCTAAACTCCATGGAAGGAAGAGAAGCAAAGCACATAGTCATTTAACAGTATGGTCATAACGCCACGTACTTATATCGATGGGAACAAATATTTCGCCATGAGTATATTTCTCTCATTTGGTTCTACGAGAAGGGTTTAAAGTACTAATGTTAATGTTTCTTTTAGTAAACTACATTATATTCCTAAGCGTGTAGCCCACCGCCAGGAGTTTAGCAACTGTGGACTACATGGAACATACAATGATGACGGCAACCTCAATCTACGCTGAAGGGACTGGAACGAGGTGTTGCCGTCGCCATTGTAGTTAAGAGGAGATTTTTTTAATATCAAGCAATACAAAGCAGAAACAAAGGTAATATAAGTTTGTATTTTTTATAGTTTAGTTATACACTGTGGAATGGTACAAAATGATATATTACATTTTAAGCTTTGTACATAGTTTTTTTTCTTGATCGATTCATATAATATCAGATTTTTTATTTAAATGTGTCTAAGATAATGTCATAAATTTTATTGGTGAATTTCTTGTTGCATTTTATATAAAAAATTGTGCATTATTGACAATTTACCAAAAAATTTTTTTTGACTGGTATTTTGTATATTCCCATATTATTTTACGCAACAGAATAAAAGTTTAAAAGCACTGTATGGGGTCAACAAATCATCAACAAAAAACATCCAAGCAGCCAAAATGTTTAAGAAAAGTTACCCTACAAGAAATACCAACAGCTGAAGTCTATATAATCGATGCCTACTGTGCCAGGGCTCCAATGATTTCAATGAAGAAGCTAGCCAGTGAACTGAACATTTACAACTCTGATACAGATAAGGTTCCACGGTTAAATGAGCGAGGTTTACCTACCCTTCCTCAGATTAAAAACACTCTTGGTGGCAAAGTGTGGTACAATTGAATCAATGTGGCATTAGAGGCTATGGTCAGAGACCTAATGAAATCATGTAAATCTAATAAAATCAATTTAAAGTGCATATGACACGAAATTTTATATTTTAGAATCATAGAGTACATTGTGCGGTGATTATCGTGGTGTAATTTATTTTTCAGAAAGATGATGCTAAGTGGACTATTTAAACGTTTAAATAAGTGAAGCGTGATGCAAAAAACTGTCCTACCACTGGGAACGAAATTGCACCAAAATGACGTCATAATGACCTTAGTGGTTTTACCCAGAGTTAAATTGAGTCAATGAGCGTAAAATGCATCTCATCAGTGACGTCATTTTGGTGCAATTTCGTTCCCAGTCATAGGACAGTTTTTTGCCTCACGGCCACGTATTAAAACGGTCAAATAATTCCCTTGGCATCATGTTTTTTAAAAACTAAAATACTCTGCAATAATCACCGCAGAAAGAAGTCTGTAATTCTAAAATATAAAATTTCGTGTCATATACACTTTAAAACAAAACAGTTTTCTGTTCTGTTGATAGATTTGAACAAATGTTTTTCTTTACTGACCGTTGTTAGCCTTCAGATTTGGATTTGTATAAAAACCAATTGAAATAAAAGATCGACAAGATTAGGCTATAGAGTTTTAAACATATAAGACAACGGCATCTACCATTTTGTAAATGTTTTTCGAATCAAGTTTTCGAAGCTATAATTATGATACAAAAACAAACACTTACCTGGCCTTGTTTCTTTTTGCTAGTAGAATCAAAATTTAATATGCAGTCCAGCATCTTGAAGCTAGGTCCAAAAGTAAACTGTGTGTTCCACGATCAACAAGTTGATATTTTATGTAAATCTATGATATTTAATGTACATCATCAGTAGTCTACCAGGTTTGTATAGGGTCAGAAGAAATTAGTATTCAAAATGGCAGCAGTACTAATTGGCCAAATGACATAATCAATAAGGTGTGCATACTGTGTGCGTACGGATTCATAGAGTGTGCATAACGGTGAGCTTACAGATTCATAGAGTGTGGTATGGTGTGTGTACAGAAGGTAAGATGACGTCATCATTAGATCAGTATGTTATTGGCTGTTGTACATAGTTGAAAACATCTTACTACAGACCTCTCAAGTCTCCCGGTTTTCAACAAAATCTCTCGGTCTCCCGGTCAGCTATTAAATTCTCCCTGCAAATGAGTTGACATCCCAATTTGGCCAATTTGTAGTGTTATAGTGTAATTTAGTATTTGAAATTTTCATCTTTAACACTTCACATGGAGGAAATTGTCATTGGTCTGTCTCATCTGATCTATGATCTGTGTCGTGACTGTCAAATTCAGAAAGATCGTCAAATTAATTTTTATGTTCCATATTTAAATTTTGTAACCAAATTTAATTAATTAACGGATGTGGGTGGGAGTCTGGGAATGAAATTAAATTAATTATTCAAATTTCAAAATGGCGGAGAAAAGAACAGCCGAAGAACTCGACACTTCAGATGAATATGATTCTGATTCAGGTGAAGAGAAGCAAAATAAAGCTGGAGCACGGGCAAAATCTGGTTCAGCAAGGTACAAAGTAAAGTTCAAATTAGAATGGGAAAAGCTGTATCCTGTAAGACATGTGAAAAACGATCCTTATTACTTTTTGTGTATCCCTTGCAATAAACAAATTAGTTGCAACCATCAGGGTTTGAAAGATATTAAGGAT
This sequence comes from Muricea muricata, assembly GCA_963855995.1. Lineage (NCBI taxonomy): Eukaryota > Metazoa > Cnidaria > Anthozoa > Malacalcyonacea > Plexauridae > Muricea > Muricea muricata. The sequence continues at coordinate 28,149,903 of OY979716.1, forward strand.
CACTGTTTGCGGGAAACGCACAAGAGACGGGTACATGAAACGAACAAAAGTCGGCCTATTTCACAGTTTTTTTCGTCGTCAAACTCATCTACTAACAGAGATTCCATCAAGGCGGAAGTAATGGTAACTAATTTCTTGATACAGCATAACCTACCAATAGCTACCTCGGCACATCTTGGACTGCTATTTAAAACTATATTCCCTGATAGTCAAATTGCAAAGTCATATGCATGCAGTGCAACAAAAACCACCGCTATTATTAATGAGGCAATGGGCCCTCACTGCCATCAATATATTATTGAACATTACAAAGGGCATCCATTTAGCCTTGGGATAGACGAATCCAGTGACACGGGATGTGGAAAAAATGAATCCAGTTACAATGAGAATCTTTGACATCAACAGATCCAAGTTTGTTACATCTCATTTTTTTAATATGTGTGTTACTACTGGAACTGATGCCGGTAAAGCTGGAGAAATCTTTAATGTTGTTGATGCCAAGTTTACAATGGATGGTATCCCCTGGGATCATGCAGTCAGCTTGAGTGTTGATAATACCAATTCAATGATCGGCAAACATAACTCATTTGCATCACGATGTAAGGAAAAAAACCTTGAGATCTTTGTAAGTGGTTGTCCTTGTCATTTGGTACACATTGCTGCTGGAAATGCACATAATGCCTTTGCTGAAATCACAGGCATAAATATAGAAGACCTGCAGATAGATATCTACTACTGGTTTGAGAAAAGTACAAAAAGGAAAGGTACCCTCACTGAGTACATGGATTTTTGTAGTCAAGATCATGCAAAAGTGTTAAAGCATGTGTCAACAAGATGGTGGTCTCTGGAAAGATGCATTCAATGCACACTTGAAAAGTTTGAAGGACTCAAATCATACTTTCTTAGTGAAGATTTTATGGATCAGAGGTTTCAAAGATTGCACAAAGCATTCAATAATCCTTTGACAGAAGTGGCTCTCTTATTTCATCATGCGTCAATCCAATTATTCAATAATTTCAATAAGCTACTTCAATACGATGAGCCTATTATCCACATGCTCCATGCCTCAATCGAAAAGCTGGCAAGAAATCTGGCCAACAGGATCATAAAACCACAAGTTGTTAGAGATACACCAATTACTGAACTAAACCTGAGTGATCCCACCATCTACCAACCAAAGGCTTCAATCTATTTGGGAGGTTTATTAACAAAGTTCAAGCTTCAGAAACTCCTCAATGATGGTGATGTAAGTGAAAGGGATTATTCAGCTGTGTCTGATGCTGCCCAAGCATATTTCAAGACAGCCCTCAATTACATTTTAACAAAATTTCCAGTTTCTAATGAAGTGATTATGCATTCAAGATGGATTGACGTCCAGTGTTAAAAGATTTGCCAAGGGATGATGTGTTTGATGAGTTCAGTGATTATCAGACAATGACTGATGAATGTATTGGTGAAGATGTCTTTGAGGAAGCTAAAGTTATCGATGGAGAACAAGATGGTGAAAGCATGTTCCATTACAGAATGGACGTTTTATGGTGGCATATAACTAACCAAAATATACCTGGTACAGCTAGTAAAAGATTTCCAGATCTAGCAAAAGTTGCAGAGCTGGTCTTGGTCTTGCCTCACAGTAATGCCAATGAAGAAAGATTTAGTATTGTAAGAAAAAACAAGACAGAGAGCAGAGCATCACTGAAACTGGACGGCACATTATCAAATTTGCTAGCCATGAAGTTGCAGTACCCAGAACAAGTTGTCCCTTGTTTTAAGTGGGTTCCTGAAGATAGACTATTAGACAGCTCCAAGAAGGCAGCTGCTTTATATAATGCTAAGCACACATGAGAATTTGAAATGTTTTGTTGTAGCCATAGTATAGTTACTAAAGAGATGACAGAGTTGATTTCCATTACCACTCTCACTGTGACTGGTTTAGTACACATCTAACTGGTTAATCGGATTTTGCATCTGAATGATTAATGGTTCCTTAATGGTAGCGATAATGGTAGTGGAAATCAAATCTGAACCTCTCTACTGTAGGATAATGTGAAGGTCCAGACTCTAGTGTTTTGTTGATAGATCGATGCTAGAAAACACTATGGATGTCAAGTTATTTATATAATAGCCATGAGCTAACTATTATTGATTCATGATCATTTATGCATGATTACATGTATCTCTAGGTTTTTTCTCAAATCTCCAGTTTTATTGGTTGCCCTTGTCTGAAATCCCCAGGTTTCAAACCTCTTCAGGTTGAGAGGTCTGTTACTACACACTGGTTGTTCAATTAAAGGCAAACATGGAAAACATTGTAGTTCTTCCGGAACCCGATACACTAATAAAGCGCACTCGAATTGAGCTATTTTAGCCTGCGTAGCAGGCGTTTTAAGGGGGGGGGTGAAAGTGAGAAAAATTAAAGAAAAACGGAGGGGGAATGAGGGGAGGGAACACCTGCTCTGATGGCCTGTGTTTTCGCATTTTTATGCACTTTCAGTGCTAATTACCCAGCTGTCAACAAGTACAACAAAGAACCAATCAGTGATGAGCGGGTTTTCCCTGCGAATGCATGCTTAAGTAGCAAGATGGTGATAAACAACAACTTGCCACAGTTCTTATGTATATTCATGTCTGAAATCGTAACTCTAAAAAAAATAGTAAAAAAACAAGGACGACAGCTGAAAGAGACAAGTGTTAACAATAGTTGTAGGTTCTGTGAACGTAAGTTAACGTCTGTGGGTGAAAATAATTCAACATTTAAGAGCTTGTTTAAGCTGTCGTGCCGACAAGAAAGCCTTAATTTGATTCTTGCAGATGCATGTGAGTCTGTTGGATTTAAGCTAGCCTGCAGTAAAAGTTTGTCCGAAAGAGTGCGCAGGATTTGTGGAAGGAAAATTTAAAATGCTGCTGAGCTTTATAACTTATCAAAGAGGCAGTTACAACACCATGCCACAGAAGCAAATTAAAGACATTGAACCTGCTGAGTTACTGCCAAGCAGAGAGGTGCAGCAAACGATTGAAGAATAGATGGGCAATGTTGGTCAGTAGGGTGGTTTGCAAATACATCCACCATTTAAATATCTTCATGATGTGGTTTTGTATCATATACCACATACATACAGCAACGAGATGACCAAGAAGTCTGAAATTGTCAGTTTCAATATTTTTACAGTTCACATCTTTGTAACCCCAGGCCCCAGGGCATCTTATTTTGATATTATTATTTTTAACTTGGAGAAACAAACATGTATGAATGTGTTTGTTTCTTTCTCAATGTATTCAGTGGTGTAGCAAACTTGATAATTGGAAGAGGGCACACATTCATATATTTGTGTTCACAGACCATAAAAAACAATCAATTTCAAAAGATATTAATTGTGTCCACAGAACACAAATATATGAGCATGTGCCCCCCATTATTGAAGGGAGCCCCCCCACCCTCAATTTTTAATTTTTCTTGCTTTCCCATATTACTTAGTGAGCTGCAATGTACCCTTCTTATTTTGTGCTTCTCTTATGCCAGACAGTTTTACTTGTCAATGGGGAAGCTCAGCGACTTATTATGATTAATAAAATTTCTTGTTTTAGTGCTGTTTGGGTCTGCAGTTTAAAAATCAAAATATTGCTAGTGAAATGGCAAATTTGTTGATCACAAATCAAGAAAAAATGTGCCAAAGTATTCTTCAGCAGGTAATGAGAAGAAAATTTTGCAACCTGTCCCACTTCATTGTGACCAACTGTTCGAGGAAAGAGCTAGAAACACTAAATGGACTTATCAAGATGGAGTTAACCAATATGACAAACTTGAGGCATTGCAACCTGAGGCAGCAGATTGGCATGCCAAAGTTAATCTGTATGAAGTAAACATCAATTAGTACATGCTAACAATGTCCATAACACCCCTTCCCCTGAACCCCCTGGCTTGTGCAAGGAGGGGTATGTGCCTTGAGACCCTCTACACTCCTACCCCAAGTAAATCCCTTCCTGCTCAAACATCTTGACAAGTTTATTAATTCATTGTATCAGTTGGGGAGCTCTACATTCGTAAAAAACTGCTCTTCAGCTGAAGTTGGAACAAGCAGAGCATCTATGAACAGAACTGGCAAAACAACAGCAGCAAAAGGAGTTCACAACAATTATAGTGAATACAAGGAGTTCCACGAAACAGAGCTTGAGGCTCATATATGTGCATCCTTTATGCAGATGCTTGAAATGACAAAATTAGATGGTATGTTAGCTTGTACAAAGTAATATATGTGACAGAAAGAGTGAGAAAGAAATCATGCACTACCTCTTTCTTAATTGTCTCTCAGTCCCCATTCAAGACTCACCCCTAATATACCTTTTTTCCACTTGTTAGGTTCTAAATAGTTGTCTGAAGTAAGAATATATTTGTTTTATATAGACTCTCCTAATATCACATTGATTTCTGTTAATGAAGAAAAGATTGTAAAAAGAAAATGGTTGATTGATATCTGTTCAGAGTTTGCTGAGGAGTATATTCTGAGTGTTGATGATATGGCAACACTAGTGGCACAGACCTGTGAGTTGCATAGTAGACCCCAATCAGAATTCATATGTCGGCATTCAGACTGTGATAACACGTATGTTTACCATTCAGGAAAAGTAAAGTAAGTAAATTTTGGTTATTTTAGCATTGCTGCAAATTGCTGATATTTATCCTAGTAGGTTGCGGATGTGTCCACTTGCACCTAACTTTTTTTACTTGTCTAATATGCCTGGCAATTTTACCCATCATTGGGGAAGCTCAGCAACCAAATGGGTTATATTTAGACTTAGACATGATAAGGAGCTCATATGTACACTCAGCTTTAATTGTATTTGCCACCTGTTGCATCACTTTTTTAATTGCATCACTTGTTTGGTGAAATCTGTGTCAATATACCTTTACTGTTTTTATGGTATACTGTGCTCAGTGGTGTACATATTGTGCCAGCTACTAGTTGACTCTGATACAGTTTTGCTGTTATAGGCATGAAGTAGATTCCCACAGCCTGCATGTGGAGTTGTGGTCCAGGTGACAAGGACTCATTTGGCTATTTCAAATGCAGGGCAGCCTGTGGACATGTGTACAGCACCAAAGCTACAAGAAACAGGTAATGTCATTGTCAAAACAGAACAAGCTGCACCACAAATTAAAGCTTTATTTTTTTGCTGTATAGACATGAACGACAAGTTCATCAAATGTATTCACCAAGTGCAGAGCCAGTTATGCACCCTTCCCTTGCTGAAGACTACATTTATAATTACCACAGAGGAAAATTAGCATATGGACTGGTTTTTCTTGAATTTAACAATGCAATTAAAGAGGGTGATGGTGAGAGAATTTTCGATATTTACAAGATGCCCTTCTGTTGTACAAAGTGGGTGGCCACTATAAGTATGCTTATGTTGTATTGCTTTACCTGGTCAAGATTGCTGCAGTTTTACCAGCATCTAGTGCTCATAACCTGAAATGGAATCACTTTTGTAATAAGCATGGTGGCAAAGGCAAAAACATATCACTATATCTACGAATGGAACAGCTTAACAAACTGCTTAAAACATTATGGAGAAGTCTGGGAGAAAATTTACCTGAAAGCAGTGCACAAAGGATGGCTTACTCTTTGGAATCATTGGAAATGGTGATGGACTCGATAGACAAAGATTGCTCTTTCTCGGAAGATGTTGGTCATAGGTCACAAGGAAGGCTAGAAGAAGCAGTAAAGCAGATTGTTGATGATCTAATTAATAAGGATGCATTCAATTACCAGCTTGGTCGACAAGGTTATCCTTCTTTCCCCAAATTCCCTTCAAGTCTGTTCAATGGCCTGGACTATAGGGAGCTTCACAAGTGGATAACTGGTTTGCTCAAGGAGTGGGAACCTATTTACCAACAGGACAAGACATAATTGGGAGTGGGAAGGCAAAAGCAAGAAAAATTGAAGAATTTTTCTCACTTCCATCTCCTCCTTCCCCCCCCCCCCACCCGCCCCTCTTCAAATTGCCTGGATATGCAGGCTATCCATTTTATTACTGGCCATTCTCAGAGGAGGAATGAGCATCTTCCTACAATGCATCCCTCTCATTAGTATTCTAAAGTTGAAATTTATGCCCACGTACGCAGAAATATAGTATACTTTTAATCAGATTTTTCTCTACGAAAAATTTGCATTTTTGAAGGTAAGTTGTTGTAATTGTGTTATTTATATGTAGAATTTGAGGATTTTGGTTTTGTTTGATTTGTATATCAGGTTTCTGTTTCGTTAATCACCCTTTCAATTTACCTTTGCTTCGGGTCACTGCACAAAGTGCGAAAGTTCCTTTCAAAAGTGCCAGAGGTAAAATTATTTAACGATGCGCTATGTCTAAATAAATTCAAGCATCGTATTCAGGAAGGGTTGTTCTACTTTATGATTATTTAGAACCAAAATTTCCTCCTCAAAATTACGAATAATTGCCGTTTGAAAATGGGGCAATTTTGCTACATTCTGCTGCGAATGGGCGAGGTCGCGGGAATTTGGGACCATTTGGCGCGAAGAAATAACTACTGGCAATAACGATTTTGATAATATTTTGATGAATATATTTAATGTTTTGATCCATTTTTTATTCTCAACAGTTTAACATTAAACAGTATATGCGTGGATATGTTGTTTACAGTATTTTGCCGTTTTTTATTAGAATTCAAGTGTTTTGGACAAAAATGGAATATATACCTAGCGATGATGATCTTATTGTTGACGAAAATGACGCTACTTCTTAGCGTTAGTATTTGTCAAAAGGTGATACACCGGGAAAGCCTAATAAAAAGATCAGTAGGATTTGTCTCGTGGAAAACCCATCGTCAAGCCAAGCTCTTTTCCAAAGTCCTGCCACATCACCAAAGTTAGAGGTACAGCATAAAAAATTTTAAGCAATTATGCAATGCTGTTAACCCTATTGAATTATCCCAGTCCACCTAATGTTAGACAAACCTACTTGTTAAGGGAAAATTAATCAGCTAAATTATTTATTTTTTACTCTAGTTTCCCAGCAGAAAAATTAGGCAGACTCCTGCAAAGAGGTCCCCTGTGAAAAATCATAAATGGACCTTTGAGGAAGACAAAGCTTTTGTAGAATTTATATCAATTGCCAAAACTGATCCAGTGCATGGACAATGCACATCTGCTGTAGGACAGTAGCCTGGATTTAGTGAACAGAACTTTTTCTGGTCTGACGGAGCCAAACATATACAACACAGCACTTCTTCTAACATTTTGTTGTCAAGTTTTTTAATTCAAATAGTTCTGCAGCCTAATTCCAAAATTAGAATTGCTAATCTGGTAACCTATCTCAGCAGTAATTTCAAAATTCAGAAGTTCAGGAAATTTACTTCACAAAACATACTCTGAATGGTAACATGTTGTATTCAGAGTATATATTTTGTGCTCTATTTTATCATATTTTCTGCTGGTAAAGGTTTTCTAGGAAATTTACTACCATGTGGGAAGGGGGATTTAATTTCTGTTAATTACAGGACAGCTAGCCAAACAGCTGTCCTGTAATTAACAGAAATTCTGTCCAAACAGCTGTCCTGTAACTAACGTCAAATTTCATCTATATGGGAGATTGATGTTATGTTTGTTTGTTTTTAAATTACCCATTAATTATTGTTTAATACAATCATGTTAGATTGTGAAATTGTAATGTGCGTGTTTACAAAAAATGTACATTGTGTGTTTTATAGATTGTGGTCTGAGATCACGGGTAAACAGAATATACAGAAAAAAGTTTGTAACAGTGAATGATGCAGAAATTCATTATGGCTTCTTTTTGACCATCATTGAAACAAAGATGATGATGTAAATACTTTGTACACATGTTGAGTTTGTTTTCATATTTTGCTGTTGTTATTTTTTTCTCGTTTTAGATGCTGAACTGTGCTGTCATGATCTGATTAGTGTACCACTGCAAGGTCTTGTGAATATATAAAGTGAGTAAGTATGGAAGACTTTGGTAAAGGTTTGATTGTGTCTGTTGGATGAAGAACGCCTTAGCCTCCCTGTACATAATTGTTAGAACAACAATGTCCAGATACTATACATTTCTGGTACATTGTTTAAATGTCGAGTTTGTTTTCATAATTTATTCTTGTTAGTTTTTTTCTCTTTTTAGATACTGAATGGTGCTGTCATCATCTCAAGTGTGCCACATCTTGTAAATAGTTGGAGTATGAGAGAATTGTGATGAAATTGGGTAGGTGTGGTCGGGTATGAAAAGTGTGACAATGACCTATCATATATGCACAAACATGCAGACTTGATTGTTTTTGGTAACAGCTACATATTAATTCCATTACAGTTTTGAATTGTGCATGTAGAAAAATACTTGACTTGCAGTGCATGCTTTGAATTTTATCACATTTTTATTTTTAGTGTGCAGTAAGTAAAAAAATAGTGGTATCAGTAAAATATACATGTTGAGTTTGTTTTCATAATTTATTCTTTTTAGATACTGAGTTGTGCTGTCATCATCTCAAGTGTGCCACGTCTTGTAAACAGTTGGAGTATGGGAGATAACACATCATAAAGAGCAAAAGCATCATCTTTCATATATGCCATCATACACCATTCATGTGTACTGGTGGAATGATTGTGATGCAAAACTTTGAAAATGTTTTAATATAGTCGAGTTGGGTAAAAATTACGCATTTTCAGCAAATTTTTGATTTTGTCGCAAAATATCAACGTTCCTGAAAGCTATATGTTTATTATGATAGCTTACGTGATTGTCTTTGAGGTACATATCAAATTTTAATACTTCCGCAATTGTATGTCGGAAATAAACAAAAAATGTTTGCATAACTTCTACCCACCAAATCGGTCAAAAACTACGCATGGCGGCGAGAAATCACGCACGCGAATTTACCACCTAAATTTTATTTTTTAGCTGTTTAAACCTACTGCTTTAGTGAAACATGACTTTATCCTTTTTATTGGCGTTTTTATCTTGCCAAATACATAAATATATAATATTTAACATCCTCATGAAGCAGACGCATTTCACTGATGATCATTGCCATTGGTAACAGGAGACAATTCTAACTTTCACTCGGTTTGTTGATATCATATGCAAAATATTAATAAAAAAGTAAGCCTTTGTACATTAAATAAGAACACCACAGAGTATATACAGAACCTAGTCCTATATGTACAATTTTAAGTCCGTTCCGCTCAGAACAAGAGTTTTAACTGAATGACAAAATATCAAGTATTAAACATCAAAGTGTCAGCGCGTATGCGACGACATGTTTACCCATACACAAGTTTATCATACAAATATTGAGTGTCATGTTATAAAGCAATGGGGAAATCAACCCAACAATTCGGTCATGTTATGCAAATATTTTCGTATTTCGACCCTGAGAGCAATCAGTATGTGCATAAAATGACTAACAGCCTACAATGACTCAAAATCAAATTTACTTGCATGGCATGAACGAATTGTTGGGCTGTCTATGCCAGTGAACTAAAGGCCTGTTCAAACGAAACCAACATCATGCAACGTTGCTGGCCCAGCAATGTTGCATGATGTTGGACGAAATTTTAAGCAAGTTTAAGATCAAGCCAACATTTTCCAACATGGTGTTCAAATGAGGCCAACATGTTGCATCCAACAATGTTGGGTGATGTTGGACCAACATGTTGGCTTCCTTTGAACAGGCCTTAAAGTTCATGTACCCTGTATACTTGCTAAAATTATTTCATGGTTGTTTGTTTTCTTAATTTGGGCTTCTAGAAATACTATTCAAGTCCAAACCCTATTCTTCCTTGGAAACCTGTAAACGTCGTGCAGTAGCCAGGCATTGGCATTAGCATGTCTTGCGTCATTTCGTATCTCGCGCTACCTATTTATGGTATAAGTGGTTTTGAAAATTACCAGTTGTACCAGTTTCCCATTTTAATAGCCTTTCTTGTAATTTTTATGCCAAGAGTAATTAAAAAGATAAGGAAAAACAAAGGTTTTGGGGATGTTATACTCTTATTAATGTCCCTAAATTTAGCGGGAAAGTGCGAAATTTTTACCCGCCAAAGACAAAAATGGAGGGTAAAAATTACGCACCCACTCAGCGCTAATTGCGCAGAATAACATGAAATTAAATATGAGCAGGTTAAAGGTCAAATCTAATGCCATCAAAACATGCCAGAATCGTCTGCATATGTATGTCGGGCTTGGCAAACAAACAAGGTTTAGTCATTATGCTCGAAACCTGATATCCGGTCAAAATCAGTAGCCTTAAATTTACTTGAAATTTTGGTTGGTAATCGCGTCCTATGTATGACTTTAAACAACAAATACATTAAAAAAGGTTAAACTACCTGATAAAGCACCTTATAATGTCTCACGAAATACAGAAAGAGAAAAATTGAGTACGTAAATTTTACCCGCCAATCGTGAGTGTGTAATTTTTTCCCGACTTGACTATACCTTTGCATTTATTAAAAAAATTTTATTAGTATTAAATTCATTGCCTCAGTTTCTAAATCAATTAGTACAGTAAATGATCAAAAACGTCCAACAATGATTACAGAATCAAGGATATGGGAAGAACATTCAGTACAAGTAAACCTGGTTCTGGAAACAAATACCACCATGAAACAGTTCCCCACATATTTCACATGCTGCTTATGCTTCTGTCACATAATTGCCAGTATCATGATAGACATTAAATTGTTAATGTTTTGTTTGAACATTGTCAGCCCCCAAATTAAATATGAGCTTGTCACATGTCATTGACTGATAAGAGTACCACATAAGTGGAAATTCTTGTTTGCCTTTCAAAGGTTACCTTATTTTTCCTATTTATGGAAGAATTTTTTTAATATTTCTTCCTACATTTTTCAATACAAATACAAATAGTCACACATGAGAGAGGAAAAGATGGCAAGACAAGTAAATTTAATAATTTATCAGTCATGACTGGTGAACCTTATCTATTTTGAGGCCTGTACATCACCATAGAAATACTACAACTTTTGTAAATGGTTTATGCAGTCCACCACTGCATGATACTGGTAGTCAGCACTGGTATTTAGTGTTATTCAATACAGTGTGTGTAAATACACAAAAAACCCAACTGTTGTTAGATGTTCCTTATATCTATAGTGCACCACATCTAAATTTTTGTCATGTCTACACATGTTTAAAACTTCTCAATGTTAACCATACATATGTCCACATTGTCCTGATCTTCATACAAAACCACATTCCTGTATATGATACCTTATCCAGTTGTTCCTTGTGTCCATACTATGTATATCCACCACATCTCTGAAAAAAAAAAGAAAAGCAGACTCTGGTCCATTGTGGCATTAAGCACATGCTCATTGTATGCTGGCAAAACTAATAAGTGCATTGCCAGTAGGGCAAATACTGCAGTTAATATAAATTTGGTCAACTGGTTACATCAGCATTAATGGTTTTAGTTAACCTATTCAGCATCAGCACTCTCTTCAACAGGTTAAATTTTCTGGTGAAGGGTGTATTGCTACCTAAAAAGGTTGAGCAGCAGTGCATGCTGGTGTTCTTTACTTTTGTATTTCACTATATAAAATGACTTTATTTTTCATTGTGAGAGTGCTGCTGCTTTTAAAGAGTCTAAAGATGAAGTTGGACACAATATGTAGCAAGTTATGCCACAAGTTGAGTTGAAACAGACAAACACATTACAACTGTGAAGACATGAAATGCGCTCACCATTTTAAAGTTAAAAGCAAAAATATTTTGGATCCTCAACATTGGCATCTTGAAGGCTCTAAATAAAACACATCATGCAGTTGTTGTGCAGGTTGAAACATACATAGAGCATCCAGCCTCATAGCTGCCAAAATATCACTAAGACCAGTGTTACTACCTGACAAGTATAAAACACTCAGCAGTCTATACAACTGTTATAATGGTTCCTTGGATCATCTTTGTCCCACAGTCTACGTTTAACAATTACTAATGATACACTGTACAATAATTTTTTCTCTCTGTATGCATATGTTCTTTTCAAACTGTCCAAGGAGATTGAATGTATCTCATTTCTATGCTCATGAGCACGTTTCAGTTTAGGAATCTTGTTGAGTCTACAATAACCAATTATGTGCCACTTTTCATTGTGAAACACCATAAATTTTTAGGCATTTGTATCTCGAATATTGTCTGGTTCATGTTCTGCTTTAAATACCAATTCTTTGTTTGCAGACCTTCTCCACATGCATATAGCAAGAGCACTTTGATATCTTCCTTCTTGCCAAGATCCAACAACAACAAACTTCTCGGGATACATAACATCAATTGCAGTATTGCCATTCCTGTTCTGTTCACCTTCCAGCTGATCATCTATATTTTCATCATCTTCATTGTCATTTATGTCCAAAATTTCAGTCAACTTTTGGATTTCTTCCATCTAATTTACATCCCCTAAACCTGGTTCAGTTTGTCCATTAACAGCACTAATATCAACATGCTCCACCTCTTCATCCTCTAACATTCAATGTGTATGGATGTCCACCAGGCAAGCTGGATTTGTTGTTACAGTTACAGTCAGTTGCCTGATGTAAGTCAACTGGGGGAAGTACATTATCCAGTTCATCATCTTCAGTATCTGGGTCACATGGTGGGATTGCTTGGGTTGTTGCTGATGATAAAATATCAAACTCCCACAAAATAACATTGCCGAATAGTTTTTCACCTCCATCTCACTGGTCATTAGGGTCAAAGAACTACATAACATTAAATAAAACATGTGTACAGTGTGTGTACAATATATAAATATACAATTATGACAATATGAATACAAAGATCTACTCAACTTCTAACACTACATATATCTAGTTTGAATATAATATGCAACCCATCAGTACAATTGAACCTATAAAATTATTTACCTTAAAAACACAACTAGAATGCACTTCTACTAGTGTAGGACTGTCGCAATCAACGAACATTTCCTCAATATTCACGCCATTAACCATCGATGGGAAAAGGGCAATTCTCCTGACGTTCAAACTATCCATAAAGCTAGCTTGAACTTCACGACATTCGAGTTCAACACACGGTAATCCATCACGAATCAAGACCAAAGGTTGTTTTGATACACAATGAACAAGTAAAAGCTTGTTTTCCTTCAATAGCGAAGCTTGTTTTCCACGGTGCAAAAATGTGCCATTTTTAGCACAGTAAAATAATTTACTTGCGCTATTCCGCGAGTTGCGAATTCAGCGAAAACCAACCAAGAAATGACGGCACATAACGAAAAATCGATAATATGTAATGAACCAGAATTGGGCGCATTGCATTCTTGGAAGACCCTCACTCCTCCTCTGGGCTAGTCTATAGTTAAGATACATATTTTAATTGTATTTTTTTAAGTATGTACATAAACATAAGAAATTTAACACACTAATTAATTTGTTAATATGAAACGTTTAAAAAAACATTACTGTGTAATATAATTTTTCAAGGGGATCAAAATAATCTGTAAAATGACATTCATCCTCATTGTCTAAATGGTCCCCAGCATTTTCATATTTATGACTGTCTGGTAACTCTGAAAAAATCTTCAAAGCACAGCCCACCTTAGGGATATCTTCAAATATTTCTTGCATGACTTCCAGAATTTTGAGGCTATGTGCAATGGAATATGCAGGCAAATTTTGCGTTCATTATTTAATTTGATTATATCAAATAACCAATTTTTTTGTCGCGTTATATAAAATAACCAAAATAATTTTTACACACTTGGCGTGGTTATATCAAATAACTACTTTTCACATTTATGATTTAATTTGGTTATATCAAATAACCAATTTTTTTGTCGCATTATATCAAATAACCAAAATAATTTGTACACACTTGGCAAGCCAAATGACGTCATAACGCTAGGAACACTCAGAGCTTACCCCTCGTGGACATGCCAAAGACAATTTTCCAAAATATTCCGAATTCTGATTCGTTCGCCTCTGGTGCGCGGTATTGCACGAATGCAAATATGGTGTCGGATCAACGAAGACAACAAAGTGCTCTTGCAAGGAGTTTAACTGAAGCTATCGGGCGGGTGATAGACAAGACGCCAACTAGAATCGCAGAGGTAATGTATAAGAGCTTCTTCGTTTTATTTTTCACTTAGATTGTCTCATAGATATTTGTGTAATATTTTACACACGTCATAGCATTGGCGCCATTACATGAAATACATGAATACGTTCATATGCATGTTCATGCATATTTATGCTGTTTTAGTCTTCGCCTCAAGCAAGTACTAGTAGCTCTGCTTCTACAAGTGGTCATGGTAGCGGTATTCAGAACTCTGTAAGTGATATTCTATTTTTTATATATTAATTTAGATTTCATATTTTTGTATTCTAAGTGATCGCGCTGTATAATCCGCCCATGTGGTTCACGCATACCGCACACCTGTTGATTTTATTACTTTTAATTTCTATTTTTATACAAGTTGTTTTATGAAAATTTTTTTTGTTAAACTTTGTAATAAAATGACTGCACTCTGCAGAACTTTGTATTCGACTGCTTGATTATTTATTTGTTGAATATTTTAATTTAACTGATTTAATAGTATCACTGATTAAGTATTGGGGAACCAGAAGGTCCATTGTTTCCATATAAAGCAAATAAAATGGGTCCATGGCAGGAGGCTAGCAATGGTGGGAAACAGAAGGGTGATTATATATACATGTAGTATGGATGTGTTATTTTGCTTTTATCAACAACCATTGGATACAGCTAGACTCTTGCAACAGGAAAGCAATCCAAACACTAGTGCACAAGTTAGTTTCTTGTTTCCTATCATACTTGTCATGTTTTCATTTTTTAATGCAGTATCTCACAAGGCCAATTATTGATAACTTTTGTAATCACAAACCATTTTCTTCCAGGATGTAGAAATATGTCCTATTCCAGTGAAAGGTAAAATTAATACTACATAACCCTTTTACAGCAGTTGTATATGGACAAATGTGATGGAGAGAGAGAACTTATGCGACCTAAAATCTTTATTTGTTGCAGTGTCTGCTACAACAGGTGTAGGCATTATTTGATAGCATGTCATATGTGTAGTACATTGAAACTATTTATAAATATTTGCTTCTAGGAAACCTAGCCGACCTAGGAAAATAATTGAAAAGGACATGCTGGAAACGATGCTTGCATTGAGGGTGCCAGTAGTAAAAATTCCTGAACAACTTCATGAGTCACAAAGTGCTGTTTATAAGGCCATCAGGGAATATGGAATTGATTACCAAAGATTTTCAGAAATTTCTCAAACTGACATAGAGAGAGCAGTGGTAGCTGTAAAAGAACAACACCCAAATGCAGGCAAAGTTATGATACAGGGACATCTCACCTCCAAGGGCATACATGGCAAAGAGATAAAGTAAGAGAAGCAACAAGGGCAAATAATGTTAGCCAATCAGCACGTTTGTTGACATTTTGCATAATTGACCAATCAGAATGCATGAAATTCACAATGTGTAAACAAAAGGAGTGGGAAAATAGCACCTTGTTCTATGGCCTCCGTGCTATTCGTTATTGCACTTCTCACTTCAAAAACAACAAATTGTGAGAAAGCGTGATTTTTTTTACAATTTCCTTGGGGGAATTTTTTAAATTCGATCTAGAACGTGAAAGATCAACGTTTCAATAACCGTGTTTTTATGCACGCAAAAAAGATACCAATCAGCTCTATCGATACTATATGTAGACATAGCTTTGTGTTACTTTACTTCCTTTATGCACACTTTATGTCAGAAATATGTCACCAGGTTTTGCAGGTTATGACTGGCCATCATTGTCATCACGGCTCGACTCCAGCGTTCGCCAATGGCGAATTCTTTGTAACAAAGTGTCAATGTTTATCGTTTCGCTTTGATCGTCGACCAGTTGGTCGTACTCGTCCTCATCATCGTCGTCACTTAATTCCTCGTTCTCGTCGCTTTCCTCAGCAGCAGAAGGCACGGACACATTTGGAACAGACTTGTTTGCTGTTTGACCAAGTTCTTTAACTTTTGACAATAACGCTGTTTTACAGATCCGGCAATCTTTGATATTTGGGAGGATGCATGCGATGTGGAACGAATGCCCACATCACTGAGCTATACTATAAAGCCCACATCCATGAAAAACCGTCCACATGGAGCTCTGTTGCAGTTGAGCAAACTCTATTAAATATGTGAGAAATCATAGGGATCAATGGGCTGCAGTACCCTGGCAACTTTTTTAACCTGCAACACTAGCCTCGTTCCCAGGCGCTTTCTAATTTTCTAATCAGGAAAAGTGTATAGGATTGTACATATCGATATATCGTGAATGCGCGCGGGAAACACGCGAGGAGAAAATATGGGAGAAGGGAGCGAAAGCGCCTGGCAGAAAATGAATTCAAGATGGCGGAATGCGTGGAGCAGCCACTGCCAAGTTTAATAGAAACTCCCCTCGACGATATAAGCGACGAAGAGCATAATTTTTTTAAAAGGATCAACAGGCCAATCTATAATGGTTTCAAATTAGGAATGGTTTTGTGTCCGAACAGGCAATGTATGGAGAATTTAAAATTTTTTGACACGAATGGTATCCATCATCATTTTCGCGTAACACACAAATGCGATTTTACGGATGAATTACGCCGCGAGTCCTCCAGAATATGTCGTACTTTACTTGAACAAGAAACGAAAACATGTTTGGAGCAATTGTTTGCATTACGTGAGACAATGGTATGTATTTTCCTGGTTTTTGTATGATTTTTATCAGTTTTATGTTTGTGATTGTGTACACTTGCCTAATATTATAAAGTGGCAAGCTCTCTTGGATGGTTATAGTAATTACAACAACTGTTAGTTTGAAGTTATATGCACCAATGATCTATCAAAATATTGGGCTACAGAACCGTCCTCAAATATTATACAAGATATTTTTGGTGGGCTTGACTTTGTCACTTTGGAGTTCTAAATTACTCCTGAAGGTAGGGAGGAGGGGTTAGAAAAGCGTTTGCCTTTAATTTAGAAAAAATAATGCACATTATTTGTATGAAGATTAAATGTCTGTAAACACTATTTACTTGAAATAAAATATTGTATTTACTGGTATTTGTGCACAAATGTGAACCTATTTTGGCACTTAAAACATATGGTATTAAATACTTCACTGATTTTTTTTAATATACCTATTAATTTTTTTAGAGGAAAAAATATCGAAAAATCAATGTTCATTCGTTTGGACGGAGTATGTCCTGTCTGGCTAAACACGAACAAGAAGCAGTGCAATTCATGTGTTTGGTACTCTATTATGCAGGAGTCCTGCAACCTTATTGCAAAGGAAATAACCCATGTGATGTAGAAGTGACTTGTCAGAGTTTAGAAGCAAAATTCAATTGTTGGTATTTAAAGAATGCAGACGAATCATTTGTGACATTTCATTTTGAAGCATTTTACATCAAAAGGGTACAGTATAAATATATTAAATATCATTAGCTTTTAGAAATAAACAGATAAGAAATTTATGTATATATGCTAACTTTATATTTGTATGTGTGTACCCTGTCCATGTATATATATATATATATATATATATATATATATTAATATTTACAATAATATGCTTGTGTTTTAAAACAGTCAATTGGTAAAACAGTTGTTATATTTTCAATATTTGTCTAAAAATGAGAAGGTTTTGTTTTTCCACATCTTTTAAAATAGACATCCAGAGTTTCGACTAGATATTTTCTGCCATTGATAAATATAAAAACTGTTGTTCCACTAAGTAATATACTTAAGAACCAATATATGTGTTAGCAAGCTTTCTGATACTTATTTGTCACTTCAACACTTTTATTTTGTCTGTAGAATCACAGAGGAATGGTACTAACTGGAGTGACAACTAATAATGGTGCAAGCAATTCAGCACTACCCACTGAATATGAAATGGGGCCGGTAGAAGATCCAGTTCTTTGTGTTTTACAGAAAGTGTTTAAACACCAAACCTTTAGAGATAACCAAAAGGACGTAATTGAATCATTGTTGCAAGATAAAGATGTACTTGCAGTCATTCCCACTGGTGGCGGAAAATCACTATGTTACTGGATTCCTGGAATCATCAGTAAAGGTGTAACAGTTGTTGTAACCCCATTGATTGCCTTACTAAATGATCAAGTTTCCAAGCTTAAGAATCACAACATTCCTGTTTGCTGTGTTACATCTAGCATGAATCCAAAAGAAAGAGAACATATTTTTCATGAGCTCACCAAACTAGATACAAAATATAAGTTCTTGTATGGAACACCTGAATTTGTATTGTCTCAGCAAGCAAAACAATGTTTTGAGATAATGATTAAGAACAACACATTAAGTAGATTTATTATTGATGAATGCCACTGCATAGATACATGGGGTAACAGTTTCAGACCAGCCTACAGCAATCTGTTTGAGCTGAAAGAGTTCGAAAAACCAGTTTGCGCTTTTACTGGAACAGCAACTAAGCAAACACAAGAAAATATCATTACAAAGTTAAATCTTGTCACACCAGTAATATTTCAAGCACCCTGCAATCGTCCCAATTTATTTTTGAAAGTGGAAAGAAAAGGTGAAAAGCATCCAAAAGAAGAGCTAGTTGATTATGTCATCCAGCACCACCCTAACCAATGTGGCATTGTTTATTGTTTTTCCACCAAAGATACACTGGAACTTGCCTATATTTTCAAGTCTAGAGGAATACCTGTAGTGTACTACCATGGGCAGCTGGATTTCTTTGAGAAGAGTGAAAACGCGAAAGCTTGGCTCAAAGGCAAAGCTCTTATCATGTGTGCAACGAGTGCCTTCGGAATGGGAATTGACAAACCGGATGTACGGTTTGTTATTCACCTTACTTTGCCAAGGTCAATTGAAGATTACTTTCAGGAAGCTGGAAGGGCTGGGCGTGATGGCAATCCGTCTTCTTGTATCGTATGGTTCAGATTTAGAGACAGAAATCAGCTAATGAATACAATGAGCGCTGAAAAGTCAGAGGAAGAAGTAGAGTACTTGAGAAACTCTATCAATGATGTTGTTACGTATTGTATGTCCACAGCGTGTCGACGAGAGTTAATCATGGCACATTTTGGGGACAAATCAAACGTCTTTTGTGGTGGAACGTGTGACAACTGCACAAAGCCTGCACCTCCACTCAAAGAATACACAAAAGAAGCCATAATGATTTGCAAATGCGTAGAAGAAATGAAGCGTGTTCAACCTTTGATTTCCACTCGTCAATTAGCACTCACTTTTAAGGGTTCAAAGTCGAAACGAGAAGTTGAAAGCAAAGGATTTCACATGATTGAACACTACAGTGCCGGCCAATATTCATTTAAGAACGATGTAGATACGACTACGTTCATCCACCATCTACTAGTAAGAAACGTACTGATTGAGAACGATCGTGTGGTAAATGGTCGTCGCACAACACCATTCATAACAGTAGGATCCAAATTAAAAGAATTAAAAAACGGAGATGTGCAGATTTGGATCAACTTGTAGAATTCATATTAAGTCTGTTTCTCGCGACATAAATTACGAAAGTGAAAAAAAAATCGCTAGTAACCTGCAATTACGTTGTTCGGTATATTTTTAAAGTCATTCAGTGTAGATAAAGGGACTAAGTATATATCCTCTGTAATCAGTGGTAAATACTGCAATTTCATTGGTTTACACAAGAGTGCGATGAACGTTAGTCACACTCTTTGTAATGATCATGAAAATCACTTTAGTATGTACAACTAGCCAATCACACATGATTCTGCCTGTTCTATGGATGAATCATAGATTTTGAAAATGTTGACTTTTTTTCTGCTTTAAAATAATTTGATTACAGAATATATATATAATTTATAATACAGCTGTGCGCGGTCCGTTCATAGTGTAGTCACTCGTAACACCGCGGTCGAACGTTTGCGCATGCGCGAGTTGTCCGGCGAAGAAGTAGAAGAACATCAACTGATGATGATGATAGTACATCGTTACCGATGGTCGTTGATTGCAGTGATGCTTCACTGCTTGACATATTACATAATTTTCATTGTGAGCACTGCTGTTTGTTGTGTTTTCTGGCCCTGGTTCTCGATTGTGACAACAACAGCTGTAAGGATATTTAGCAGGAGTATCGCTGTCGGCACGTTTATGAAGCTCCAGAAAAAAAGGTAAATAAAATTACGAGGGGGTAAACCAGCCTCGTCCCCAGGCCCAACCGTTACCGTTGCGTGCCGTTGCGTGGGTATTATTGCGTGGAGAACACAGTTGGAAACGCGCGGTCGGGCCTGGCAGAAAATGCAGAAAAAAGTGTATGATTCAACGAAAAAGTGATAAGATAGTATTTTATTGAGAATTTCGTTTTCCAGTCGCGTGTGTTGGCCGTACATGTGTTTGATAGATGGAAGAGATTACCGAAAGCCTTAAGAAATCTAATCTCGAAGGTGCTCTTCTTTGCTTATATCGTCGAGGGGAGTTTCTATTAAACTTGGCAGTGGCTGCTCCACGCATTCCGCCATCTTGAATTCATTTTCTGCCAGGCGCTTTCGCTCCCTTCCCCCATATTTTCTCCTCGCGCGCATTCACGATATTAAATCTATATATACAATCCTATACACTTTTCCTGATTAGAAAATTAGAAAGCGCCTGGGAACGAGGCTAGGGGTAAACTCAGAAAAACTTTCTTTTAACATAAGGAACATACTCAAAATTTCGCTACCTTATATTTTCAGCCGTTGTCTTATATTCTTCGCTTTTCTTAGCTTTTCACTCCTTTGTATTCAATTTGCCTTGTTTTTCGCGCATGCGTGTAACGTTTGACCGCGGTGTTGTCACTCGTAGGATTTTGGCATGGTATTATGATACAGTATTCGTGCGCTGTGCACTTCAATTCAAATTTGTGTTATTTACCAAGTAAAGGTATTCCAATCTTATTAAAGTCCATATCAGCTATGCAGTTTGATACGAAAAACACTAGACCTTAATATACTGCGCAAATCTAAATACAAGTCCTGTATATTGCTGAATAGTGTACAATATCTCGAATCCAGTTGGACAAAAAGACAATTCCAAAATTTTCTAACAATGGTTTGAAGAAAAATTAAATGTTTCATCCGTATGCACGTCATGGATATTATATGTATCTACAAGTGCTGCTAAAATTTACGATGCTGAACTCATCACTCTTTCAAGCAAGAAATGACGAAAAGATGGGAAACAATCATGTAGCTTCTCTTCAAACTTTTCCTTTATTTTCTGTTCACCTTTCTCTTTTACCTGCATGAATGCTTGGCGAACTGGTTTTTGAATTGCTGGGCCTTTTAGGGGGTATTCGTACGCCACAGTGCTGCCAGAAACTACGAAAAACCCATTCAACATACAGTACCACATACCCTTGATTTGGTCTGGGAAAGAACTTTGTTCTTTATGCTTTTTTGTGACATGATGATCAAAAGCTTCGCGATTTGCGTAAGTGGCTCTTGTCGAACCAAGGACATCTAAATTTCCCATGAGTCTCTTGCACATCTGAACAGATGTATGACCTAAAAGAAAAATAAAATACAAACTCGCGCCTAATCTTCTTAGGGGTCGATTACATGGAGCATTTTCAACCCCGGGTTGAACTCAGCCCTGTTGACCGGGTTGAATTTTTTGCGATTACATGCACGATTTCAACCCTGGGTTGAATGCTGCACGCGTTCAATATTGCCGGAAGTAACAAAAGGGGGAAATATAAAAATGGCTGCTAAAAATATGAAAAGTATTACGTTTGTTTTTTTTTTAAGTTTAGGGTGTTAATGTTGATATTACATTTTAATGCTATGGCCATTACTTCAGCCCCAGGTTAAACCGATTACATGGAGAAATTTTCAACCCTGCTAGCTGAAGCAGGGCTGAAAATTTCTCTATGTAATCGCGCGTTCTATTTTGATAGAGTTTTGTATTGCAAGTAGAGCTGAAATTTCAACCCGGTCAACAGGGCCGAGTTCAGCCCTGGGGTTGAAAAT
This sequence comes from Muricea muricata, assembly GCA_963855995.1. Lineage (NCBI taxonomy): Eukaryota > Metazoa > Cnidaria > Anthozoa > Malacalcyonacea > Plexauridae > Muricea > Muricea muricata. Next base: position 28,171,942 of record OY979716.1, read on the forward strand.
GCACCATGTAATCGGCCCCTTTAAGGCCCGTTCACACGGGCTATTTTCGCTGCGATATAAGGTGCGATTTTCTCCATTTGACGGATGTGAAGGAGTGGATAACTGAGTGATGTTATGAGATTTCATAAACTGGAACACTTACAACGGATTTTCTCCCTCGCATCTTTCAAAAGGAGATAATCGCGTTTGGAATCACTGCAAAAATCGCCCGTGTACAGGGACGTTAAAACGCTACAAGACAACATAATATACCCAATATATGGATATAAGATACAGCAATAAATCAAGAGAAAAAGATAAATGGTAAGTCCAAGGAAATCCAAAGGCAAAGGTAACTTAGACAATCCTTCCAAATGAAAAAAAACCCGGCTGTTGTTGGTCGTTGCTTGTTAAAATTTAGAATTGCCAAGAATACTTACCAGATACGTATGTTTTTAGTGGTCTAACAACGTAAGTCTCAACATATTCATCGAGGTCGACATTGTGACCAGGTTTTCCACTAAGATTCACGGTCGAGTTTGCTCTTATCATATGGCGAAACGCGAGAGGCCATAATGCTGTAAAATTCACAACGTGAACAAAGGCTTCCGTCCAGTAATTTCTGAAACCTAGTTGCGCAAACACAGGTAATAGAATAGTCCATACCGTTTCTCTGAGGTGACCGTCACCGTTTCTACCAGCCGTTATGAACAATTCCAATAGTGGACCGAACAAGGTGAATAACTGTTGGTGGTACTCGTGTTTATGATTACATTCTGCGCTCTCTTTCAGCCACTTCTTGAACCGCTGAAGTAAAATTTGGTTGTGGTTTCCAAATTTCGTCAAGTTTTTTAATAAATCGTCACGGGTTGGAAAATCCGACGACTTTCGAAATTCTTGCACTGCTGCCATTCCATATGCGAAGCTACCGTCTCTCACACTTTCTTTGATCCGATTGAGGTTGTTCTCCTGAAATTTGCGCTTTTTGAAAGCTTCTTTTGTAAGCTTTGGCCTGTTCATGATGCTGTTCACCACTTTGTGAAATCCACCTACACCATGAGTTTTAAACACAGCCTCGCATAGGTATCCTTTCGTATGCATGTCGCCAGGTACTTCAGTTGACCATCCATACCTTGACTGATCTTTATTCCTGACACTACGGTTGTTTTTGCAAGTGCCAACGTCACCGACTACAGCCGTAGGATATTCTTTGCATTCAGAACGCTTGAAGACAAAACCTGCACGCGTCTGATTCGTGTTGCTGGTGGTAGCATTTTCCATTTCGGTCTCAGTAGACGATGGTAAATCCACCTCACTGAACTGCATCATCCTGACAACGGGACAGTCAAGGTTGCGAGAATACGAGTCGAATAGTTCAACAATGTCTGAAGATTCCATAGATACCGCCATGTCACGAGGACTAGGAAAGTTGCCAAACATGTCGCCTTTGAATTCAGCAAAATTAGTAATGAGAATATCACATATATTAATATCTGAGTTCAGCACAGCGAGTGACAATGGGGTAGCGCCACATAACTCTTTAGAATTTGGGTTGATTCCACTAGAGATTAAAATGTTAGTTAGGGTAAAATTTCGCTGTTCTACTGCTGCATGAAGTACAGTTCTTCCAAATTTATCTCTTGTGCTCTCAAGTTTTTTTGTTAATTTAGAAATACCCTGTATTGTTCTGTCCAGCAAACTTTCATCGGATGAACGCGTAATCTCTTGCGTCTTTTCAACAAGGTTGTTAAAGAAATTCTCAAAATCATTTGTCGTTTTAAGCGAGTCGTCATTGCCAGAATATTCATCGCTATTACTTTCATCAGAATTGTCACTCAAGTTCTGAATCTCTAAGACTGTTTCCTCAATGTCCCTCACGGGTAATGTCATTTGTTTTTCTATATCTTTCATTACAATGCGATGCTCTTCCAAAGACTTAAGGAACAGTGATCTTTCTCTGGCAGATTTTATGTCAAACTCTTTTTTGTTTTTGTCAAATTCAATATACTCAGTCATATTATCAAAAGGAATATTAAATTCTTTGCTAAATGTCTCAAATAATGCTGCTGTACCAAGTAGTGTCGAGTTGTCCTCAAGCGATAATGGCAGATTAAGGACATCAGTTTTTTTCATAACTTGCATATTTTTACAAAAGCTGGAAACTGGCAATACCGTTATATCATATTCCGGCTGCGGGGTGTCCGTTTTTGTAAAATCAGTGTTTCGAAGCCAAGCATTGACTTCGGTTTCATTCATATCTTCCAGTTTTTTTGGTGGTTCAGGCAATTTATTCAAAGTCATATCCAGGAGTCCAAGGTAGTAGTTATCACACCATTCCTCCCACGACAACTTGTGATTCGGCATGAAATCTAACAAAAGATGTTTTATGTTTGTTTAGCTAATAAAGAATATGTGGAAAATGCAACAAAAGTACATACTAACCATACACAGCTATACGTCAATTCTACACCTATCAAGTATTTCCTAAAGACAACTCAGTGTATTAATTACATCTAATATATTGCAAGTTAGGTATTACCTAAAAGTATATCTTCAATTTTCAAGGAAGATATATCTATCTGAGGCTTCGTGGTTGTTTCTTCACATTCCAACAAATGTTTTACTTCAGTTAATTCTGGAATGATTGCTGCGCGACCTGTGAAATTCCACATCTTAGGACCGACTTCTGCGAACAGGCGGTCATGACGCTTCTTCCCCCTATACATGTTGATGTTGTCCATTAGGATGATCACTGGTGAAGAATCATCACATCTTAGCGATACTGACTTTTCCAATTTTTCCAATCGTTTATCAAGAAAATTGACACTATAAAAAGACAATGTGGTTGAGCAGCAGTCTATTACAGATGATTATTGTGCACCTAAATGAAAGTAATTACTTAATTATACTCCCCAATGTGGTTTAAAATAATGTTTTTCAGTACTACAATAAGTCTAATCATGCTGCTAAAGTAAACTAAAACTCATCAAAATGCATATGAAGGTTGGTATAAAAAATTAAGATAAATATAAAAATATTTAATATTGTACAATTAATATATAATACATACATTGTATCCCAGTGTGGAGTAAGTCCAATGGAGTGTAACATGTTTATGAACTGCTTTCCAGCTCCATACGTGACACCCAATAGACCAAAAAGCAGCCGTATGTCGTTACTAAATTTTTGATTCCTGACACTAAGGAGCAACACCAGGTTATGGACACCACAAGTCATTTTATACCGAGGTGTTCTATGGACTCTTTGACGTAAATCAGAACCAGATAATAGAAGTGTATGCAGTACACTGTAAATCAATGGGCATATTTCCTCAAACTGCTCAAGTAGTTTGGAAAATACCTCATCACAAAGAACATCACTGATCTCATCTTCATCAAGTCCAAGTGTGCAGAGACACTCTAAAGCTTTAAACTCTTTTTTAAGTTGTTCTTTCTGGGAACTGCTTATGGTGTCTTCAGTATTTTCATGTTTAAGAACATCAATTTTTTTGGAATATATTTGAACAATAGTGGAATTCAACTTCATATAAAGTTCAAGTGATGACTGGTAGTTTACAGTTGCCAGCTTCACTTGATCAATGTCCTGTTCATTTATTGCTTGTCGAATAGAATTCCATTCATCCACCAGATGCTTCTCTGCTTCACCAAGTTGTTTTTGCAATTGCAAAATGTTGCTGTCTTCTTCGTGGAAGAGCTGTTTAGGCTGCATGCTTTTTAAAGGAACTTCACTCTTAAGTGAAACATTGCTGTACACAATACTATAAAGACAAAGAATAAGACAACATTATACCACATACTTGTATTGTCAAAAGTACAATTATATAGTTAATAATAATTGAGGATGCCTACAACACCCTTACCATAGGGTGTCCACAACACCCTGTTTCATCATTGTGGAATCTTTACACCTTAAGATTCCACATTGATGAAACAGACTGTTGTGGATACCCTTGGGTAAGCCAATTATCATTATATTATTTCATTCGCTCTATCTATATGATATTGAGCACTTTTTTAGTATTTTGTAAGCTCATTTATTACATATTGTATACATAGAGATAGTGATATATTCAAGAAACTATTTTTTTTCATACTTAAAAAACATAAAATAATAATTATAATAACATTATGTATAATAATAACCTTATGTATGTCATCCTTAAAAAGTAAATTTCCTAGCTTTTTATTATGTCAGACTGTACATACATAAACAGTCAGGAAATACTTGGGAAGCTATTGCTCATCACTGGTTACACACATTGTTGTTTTACAAAGTCAACATTTACAACTTACAAAGTCAACTAAAGATGCTTGTCAGCATAAAGTTTAATTAAATAAGTAGATTGTACTTGAGATACAAAAATTATATACATGTTTAACATGCAAATTTCACATGACTTACTGTGACTCTTTATTCACAGTCATAAGCTTTTTTGTGGATTCAGGGAAACACTTTTTGATACATCGAGTTAGCAAAGATTTATCTGAATCATCTAATTTCAACACATCCATGACATCCTGTTGTTTGGTATAATTACCCATCTTGTTTGTTAATATACGATCAACATTTTTGCACATCAATGCTCTCCGATCTTCTCTTGTTAATTTCTCTGCCCCTTAAAACAGAAAGTATAATTAGCTATTCAAATGGAAAACTTTCATTTCTTATGTGTGTACAAACTACCTAGTTACCTACCATGACTAGGAGTAGCAGCAAATCGTTTTGGAACAGACTCTGCCAAGAGCTTTGATTCTGGAGTAAGCATATGTTTTGAAGTTTGGCTGCCATCCTGATTATCATCATCACGAACTAAAAATTAATATACATAAGAAGTTCACGCAAGATAATACAATCACTACATACTCTATTCATTCTACTGTGGCACAAATCTTAAGAATTGTGTGCAGGCATGCTTGGGTTTGTTCAGTAGATTCATACAAATATTCTAAACAATCTACAATTTTCTATTTGGCTAGTAAATTCATTTATTACAGTATACGTATGTTATAAAATTACAAAACTACAAATATACCGAATGTTTATACATCTATATACCCCCAACAGCTTCAATTAACCAAGCTGCATTTCATAAGATTAAGCAAATCTTTATTTCAAATCACAAATCTGGTTAAACGTGTTAAGATTACGCGTGGCAGAACAATGTATTTGTATTTGCTTATTCATATGCATCAACATATTAATAATCATACATATTCATACAAATTTATTCAAATTACCTTCCAGATTAGATTTCTTAAGGCTTTCGGTAATCTCTTCCATCTATCAAACACATGTACGGCCAACACACACGACTGGAAAGCGAAATTCTCAATAAAATACTATCTTATCACTTTTTCGTTGAATCATACACTTTTTTCTGCATTTTCTGCCAGGCCCGACCGCGCGTTTCCGACTGTGTTTTCCACGCAATACCCACGCAACGGTAACGGTTGGGCCTGGGGACGAGGCTGCTGCAACACCATCATTTTACTGTAATAAGTAACATGGACAGGTCTAACATTGATTATATTGCAATTCAATTCAATTCATTAACATGTGCTAATTAAAGGTTGTCCCAACCCTACCCTCTATTCATCACATGTGCCTTTTTTAACAACATAGAGTGTGTTGTGTTTTTCAGAGCATGTGCATGTCTTAAGTGAACCAAGATCTCTTTGAATAGTGAAGTATTAAAGACTTGGGGTTTTTTTAATTGAGGTATGTAAGAATATTATTCCATTTACCTGGCTGGGTTTGGTTGGTTTTCCACAGACAAGAATCCTAGAGGTAGGACTTGATTGGTAACAATTTTTTGACCAAACAGGTTAGGAAGTTTCCACTTGCTTGTGTGTTTAGGTTGACGGGGTGCCCGAGGTTGTTGAAAAGCTTTGTTGGGTTTTGTATAGAGGGTCTCAAACTTGCTGGTTAGAAATTTGGCTGCTTTGGTTTTCAACTTATCTATTCTTTTTGTACTGAAATTAAAGTTTCTAGGTGGTACAAATACAGATTGGAAGGCATTTAGATCATGTTTGCAGGCATCAGTTTCTTTGGCCTTGAGTGCAATGTGATCTGCAGTGTCTGCTTCTTTTGTTCTTGGTCATAACAGCGAATGAAAATTCTCCACTGGATATTCGTCAAAAGCCAACAAGTGTTGATGTAGAGTGTTGAACATGGATGGGATATTTTCTTGCCAGTGGAGGAGTGCAGAAAGTGGCACCAGTAGTGCTTTGTTATAGTGGCGTCGGCGAAGCACAACAAACATAACCCAACAGTGGATTAATTTTATAAAACAGTTTTTTATAAAACAGTTCATACTTGTTGCACTTGAAGACTATGGAATAAATACTCAACACCAATGGAATGTAATTGTCAAGGGGATTGACCAGTGTGAGGAACTCAATATCTTTGCACTTGTAAAAGACAGAGAAAATCATATCTCTCACAAGTGTCCACCCTCCATATAATACTTCCACCAATAAAGATACTCTCCAAGGCTTTGGTTTTTTGGCTAGCTTAGCTTTCTTTCCAAAAAGAAAGGCATAGAGATCAGCAAATACCTCATGGAATTGTGACAAAACACATTCTCTGGCATTCAACGAAATATGTAATGGACCAATCAACGGGATTTATACATTCTTCAGTGCTGCAGGTACTGTAGGAATATTAGAATAAACCAGCTGTCTGTCTAGACATTTACCTCAATCAATTTGTTGCTCCTTTCATTGGTGACTGGCCAATGCAATTTTTTATCAGACAGCTGGACACTTGTGAGAGATATGATTTTCTCTGTCTTTTACAAGTGCAAAGATATTGAGTTCCTCACACTGGTCAATCCCCTTGACAATTACATTCCATTGGTGTTGAGTATTTATTCCATAGTCTACAAGTGCAACAAGTATGAACTGTTTTATAAATCATTAATCCACTGCTGGGTTATGTTTGTTGTGTTCCGCCGACACCAATACAACAAAGCACTACTGGTGCCACTTTCTGCACTCCTCCACTGGCAAGAAAATATCCCATCCATGTTCAACACCCTACATCAACACTTGTTGGCTTTTGACGAATATCCAGTGGAGAATTTTCATTCGCTGTTATGACGAAGAACAAAAGAAGCAGACACTGCAGATCACATTGCACTCTAGGCCAAAGAAATTGATGCCTGCAAACATGATCTGAATGCCTTCCAATCTGTATTTGTACCACCTAGAAACTTTAATTTCAGTACAAAAAAAAATTAGATAAGTTGAAAACCAAAGCAGCCAAATTTCTAACCAACAAGTTTGAGACCCTCTATACAAACCCCAACAAAGCTTTTCAACAACCTCGGGCACCCCGTCAACCTAAACACACAAGCAAGTGGAAACTTCCTAACCTGTTTGGTCAAAAAATTGTTACCAATCAAGTCCTACCTCTAGGATTCTTGTCTGTGGAAAACCAACCAAACCCAGCCAGGTAAATGGAATAATATTCTTACATACCTCAATTAAAAAACCCCAAGTCTTTAATACTTCACTATTCAAAGAGATCTTGGTTCACTTAGGACATGCACATGCTCTGAAAAACACAACACACTCTATGTTATTAAAAAAGGCACATGTGATGAATAGAGGGTAGAGTTGGGACAACCTTTAATTAGCACATGTTAATGAATTGAATTGCAATATAATTAATGTAGACCTGTCCATGTTACTTATTACAGTAAAATGATAGTGTTGCAGGTTAAAAAAGTTGCCAGGGTACTGCAGCCCATTGATCCCTATGATTTCTCACATATTTAATAGAGTTTATTTAATATTCTAAGTCATGACAAATTATAATACTATGAATTATAAAATATAAAACTTATATACTTTAAAACTTTTAGGAAATGCGATTTGCTCAACTGCAACAAACAGAGCTCCATGTGGACGGTTTTTCATGGATGTGGGCCATATAGTATAGCTCAGTGATGTGGGCATTCGTTCCACATCGCATGCATCCTCCCAAATATCAAAGATTGCCGGATCTGTAAAACAGCGTTATTGTCAAAAGTTAAAGAGCTTGGTCAAACAGCAAACAAGTCTGTTTCAAATGTGTCCGTGCCTTCTGCTGCTGAGGAAAGCGACAAGAACGAGGAATTAAGTGACGACGAGTACGACCAACTGGTCGACGATTACGGCGAAACGATAAACATTGACACTTTGTTACAAAGAATTCGCCATTGGCGAACGCTGGAGTCGAGCCGTGATGACAATGATGGCCAGTCATAACCTGCAAAACCTGGTGACATATTTCCGGCATAAAGTGTGCATAAAGGAAGTAAGGTAACACAAAGCTACGTCTACATATAGTATCGATACAGCTGATTGGTATCTTTCTTGCGTGCATAAAAACACGGTTATTGAAACGTTGATCTTTCGCGTTCTAGATCGAATTTAAAAAATTCCCCCAAAGAAATTGTAAAAAAAATCACGCTTTCTCACAATTTGTTGTTTTTGAAGTGAGAAGTGCAAAACGAATGGCACCGAGGCCATAGAACAAGGTGTTATTTTCCCACTCCTTTTGTTTACACATTGTGAATTTCATGCATTCTGATTGGTCAATTACGCAAAATGTCAACAAACGCGCTGATTGGCTAACATTATTTGCCCTTGTTAAGAGAAGCCATTCATACAGTTGATCCAGAAGGGGTGGAAAAGAGAAAGCAGAAACCAATCAATAGACGAGTTTACTCAGTACTATTTACTAATATATCTGGCATATAGATGGCAATCATAAGCTTGTGAGATGGAAGCTGGGAGTACATCATCGCATTGACATGTTCAGTAGATTGGTGGTATTCGCTCAATGTTAATCAAACAATTGAGCAGAAACTGTTCATTCCATCTTTTTAAAAGCTATTCCAATTTATGGTCGAGCACTCAAGATCCGAACAGACCTTGGAGTTGAAAATGTTGATATCTAGAAAGATATGGTTGTCAGTCGTGGTGAAGAAAGCACGCCTGTACTTGTCAGAAAGTCCATACATAACCAGCGTATAGAGAGACATAACCGAGCCCTTAATGAACAACTTCTGTCTGTATTTAAAGTAGAATTCTACGAACTAGAGAGTGAGAGTGTGTTAGATGTAAATAACGATACAGACATCTTCTGCCTCCATTGTGTTTACCTGCCACGGATTAGCAAAAGCTCTCAATGAGTTTGTTGCTGGCCATAACAAGCACAAAAATTCAACCAAGAACAAACGAACACCAGAGCAATTATTTTGGTGCAACATAAGGATGGCAGATCAGTACGATTGAACTTTGCCAAATCATGCTAACCAACCGAGCATGGAAGATTTGGTTGCCAGAGATTTACCACATGTTTCTGTTCCTGACACACCAACTCCACTTGATGATGATTTCTTGCAGCAGTTTAATGATTTGGTGATGTCATTATCCGATGTTGAAGGTATGGTTGCCTAAAGAGAAGTTGTTAATTTTGTTGGGCAACATATGTTAAAAAGTAACTATTTTCTTAGGCTCAATATTTGCCAGTAAATCTAAAAGTTGATAACGCTAATACAGTTCTTTGTACTATTAATAATCACGTAAAGAAAGCATGACACACTATTTTACTATCGTAATAAGGAAGTTTGTAGGTGTTTATATAATTATTAGGTTACTCTCTACTGAAGGGTTGTTTTCTTTCCCAATCCTGTAGCAGTTCCCGTCTTTTCTTTCCCTCCTTTACTTTTCCATCTTTTTTCTGTCTCCCTCCTTCCTATTCCCTTCCTTCTTCTCCTTCCTCTTTAGGGTAATTTTCTCTCCTATTCTGCCCCCCCCCCCTAAGTGGGTCGTAAATGGTAATTATATACTCCCCTGGGGCCAGTTGTTTATAAGCCGGTAGCTTAACTCTGAGTTAAGGTGAAATTCAATGTATAATTTCCAGCAGCTTGTCTATAAACTTGGAAGTACTTTTAGAGATGTACATAAACCAAAGCAACTGGTTAGATTTATTTAATTTTTTCACAAAACTGAAACATCTGTTATAGCAACTCCTGACTACCAACACGGGATGACTTGCACTATCGTTTGATTCAGGTTCAATAGTTATTATATTTTCTTGAAATGTGCTAGTCGGCATATCATTGCAATATATATCTACTGTACTTATGGCAATGCGAATGCATCGCAATGCGAGGTGATGTGATAGCATCATTCATCAGCTCCTTAAATGTGTCGAGCCCCACTTTTTTATCTTTGTGCAATGGGAGAAACAGTATGTTACCACAAGTATTGCTTTTTGGTCGAATGCCATCCCAAAAATGGATGCTGGGTTTTGGTCGGAATCCTAACGGGGAACCTCGTCAGCACCAGTAGCAAAAATGAAAATAGATGCCAAGTTAACTGGAGATTCATCACATTCTACAAATAAATAAAATAAGTTAGAATATATTCTTGAATATTCATGATAGTTTCAAAACTTTTATTGCATACATTTTATTTTTTAAAGAACAAGCTTGACCAAAAGCACAGTATTGGGAACGAACAGTACGACCACTCGAGTCAGAAACTTTGAAGCTTGCTTTTTCACGCATGTCGTATTACACATTTTATTACCATTATCTAAGCCAGTCAGTTCCTTATTCAAGGCGCCAAGATGGCTGCCACGAAATATTTAGCTCTGTGTATTATAGTCTAAAATCTCAAGATAAATGGTATTATAGAAGACAATAAGAATGGTTATGTGACGTTTTACACATATTTAATAAATTGCGATGATAATTGTATCACCAAACTGTCTGAAAACTCTAGAACTGCGGCGGAGAGGATTTTTATCAGGCGAGAAGCATTTATGTTGAAAACATCTGCTTCCCGTCATGTAAAAATACGAAGATCGATAGTGCGGTGGGGAAAACATGGCTGTTTGCTTTTAACTATGAAAGAAGGTACTATCGGTATTGATATCACAATCTATATGGATATAGAAAGTAATCCTGGACTAACAATTAAAGAGAGAAGCTTATGGGCATTGACGAAGCGAACTGATGAATCAAAATACACTGCTGCCAAATACTGCAAAAGTGAATTGTTAGCTTTGAGAAAGAGAGGGCCTAAACCGTTAAGTACCACTATTCAGACATTAAAGTGCTTAAAGTTGTTTAGATATCGGGGTTCGAGTGCTGGACAAAGTCGTAGGAAGGAAATGAGTTCAATGTTTGATCGTGACAATGTGAGTCAAAGTAATATTAGTGTAATTATGGGCAGAAGGAAGATCAGAAGACCCAAGCGTGATTCCGAATCTAAAAGGACAAGGCAACTTGTTAAATTGGGATTGCTTTGGAAATGACATGAGAAAGAAGGGTGGTGTGGCGAGATATGTTCGAAATAACATTCGGGTTGCTTCAATTAATCAAGCGGAACATTTTGAAGTCATTAGCATAATAGCTGAACTTCCATCGAACCATGTCATGCTAATTTGTGGCATTTACCACCCACCTAGGCCTAGGTATAATGAGACGGATTTAATAGACTATCTACAAGATATTACAGATGACTTTCTTGATGAGAATCCGGATTGTGTCGTGGTGCTTGGTGGAGACTTAAATAAGCTCAATATAGATATTTTGGCAACAAAATTGGGATTTGATGCTTTAGTTAATTTCCCAATGAGAGGTAACAATATCCTAGACAATTTTTTAACTAACTGCCCATGTCTGTTTCAATCGTGTTATGCAGTAGATGCTACCGCAAAAACTGATCATCGAGGTGTTGTATTACCTCCTGTTAATAAACTTAAACCTGTTCGTACGAATCATGAATTTAGGGATAGAAGAGAGCATAGAAAGCTAGATTTCTACAAACAAATACAAATGGAAGATTGGAGTGATATATTATCTAATGACAATATTGATTCCGCAATTATTGAATTCAATAGTACTCTATTATGAATAATGGATGAATGTATGCCTCTGAAATCTGTGAGCGTGTCTACAAGAGACCCGATGTGGATGACACCACTTGTGAAATATTTACTCAAAACGAAATCTAGGCTTTACTGATGGTGAATGTATTGAAATACTGAACAGAAAGATAGGTAACTTAATATCGAAAAACAGGAGGAACTGCAGAAGTGTTGGAAATACTGGTACCAGTAAATGGTGGGATAGGGTGGATAAACTTTCTAATCGTAAATATCGTCCTCGGTCAGCACTTGATGTCGAAACTTTGAACCGACTTAATGACTATTTTGGAAATTTATGCTCTGATCTAAATTACAATACCAGAGAACCTGTTAGTGTTGCGAGTAATATGGATGTTCCACAGCTTACACCACTTCAAGTTCTCAAGTCACTCGCCACTATTAAGAAAACTACCTCGGGACCAAATAAGATTCCATTTTGGGTATGGCAGGATTACGCTGACGAGTTAGCTCCAGTTGTACTTCACCTTTGGAATTTATCGTTGCGCACGCAGACATGGCCAATGGTATGGAAGGAAGCGAATATCGATCCATTACCCAAAATTAATATACCGGTGAAAGATTCAGATTATTGTGGTATCAATTTTACACCAATAATTGCTAGAGCTTTTGAGAAAGTAGTCTACAAGTGCTTCTGTAAGGATACGATGGAAAGTTATCTTAGTAATCATCAGTTTGCATATCGGGAAGGCGGTAGCTGTGTGGATGCTTTGCTTTCAATTCGAGATACTGTATATGGTTATCTAGATAATAAGGATGTTAAGGCAGTAAGACTTTTCGTAACGGACTTCTCCACGGCATTTGACTATGTCAATCATTATCTGTTATGTGAGAAGCTTAAGAAGTTGCCTCTCCACCCAATTATTATAAATTGGTATATTAGTTTCCTCTGGGATAGGAAACAACATGTTGTTTCAAAAGAGATTGCTTGTAATTGGAAGTCTGTTAACAGGGGAACAACCCAGGGAAGCGTCAGTGGTCCATATTTGTTCAACATATTCATTAACGATCTTACTGTAGAAGATGAGTTCTTGGCAAAGTACGCAGATGACTCCACGGTCGCAGTCTCGGTTTTTAAATGTAAAGATGATAATTCAGCTGAAGTTGTGCAACAATTTTTTAATTGGACTGAAAATAACAAAATGGTAGGCAACCCAGAGAAATGTCATGAACTTATATTTCGAAAAAAAGGAAACGTTGAGGGTTACAAAACTATCATGAATATTTTACAATGTAATGAGTTGACGGTCTTGGGAATGGGGTTACAAAACAACGGCAGATTTAACACCCATATTAAAAACAAACTATGCAAAGCCAATAAATCTCTGTTCGTGTTAAGGTCTTTGCGAAAAGAAGGTTACAGTCAGAATGAAATAGACTATCTATTCCAGGCTTTAGTTATGCCTAACATTACATATGGATTGTCAGTCTATGGAGCCTCCAATGCAGAGCTTCGTAGTGTTCAGCAGTTTTTGGATCGCTGTAAATGAACAAATGAACAAGATAAAAGGATTTTTAATAAGGTTAGGAAATTAGAGAACCATCCATTATATGAATTCTTTCCAAAGATAAGAAATCTAAACCTAAGATTAACACAACTAGGCATAAAAACTGTTTTAAGAATCGGCTAACTTTTAAACATGACTTGGCGATTTAGGTTTTAGAAAATCTTTTTGGAAAATAATTGTAATTAGAAGTAGATAGCTTTACTTTGTAACATACGATATGTATTTTATCGATGAAATAAAGATTAATTGATTGATTGATTGATTGCATTTTCTGGCCAATAAGTATGCTGAACTGGCTGTTTACAGCAAGTAAACTACCCAAAATGAATAAAAATAGGGCGCCACATTGCACTGCTGAGTGGCCCTGCTGTTCATTCCCTATGCTGTGACCAAAAGCAACGAGGTCGCTAACATACGTTATAACATTACCTTCACACTCTTGCAAATAGTCTCACCAGTGCATTATTATAAGTTCTTCTCTTTCCCATATTCTACATCCTTTGTTTGAATAAACAGGCTTGAAAATCTCATCAACGAGGGTGGCTGTTAATGTGGTTAACAAAAATATAATCGAAAGATACGAGGGAATTTTTTCACTAGTTCCAGTATTTCCAAAGTGCATAATCCTTCCATAAAATTTCAAGCGCGCTTCTTGCCTTATCGATGACGAAAAGTTCTCTACAAAGTTCGTCCTTTCTTTCAAATTCCGGAACTCCGTAATAACCAGCTTGTCCAAAGCAATCAATCGCCAAATCAGATTTGACCACGCCATTAAACGTAGTCTCATCTTCACAGTATGAAATCTATATAGGTAAAAATTAATAAGCTGAAATTTGATGATGTCAAATACAAAAAGATAATCATGTACTTTCTATACAGGGGTATTTGCCAGAATCTAAAACTTGGGTGTCTAAATTTACTGTTTTTGAACCATAATAACTTAGATTAGTCAGACCAGATAAGACAGAGAAGTTACATAATTTATGGGAATCCTGCTTCATTTGGGTATATTCAATAGGCTAAATCTGTAGTATTTTAAACAATATTATATCTCACAATAGATACTGGTGGCAACAGACGTGTATGAAATTTTATATCCTTTTTTGCAACGTCATGTGCTAAAAGTTAAGCATTGCAGGCTCATGTCTATCTTAAGTTCTTCCTGAGTTTACTGGTCTAAACATGGACAAATTTACCTTTCTCCGCCGTATTTTCACAAGGATATTGATCTTACTGTATACATGGATGTGGAGTCCAACCCTGGTCCAAAGAAATGTGAAAATAACTCTCGATCAACGAACAGGACTAAAATCTGCTCAAATCAAGGTAATGTCAATATCGCTCACTTAAACATCCATTCTTTAAAGAACAAAGAGCACTACCTACTGGCCAAAGATTTGGTCCTTAAGCAGAAATTTGATATCTTTACCATATCAGAAACATGGTTAGACAAGTCTACTACGAACTCCGAAATCTAGTTTCCCTAGTACTCTCTTTACAGACTTGATCGTGATGGAAAAAGAGGTGGTGGTGTATGTACCTATGTCAACCAAAATCTCAAATGTGAGCCAATGAAAGAACTGTCTTACATAGCAGAATCTGGTCTACATCAACTATGGCTAAAAACACAATTTGCAAATTTTAGATCATTTGTCATCGGTACAACCTACCGCCCCCCAGACACTAGCTTATGTTGCTTCGATACTGATCTCAGTGGAACATTAACGTCAGCTTTATCTTTGAACAAACCAATCTATATTCTTGGGATCTCAATTGCAATGCTCTGAACAAAAATGACCCAAATTTGCAAATACAGTTAAGAAAATCCAGTCACTTGCTAAAAAAACAACTACCAGCCATCAAAGTTCGTCCCAGACAGGTATCCTGAATCTGAACAGTTTTCCTTTGAACCTGTGGAGTCCTCCCTAGTTGGATATGTAGTGAGATCTATGCCAGAAAATAAAGCACCAGGAATAGATAAAATAACAATTCGTGTTATCAAGGATTGTCTGCCCGTCATCGCACCATGGATTACTTCTATCATCAATAATTCATTTGCAAACAATAATTTTCCAACTGCTTGGAAAGTTGCCAAAGTTATTCCTATTCATAAAGACGGTGATCATGAGCAACCTAATAACAACAGACCTATTTCCCTATTACCAGTGCTTTCCAAAATATGCAAGCGGATTACACTTAATCAACTAACATCTTACTTGACAATAAATCGTCGTCTCTCTGCACATCAGAGCGGTAACAAAGCTTGACACGCAACCAAAACCTTTCTCATTAACTCTACTGACTCCATCCTGAAAGCAATTGACCAGAAGAAAGTAACAGCAGTTATTCTCTTAGATATGAGCAAAACTTTTGACAGCATTAGCCATGAAATCCTACTTGCTAAACTGAAGCATGTTGGTGTGTCGTCTTCATGCCTTAGTTGGTTTAAAAGTTATCTTAGTGAGAGATATCAAACAGTACGTATTAATTCGACCTTATCAGATAAATTACCTGTCGTTAGTGGTGTGCCTCAAGGTAGTATACTTGGTCCGTTTCTGTTTAGTATTTATGTTAACGATCTGTCATCTACCATCAAGAAGTGTTCCTCAGAATCACACACTGATGACACTAAATTACTTTTATCCTTTCATATCAATAACTCAAGTACTGCAGTGGTTGATCTTAATGGTGATCTGATCCAAATACTTAATTGGTGCTTTGATAATCTTCTCCTACTCAACCCAGAGAAGACAAAATTAATGATCTATGGAAGCCGCCAAATGCTCGCAAAGCTACCTGAATTTAGAATCTCATTACTGGGTAAAGATCTTACTCCGTCCAAATCAGTTAAAGATCTAGGAATCACGTTTGATCCAGTGCTCTCCTTTGACGACCACATCCTGTCTACAGTATCATCCTGCAATTCAACTCTCTGTCAAATAAATCGGGCTAAGCATGCGTTCAGCAAAAGTCTACTCATAACTGTGATAAATTGCTTAGTGTTCAGCAAGCTGTATTATTGGTTTTCGCTCTGGTCATCCACCTCCTGTATCAACAAAGGCCGACTCCAAGGAGTTCAGAATTTTGCAGCACGAGTTGTGAGCAATTCCAGCAAATTCGATCATATCGCACCAGTCCTAAAAGATCTACGCTGGATTCCTGTGAAATCACATCTTTACTATCGTGATGCTCTGCTGGCATTCAAATGTATGAACTGTGCACCTGACTACTTGTCATCGCAGTTCAGAACTAGACGTGAAGTGAGTTGTCGGGAAACAAGAAATGACCATAAATTATATGTTCCTTTATTCAAAACTGCTGCTGGACAAAAAACGTTTCTCTACAAAACCACCACTCTCTGGAATAACATTGATACTGCTCTAAAACTGTGCAACTCTTTCCTAAGCTTTAAAGTAAAACTAAAACATAAACTACTTCAACAATATCTCGATAACTAAATAGAAAAACATAACACTGTTATTGATGTTGTGGTCATGATTATTATTGTTATTGTCATTGTCATTTCCATTGTCATTGTCACAATCATAGTCGCCGTTATTGTTATTGTTATGGTTAATGTTAATGTTATTGTTATTATTGTTGTTATTGTTGTTGTTATTGTTATTGTTATTGTATGTAAGTTATCTGTTTTTTTTATGTTTAAGATTGTTTGTTAATGTTATAATAATATTCGTAAAGATACTGTAATGCGATTTATAATGTCAATTTGTCACTGAAAAGCCCCTTCAGGGGAGTGTCAATAAATATTATTCAGAGTTTGTTTCCTGTCAATGAAAAGGGCTGACCTACAATATATCACATTGCCCCCTTGCTACCATCTTGTGTTCACTCAAGAAAATTCAAGAAGTGTCCAAACGATTGTCCAATCAGAGAATTAGCTGTACACCACTTGAAAATGGTATTTTAATCGAATTCTATGTCCCGGTCATGTCCTACCCTGAGTTGTATTCAACCCAATACAGCAACACTTACCCAAAAGTCGAAACCCACACCCACAGCAGGCCCAGATCTAGGATATTTAAAAAAGAGGGGGTGGCTGAAGAAAAATTTTGAGAAAAGCGCAGCAAACAAACGTAGTGCACATATATCAATTTGATT
This sequence comes from Muricea muricata, assembly GCA_963855995.1. Lineage (NCBI taxonomy): Eukaryota > Metazoa > Cnidaria > Anthozoa > Malacalcyonacea > Plexauridae > Muricea > Muricea muricata. The sequence goes on from OY979716.1 coordinate 28,189,518, forward strand.
ACACTGCCACGTTATAGATATATAAGTAAATTGGCCAGAAATTGAGCAAGTTTTCGTAGACGCTAGCACAGTCATGGGGGGGGGGGGTAGCCACCCTATCCATCCTCCCTAGATCTGCACCTGTACATAGTTGCCTGAGGAGGGGGCTATAGTTTGGAAATGCATGTATTAAGTATAGATTTCTAATCAACCAAATGCATCTATAGAGTGAACAGCCATCCAAAAGTAGACATTTTCAACAGGCCGCCCACAAGACGACTGGCTGGCTAAGACCCTGTCTGTACGCAAATATATAATTTAATTGAAGAGAAAAAACATATGATCAGGAGTATGTTAAACATAAACTGCTACTGGGAATCATTCTTTACATTACACATTCTTCGAATGACTAACTGATTATAAAGTGTAGTCTAAAAAATTTTGGTTGCCATAGAATTGTGAATTTTGATTCTGCACGAGTTTTGTAAATTGCTGATAATCTACTGTGATATTTATGTTTGTAGAGATTATTTTAAAAGATAGCATCTAACATTATGGAGCAAAACAAAGTGAACGACGGAAATTCTGTAGGATATTCACAACTATTGCTCGCAGGCTATCGCTTGCAGAAGGTGCGTTACAAACTGAATCTCTCTAAACTTAATTAATTATTATCCCTAACAAAGGATAATGAAAATGTAGTCATACAAGCAAGCTTGATTAAATGTAGTGCAAGGTAATTTTAGCTGTTACCACTATAATTATTTCTAAAGACCAGCATTCTCAATTTCGACATGACCAAGTTTTACAAAGTTCGAACGCTTATCATTTTTGCTAAATGTAAAATCAGAAAGATTTTATTGGCGTTTTGTATTAACTAATGTTAATAGTTTATAGAAAAGTAATGGTCATGTTTCAATCAATGCCACGATTTTGAAATACACTCTCAAAGTTGGTATATTTTGAGACGATTTTCATTATCAGTGCAGGAGGGTCAATAACTGCATAGCGTTATATTTTATACAATACCATAATTATGTTTTTCCTATCAGTGAGGAAACTACAAGGCCAGGTTTATATTTTCGTGTAAAAATTTTAACATTTAAGTATGAATTTGATTTGGAAATAGTGGTGGCAAAACATCATTATTTTGCCTTCTTTCGAAATTCAAACTGGCTTCCAGCCCATCGAATATGAACAGGGTCGCAAAAATATTTCAGAAGAGATTTTAGATTTGTTCCCAGGGATAGACCTTCAAAATACTAGAGTATGAGAGAAATCTATTTTCGAGCCACATATTGACCTGGAGGTTTTTACAGAGACAGCTTCTTAATTTAGACCATAGACAAAATTAAAGTGATTGAAGAACAACAAGGATAATCTGAATCTGTACCTGTTGCAATATTTTCCTGATTTCATGGTCTTGAATGTCATCAATTAAACTGCCAATAGCTTACCACATTGAAAATACAAGTGTCCTTTCTTGGCTATGCAATAAAGAAAAAAATCGTAGCATTACTGGATCACCTAGTGAAATTTGTGTATATATCCTTATACGGCATAGTAACTGGGCTTCGGTGGTGTAGTGCTCAGGCCACTCACCTTTCACCTCTAAGGTTCCGAGTTCGATCCCCAGTAAGGTGGGCTCGCACCCAGTCCTCATCTGAAAAGAGTATAGTCAATGCTCTGCCGAAAGTTGTGTGCTTTCTCCGGGTACTCTGGTTTCCTCCTACAGGGAATGTTGACAGGGTGGGATAAGTAATACGGGCCCACAGTAATTGGCTCACGCTGTTCTGATGACCCTGCCCTTGTGGCGAAGTTAACAAAATAAAATAAAAAATCAAATAACTATCTAGTACGACGGCCGTTCTTGTGCTTTCATTACATTTTTAATATACTTTAAAGTTGCATGTAATGTACTTTCTAATAAATTGAATAAATAATGCAACAAATTAAAACATTTTTGTTGGTACCGTAGAGAAAAAAGGAGTCCAAAACCTCACTAAAAGGCTTAAAAATCATTGCTAAATTTACTCACCCCAAGTCTCTTTTCTGTTAACCGCACGAATTCTAGGGCATGCTCAGACAAATTCTAACCTGCTCGGGTAGCGCGAATACTTGCATGGGGCATAACGATGAACGACTGAGTATAAACTAAGCCTCCATCCCTACCTTCCTGATTCAACACTACAACTTTACTAGTTGATGTTCCCCAAAAAACATTGGACGAAAAAGTTTTCCGTACTGCTAGATGAAGGAATTCACGCGTAAGATCACCAAGATCCACAGCTCCTTCACTAGAACCCAGTTCATCCGCAAATTTGACAGAGAGGGGGCAAGATGGGTTAAATGTAGCTTGATCCATTTTGGCTCTACCATCTTCAAAAACATGATTCCTGCAAACGTTTACGACATTTCTTCAAACATCCACATCAGTCGGTTGGCCTACAATTACTTTTTTTACATGTTTTGTAAGTACACTCTCAGCTGTTTCATCATTGCTCGATTCACTTAAAGATAAGACATCACGCAAAATTAGTAAGTCGTAACAAGACACCAGCTCTATTTTTCAAAGTATGTACATATTCTTAGGCAAATATGTGCACCGTATTTCATTTAAAGAGAATGTCTTGCTCTATTTCAGGTTTAACACTTACATTTGTTGATCCTGAAGACTTTTGGCAATTGCATTTTGTATCTGTACGTAGTCTTCACCGTCGCTCACTTCTATCTGGTCTGAATTTAGCAGACCGAGATATGATCTAGAAGTTATATGACAAGTTGTTTTAGAAATGCGTGCAAATATCTCCAACACTTGCTAATCTTTACCATGGCGTGAAACACAGCCTTCTGGTAAATTTATTATACTAAGAAAATTATGAATTCCACACAGTGCACGAAAAAGAAGTACAATTTCCTGGAGTGTCTTACTATATTTAATGGATATATCGTGACTATTTGGATATATAGAGGAACAACATAGTGGCTGCATGGTCTACATGAAAAGTTTATACTGATAACAATTGTTCCCATCTGTCTGTGTCAGTTCACCTGACAAAGGATGCGTGTTTATTATCTCTATATCAATCTCGTCTTCAGTATGCTGTAATTGCTGTACATTTGTTGGTTTGTCATTGTACATTTCCTATAATAAACAACACATCTAAAAATCATTTGTGATGAGACTGAAGGAAGAAAAAATTAATGTATTTTATTCAAGGACAAATATAATGTCCATTAGTATGAAAAGTTCCAGATTTAATAAATAACTTCATCATTTACAGAACTGACGGGTACTCTGCACTTTACCTTGTTGTACCGACATTCGTTTTCTGAGTCTGTAGCATTAATTGGCATAATCTTTGACATGATGTATAGGCATCCTTGTTCACAGAGGGAAATGACCTCTGGTGCATTCCACTTAAATGATCGTGATGTTTTAGGAATGTTCAACTTTGTTGCTTTTGTGCACCCGATCCGAACGTTGTATCCCAATAAAATTATTGCCTCCAATAAATTATTGGGATTGTTAGAGTTAGGGTCAGGGTTGGGGTCTGGGTCAGGATTCATTTCATATGCATGAAATGACAATTCCTGTAACTATTGGAATTATCAAACGTTGTAACCAGTAATTTTATTGGAATACAACGTTCGGATCGGTTGTTTTGTGATACTACAGCATGAAAACAAGTCAAGTCAAACAAGTCAAAGTCAATTATAGTGTACCATGAAACTGTATACAGTATAATTGCATGTATTACATCTCTGAAGGGGAAATTTTAGGTTAGACCAATGACATTCCAAATTATTCATAAGTTGCCATGCATACTCAAGTATGTTACTGCAACTAGGGCACGAACCATTGTGCTTATATTGTACAGGCTACGTAAGCATGCAGGTGCAAACTACAAAGGAAATGTAGACTTAAAATAAAATTTCATGGACATTACCCCAAATAGTCAAATGGCAGAATTTCACCAGATTCCAAGTTAAATGATGTTGGAAATACACTTGTCAACTCTCTTGCAACCTCTTCTGTCCAAGTAGCATTAATTGACACTTTCCCAATCAGTCCAATTTCTGCTAAATGAGCTCTTTTAACTCCTCTGGGAATTGGGATCTCCAACAGATTATCTGAAGGCATCAAGCATACTACATCTTTTGTGTAGGTCTTTCCAGGCTTGGGTTAGCTTGTTGCGGAACGCTTCCATTTCCTACTGCCTGCATTTTCAAACTGGACCCCTCTTCCACTGAACAGTGAAGGAAGTGACCTTGTGTAATAAAATTTTAATAAAAAATTATTCTTCCATTACCAAAGCTATAATATACCTTACTATCAATAACATGGTTACCCTTTATTCATTTCAGGCAACTAGGATAACATATACAGGCCTTAACCACTGACCTACAATCAGTGACATAATTATTGGAACGATTGCCCAAAACGCACAACCTACCCCCTCCCCCTTCCCCCTTTTCAATGTTGCTCAAATGGGAAATAATTTTAGTAGCAACTGCTATTGTTTTGTATGATGAAGCCAATGATTTTTCGGGCCAAAATAGCAACATTGAAACGAGGGTGGGGGTTTACAGGTGAATTTTGCATAAATATACTAAAAAATGTCTTTTTTATGTAAATGTCCCTAATTTCAATGTTACTGATTGTCTGAGTATTTTATCAATATTTTTATGACTTAAAAATTTCTCAGCATTAGTTTGCTGGGCAATGACACCTTCTAAATTGTGGTTGCAGTTCTTAAAATGTCATTCTATAATATACAAAGTTTATCTTTATGAAGTTGTAACCAAAAAGTGTTTTTGATGATGGTTTTCAAGATACATATAATGTATATTTAGTAGCTTAAAGCGTGTGCGCTATACTGTCATTATGTCGCGTGGTTGTTAATTCAGCAAGTCATGCCATGAAGACAGACATTACCTAAATATAATGTATCAGGTTACAGTGAAGATTGATTATTTACTGATAGCGTTAGTTGAATTTGTAAATTTCATTAATTACATTGATAGCTTTAAAATACACAAGACTGCTTTTCTGTCAATTGCGCATGGATCTACTTGCTACAACAGTGGCAGTTTTTCGTCTGGTTCGGAAGAATGTGAATTAGGAAGTAGGGGAATTCGAAAGGTTTATTTAATAACCTATAGCCAAGCCAATACATAAAAAATTCCCACGAGGAATTCCTTTGCCGAAGCCGTTATGAATGCCTTTAAAAAATGGATCTGCAAGCGTTCTTCACTGGTGTTGTTCACAAGAATTGCGCAAAAAGTCTGGGGTGCACTATCACATGTGTTTAAAGCTCGACAGAAATCAGCGGTCGCTACGTGCTAAGAAATATCCTAGTGAAAAGTATGGCATCTCAGTGCATTTCTCGAGCGTCCACACACATTATTACACGGCTTGGAAGTATGTCACGAAAGAGAACCAGCACTGTGTTGAAAGTGAAGGACATCCCGATCTAAAGAACAGCGAAAGACCGTCCACATCGCAAGCTCATATAGCAAATCGTAATCGCAGAGTCAAACATGACAGTAAACTACAGTTTGCAGAACAAGCCAGCACTGACAACTTAGATGAAAGTGATGAATGTTTTGACGAAACCGATTCAAAGAAACGTGGAAAAAAGCGAAAGCGCTTGAGTGCATACCAAGTAGCCGAAATAGTTCTAAGTAAACGTTTGCAAAATCAAACAGGACTTTTAGCCTTTTCTAACCAGCAAAGACAAGAAGAGAAAACAGATTTGGCCGAGTTCATTGTCAACTGAGGTAAAAAGGCGGTTAATGAGGTCATTGCCACTGCGTGGGAGATGGAATCGGCACAGAAAACGCAAGAAAGACTTGAAAGAGTAAAACTCGAATAGAACTGCTCAACGACGCTTATCAGCAAGAATGCACTTGCAACACTATCTGCGATTGGCACAACAGTGCGTTACAACTGCTAGCAAATAACAACATTGCCGTTGACAATTTTGCTGGCTGTGTCAAAGAGCTGTTTAGTCAAAAGCCGTGGGAAGTTCTGAAATGTAATGCTCACGGGCCCAGCGAATTGTGGCAAAACATTTTTGCTCAATCTGCTCAACAACATTTTTAATACTTTCACCAACCCTGCATCTACAAGCTTTGCATGGGTAGGAGCCGAGAAAGCTGAGGTCGTGTTCTTAAACGATTTCCGTTGTTCGCCGCAGATAATCGCCTGGCATGATTTACTTTTGATGCTTGAAGGTCAGTTGGTTCATTTACCTGCGCCCAAGTGTCACTTTGCCAACGATATTGTGTTCGACATTGATACGCCAATTTTCAAGCACAAGTAAACATCAACTTGTTCATGTGAAGGGCGACGTTGTAAACAAAAGAGAAACGGAGATCATGGCTGTCAGATGGAAAATGTTTCATTTTAACAGGCAGATTCCAAAAGATGAGCAACGAGAGATCAAACCATGCGCAGCATGCTTCGCTACCCTTATCCTCGGGGACTACGATTGCCTGGTCTAAATATTTTCAAGCATGAAATACGTTTGAACGAGTTAGAAATATAAAAAACTGCACGATAGGTTTGATATTTTATTATATTTTATTAGCAAAACATGAATTTCCTATTTTTGATGAGTAATTGTCAAGCGGAAGTATAAATAGCACAAGTAGCCACACGCAATCGATCCGAACATTGTATTCCAATAAAATTACTGGTTACAACGTTTGATAATTCCAATAGTTACTGGAATTGTCATTTCATGCATATAAAATAAACCCTGACCCAAACCCCAACCCTAACAATCCCAATAATTTATTGGAGACAATAATTTTATTGGGATACAACGTTCGGATCGGGTGCCACACGCCTCCATACAAGTAACCATAAACAAGATCACAAATGTTATGCAATGCATAAATATTTTGGACAAACACAAATCTGTATTATTACATACGATTTGTGCATTCGGTAAGAATTGACAAATAACCATTATTTAAGTTAAAATATCGTAATTCAACACAAGTACCACTAGTAACCACGAGTTACCATATATATAAAGAAGATATAGCATATAATTATTTAATAATGTGGTTACTTGTAAAAAAAGTCTGTTATTTTCATATAAGTACATGGTTACTTGTCATGAATATAAGTGGGCATTAAATTTAGACCGAAACCTAAAATGATTATTTTGATAAAACACTTTTTTGGGTATGTATACATTTATTTGATACAAATTGTAAAGCAATATGGTGGCTTGACACGAATATGATTATTTTTGAGGCAACCGCAATATTTTCGTACGGCTTTGATTCATTAATCAATATACAGAGCAACTCAAACTATCAAGTATCACAAGAATGCAATCGACACTGGTATTTTGTCCGTTTTCCCTTAAGGCTTAAGTTTAGCAATATCTTCTCCTTAACATGCTGCCAATTGTTTTATCGACATATTCTCGCAAGACCGACCAAATATTAAATTTAACTCTATCAACAAATTCGTCCCATGACTGATGTTTAATGTTTTTCTCTAGGATTTCTGCTTCCATTTTTTTTCGGACAATATGAAACAGATTTTCAATTGGATTTAAATCCGGCAATCTAGCTGGAATAACTTGCATTTTTGCTCTGATATTATTTAAGGCTTTCCTTGCAATGGCTGACGTTTGGGAAGGATCATTGTCCATTACAAATAATTTTAGATTCGCATTACCATATTTCCTTGTAATGTCAAACAGAATGGGAAAATGATGGCGTATAAAACGTGCAAAATAAGGTCCATCCATTTTCACATATGGTTCTGCACAGATAACACCTTTCCCGTGCAATATAGCCACGAGCAAATGTAATCGTTTACCACCAGCAAGGTCTTTGCTACCTTTTGTGGTTAACGACAAGCCTTCTCCTCTCTTTCGCCAAAGACGACTTTTTGGTTTAAGTACGTCACTCATTGGATTACTTTTGTAAACGAAAGAAACGCCGTCCAAATAGAATGCAATATCTGACCTACAATAATCTTCAGGTATGCTTTTTATGTTTCATGCAAACCTACGGCGAATCTTTAAATCCTTTCTTGTGAGAACCCCTTTCTTTCAACTTTGGAAAAATCCATACCCTAGACGTTTCACATATCGTAGAAATGTTCTGTAAGTCACAATTGTCGGTGAAATACCGCTACGCTGCACAACTTTCATAACAGTAAAATTAGGACTTCTTTCGCGGAGTTGCATGATTGCTCTTTTAAGTTTGCGCTCATCTCGTTCTGTCAGTGATTTATGGTGACCTTGATAAGCTTTCTTTTGCTTTTCACCTCTAGCATTGCTACAATCAAAATGTTTAACGATTCTGAAAACACTTGTCTTAGACATCTTTATTTTTAGCACAATTTCTCGATATGAATAACCAAATTTGTGCCTCAGTAAAAGAGCTAAGGCTCGCTGATCCGGCGTTAGGTCATGAATCCCAGCCATCTTTGTTAAATTGATATGAAACTTTTGTGACACAATATAATTAATTTTGGAATTTCATCAATCTAATAATACTTCAATTACCACAGAACACGTGTTGAAAATTTAATGAAGATTTCTAGCTTAGTTTTTAAAGTGCTAATGACACGAAATTTTCGATTTCGAGATTTTTACCCCTTCAGATAGAGATTTTTGCGCTGATTTTAAATCTGAAAACCGTTTTTAAAAATTCCGCATAGTTTTTTTTATAGAGATTTTCAAAGTCACGAAATTTGACACTTTGCATGCGAAAATTGAATCGCGACGTGACGTCATAACCATGACACAGCTTCTTTATCCAGTGTTTTGTTTATATGAATATGGCGAGCGCTTCGCGAATAAAGACAAAACACAGAGGTAGATCTTGTGTTGCTGGTGGGCCAGGTGGTGTTAGCTGCACGAATACACAATATACACAAGGTATATCTGTACACGTTTTCCCGTCTGCTGAAAAAGACCACAAAAAAAGGCAGGAGTGGATCAGATTTGTCAGAAAACATCGACCGAACTTTGTGCCATCTGCTTCGTCGGTATTGTGTTCAGAGCACTTTGAAGAGACAGCATATACTAAGAATATTGGAATCTCAGCCGCTGTAGGTTTAAAAAGAAGGCTTGTGGCTGATGCTATTCCGACAATCGATGCAGCAGGGCTCTCTCAAAGTGCCAGCACCAGCACAGCTGAACTATCCTCGCGCGATCGAAGACAGGTAAACAATACATGCTGTTCATTATTCAAGTATTCATTCATGTATGTTTGACCGGTGAACGTATTTGCATGAAATGCGTGAAACACTTAAAATATCTTGGGAATAGGCTTTTTTAATGTGCTTTAAATTTACCGTTTGCACTTTATAGATTCTAAAAGAGATTGACTTGATGGAGGTGGCAGACCCGAGAGAAACGGAACCTGCAGAGCTAGAGCCAGAACATGTTGAGCAAGAGCTAACAGAGGATATCTGTGAACAGCCAAGCCTGCCAAATGTAAACTTGGACACATCATTTCAAGATTGCGACAACTGTTAAATTTTCAAGACAAGAATCGTACAGCTTCAAAAAAAGATTAGTTGGCTCAATAAGTCGAAGACGAGGTTGTCTAAAAAGTTGAATACTTCAACCGAAGGTGTTGGCTTCGACGCAGGAGAAGAGGCCCCAGCTATAGTTGCTGAGTTTTCGTCTGAGGAAGATATGAGTCAGAGCTCAGATGTGGGGGAAGATAACCAGGAGAATTGGTCGTCCCTCGAAGAAGAAAGCCATTCTTCTGAAATGGGAGATGATGAGGAATGTACTCCGGACTCGTCACAAAAAGTCGTGTAGGTATTTTTGTGTATAATAAAATAGAACCCCTTTTTTTACATTTATTGAAGACGAGATAGTTTGGTACTTTAGTACGTTTTTTTGGTAAAATTATTTATCAGCGAACAAACTTAGAATGCGTGTATATTTTCATTTATTTTAAGGCTTGAGCCTGGAACAACGCCAGAAAGAGAACCCAAGTTTGTTGTGTTCTACACAATGCTGTTGAGTCTCTTCACAATGTTTTGCTTTAAATGCAAGTTTCCTAACCCAACTGCTGAGTTAAGGTGCAATGGATCAATGGCAACTGTCATCCAAACATGCAAGAATTGTCAGCCAGCAGTGAAACCATTCCAGTGGAGAAGCCAGCCTTTTGCAAAGGGACAATACCCAGCTGGTAATTTAATGATGAGTTTTGGCATTCTAATGTCTGGAGTAAACATCAGCCAGACAATGTTATTCTTCAAACACATAAATTTGGCAGCTATATCCATTCGAACATATTTTCGACATCAAAGCAAATTCCTGTTTCCCTCTATCCTGAAACATTGGGAAGGTTATCAAGCAGGTATTGTTGCAGAAATAAAGGAGAAAGTGTGTGAAGGTGCAACTTGGTCTGGTGATGGGCGCTTTGACTCGATGGGCCATAGTGCCAAGTACGGAGTCTATACTATGTATAACAACAGTATATCCAAGCTAGTGCACTTTGAACTACTTCAGGTGAGAACAAGCACAATATAATATAAAGTTTACAGTTTTTTGTTCTCCAGAGTGCATTCCATGTTACTAAACTTCCCAGATCTCTGGCATGGAGTTAGCAAATCACAATAAAAATATAGCAAATATTGGCATATCTCTGGCATGGAGTTTACATGGAGTGCACCCTGGCTTTTTCCAAGCATACTTTCACCCTGTAGAACCAAGGTGTTTTCTTCAAGTAGAATTGATATGTGGAAAACTGGGCTCTGTAAGGTACATGAGTGTGTAATATTACTGTTAATATATATGCTATACATGTTGTTTTTGTCTTATAGTCAAACCAGTCAACCAGTAGTAATGCCATGGAGCTTGATGCAGCCAAGAAATGCTTCAACCACCTCAAAGATTGTGGCTTGAAGATAGATGTCTTTGTTAGTGATCGTCACAAGGGTATTGCCAAATGGATCAAGGAGTCTGAAAAAAACATTGACCATTACAACGACATATGGCATGTTAACAAAAGCATCAACAAGCAAGTGTTTAAAGCTAGTGAAGAAAAAGGTTGCAAAGTGCTAAAGGACTGGCTTAAAGGGATCCGAAGTCATTTGTACTGGTGTGTCCAAAGTACAAGACTTGGTTATGCAGAGCTCATTGCAGCAAAGTGGAAGTCCACAGTAAGGCATATTGCCAATAAACATGAAGACCACCCTGATGAACTTTTCCAGAAATGTGCGCATGACTCCGATCTGGAAGATAGAGAATGGATCAACATAGGTAAGATTATAACAGGATAAGTGAATATCCAGAAAGTTGAATGACTTGTCACAGAAAATTATATTATGTGAGTTGGTCCTCATGCAAGAAATATGAACAACTATATATGAACTCTAACTTGTATTCCAATAGAATATTAATTATACTTTTGTTTGTTGCAGGTACAGTGGCATATGACAGGTTGCAAACAATTTTGCTAGGAGCAAGGATTGTCAAAGATGTAGCAAACTGTTCACCAGAAGCCCAGACAAGCTGTTTGGAGGGTTTCCACTCCACCCTCAATCATTGGCACCCAAAGATGATACATTTTTCTTGGTTAGGAACATACTGCAGGTAATGTGCATTGAGTACATATGTGGGCATTAACTAATGTGTTACATGGTTGCAAGGAAATATGAAATTTAGTTTGAGCGTGAACAACATATCTCACAAGTGAGCGCAATATAATTTACTCTATTAACATTTTAGGCATATTATAGCAATCCTACATTTTAATGAAAATGTGCGAAGGCAGAGAAAAATGAACAAGGAAGGGATACCATTTTATAATGTAGTTTATCCAAAATTCAAACATGGTGAGGAAATTGTCAAGGAAATAGCAGAACCGCCAACCTATGGTAAGCAGTTCAATTAGTATACCTGGTTAGCCCATTAATATAACATTAAACCTTCATCGCCCTTAGCATTAGAAAAGGTGACCAATTGGTCACCTTTTCTAATGCTAAGGGCGATGAAGGTTTAATGTTATATTTTATGTTAGTACATCATTTTTTAATCACCCTGAAACGGGTTTTTACTAAAGGTTATGTCTACAAAGTCCTTGAAGTGTTAAGTGATACCAGCTTGCCTGATTTAAATTCTCTTGGAACCAAGTATTCAGCAATGGTGCCAGAGCCACTTAGTCATCAATTCACCAACAGAAGAGACAAACAAAGTGCAGTGCAGAGAAGATTGCAGAGACAGGAGCATGCGGTAGAATTATTTCCATGTGGTAAGGAAATTTTGTTACTTGCGAATCTCAAAAATATCTTTTAATGGTAGATATTAAAACTGAAAAAATTTTTTTGGCTAAATTAGTTAATATAAAGTGTGTTATTCAAAATTTTTATCCTTTGACTTCTATTTAGAACAAGAGCAAATACAGCAACAACAGGTTTGTTTGGCATCTTCACATGCTGCTGAATCACAAGCAAAAACTAGAAGACTGCCCAGATGCACGAAATGCCATGAACCAATGGAGGGACATCCCCGTGGGAGATGTCCAGAACCCCAGTGACAAGATGGTCAGCTGGGGTCAGTTGTATAAAAGGCGTTTAGCTTAAATGGTGGATAAGAAAAAAATTAAAAGTGCTCCTATTCATCTTGTAAATAATTGAACTTAAATTTTATCAACTAAATATGTAGTTAGTTTGCTTTCATTCAATATTTAATAGGCTTGCTTGATATTTTTGACCATTTAAGCTAAACGCCTTTTATACAACCGGTCCCTGGTCTGCATGTTATCTCCAATAAATTACAGGGGATTATTTTACCACTAATCTCTGGAAAATTACTTGGAATGTTTAAATATTTTATGACTATGCATAATCATATGTTGTACTGAATATAATGATTTGTTGGAGATAATGTGATAATGTGCAGATTGATTCTGGTGCTACAATAGTGTATCATGCCCTCATATGCGATGGTTTATATCCTTTGTGAGCTTGGGTTTCATATCTACTTCTTATTGTATGGTAAATACAAGTAGACAGTGGTCTTGTATTGTCCCATCCCATTATTCCACACATCCACCTGATAAGCCATCTGTATGCAACAGCCCTCATATATCTATAAAAAGATACAACACTATAATGACATTTGGCTCACAAAAGTAGGTTGTGAATGCAAAATTATTGTTGGTAAATTCTTACTCGTTTCTTGTTTGGTTCTCTCTCCGCCGATATGATCGTCCATTTTTATCCTTGAATAGTGGGCCAACTTGCTCTAAAACTGTAGCATTTATCATTGCAACGAAATCCTTATGCTGTGTGATGCAATTTATCTTATCAGGCGACATCAAAGACACAGCAGGTACCATTTCCTTGCAGCATCTGTGCTCAGTTATTCCAACCAACAAATTGGTTTGACAACAGTGACATTTGCACCTGAATTCAATACAAAAATATTCCAATTTTTATTTGACAAGTACGGCCAAACAGGGCTAAATATGTATTAACAAAATAACGAGTTTTCTCAGCGTTTTATCAAATATAAATATTAAATAATATATATACATAATTCAAATAATATATATATATACAAAATGATCAGTATGCGTACTCATTACTCAAGATCATTTTTTTAAGCTTACTTTGTAGTTCATGTAATTAACTATATTTTTTTATGTGATGGTTGAGAGACGGGAAAAGATTAAAAGATTGTGCTATATATATATAGTGAACAACACCAAGTGAACAACACCACAATATCATATATAAATATATGTATATACAGGTATCATTTTCTCTTTTGCGAACTATTAAATCGTAACAGCTCTTACCAGTCATTAAGCGATATTCGTCCGTCACTTCGCATCTCCAAAGTGGAGGGAAAAAGCCCATCTTCATCAATTTCCTCGCCTTGTTCCACTTCGAGCTTGACATCGCGAGGCCGAGCAAGAGGTTCGCCATCATACGCGTTAACTTGTGCCCTCACAACGCCGTAGTCTGAGTCAGTTTCGGTTCTTTCGCTTGCTGGACTACTTGGAGTTGAATTGTAAGAAGAATTTTCCCCAGAATCCGTCATGGCTCGGTGTTCAAGACTCAAAAACAGCTTGTAAATTCAACCTTCGCCCCCTAGCACCAGTGTAAACAATTACACAGCTTGGCCATGTGTCATGGTTATGACGTCACAAGGGAATTTAACATTTTTCGCATCTACTACCCATCTTCAAACATAAAATTTATGGACTTCTACTTTGAGATAGAAGACAAGATTGGTATCAAAATGATCAGAAAAGATTGAATTATCATATTTCGAAAAAATCTCTAAATTGAAAATTTCGTGTCATTAGCACTTTAAGTTACAGACGTTTAAAATTTAGGGTACGCAGTAAATTACACTCAGACAATCAGTGACATAATTATTGGAATGATTGCCCAAAACGCACAACCTACCCCCCCCCCCTTCCCCCTTTTCAATGTTGCTCAAATGGGAAATAATTTTAGTAGCAACTGCTATTGTTTTGTATGATAAAGTCGATGATTTTTCGGGCCAAAATAACAACATTGAAACGGGGGGAGGGGGTTTACAGGTGAATTTTCCATAAATATATTAAAAAATGTCTTTTTGATGTAAGTGTCCCTAATTTCAATGTCACTGATTGTATGTATAGGGGAAGCTTGCACCAGGTCCCACAGCTGAAAAACTGGCCAGTTAACTTGCATACATGTATGCTTCATCTTACCAATGAATTAAGGCCATTAAACTTTATACATGGAAGGTTTGCTTCAGTCAATGATGTATTTAAAAAGTTAAGCCAAACATGGTGGCTCATGCTTCTTGGGCATCAAATTATGCTTCTAACTGCTCATTTGTTAGGAATTTTATTGAGCCATGCATATTTACTCATTTAGGGTACTAGTTCAGTACCCAAGAAGCCTTCATTGGCTTCATTTTTCAGATTGCATAATTGGCTCAACTGAACCTTCCATGTACTGCATATATACTATGGTTTAGTGGCCTACAACTCATTGGTGAGATGAAGCATATGCAAGTTAACTAGCCAATCTATGTGATACAAAATAAATATTTCTTTGTGGAGTTGTCCCTGACCAAACTATTTACCCAAATAACTAATTTCCCTGAGAGCCAACTTATCACGCTAACTTTGGGATGAGTTGTTCCTACAAGTGTTGTCAGGCAGTTCAATTGTAATGCAGAAAATAAGAAAGTCCGACATTTATACTATAGCTGATTAAATCACAAAATTTAGAAAATCTAAATAAAATTTGCTAAAAGAGGCTGGGAATTGAATAAAAATGGTGTTTTGAAGATCGGTTTTGAAGATTATTGACGCAATATATGCAATGGAATTCCACGCCACTATTTTTAATAACATAACTGTGTTTATCCATTAAATTCAAAATTGTGAAAATCTTACTGTGCAAAATTTTAGTCTCTGAAACACCATTTCCTGCATTTTGTGCATATGTAACCTGTGTGGCAGGCTGAGATTCATTTGCTAACAACAGCAATTTTTCTGGGTTTTGCATCGGCACTGTGAGATAATGTATTCAACATGACAAGTATGACGGGAAACAAGAAACTAACTTGTGTACTAGTGCCTGGATTGCTTTCCTGTTGCAAGAGTTTTGCTGTATCCAATGGTTGTCGCTAAAAACAAAATAACACATCCATACTACATGTATATATATTCAACCTTCTGTTTCCCACTATTGCTGGCCCCCTGCCATGGGCCCATTTCATTTGCTTTATGTGGAAACAATAGACCTTCTGGTTCCCCATATACTATTAAATCAGTTAAATTAAAATATTCAACAAGTAAATACTCAAGCAGTCGAATACAAAGTTCTGCAGAGCGCAGTTATTTTATTGCAAAGTTTAACAAAAAAATTTTATAAAACAACTTGTATAAAAATAAAGATTAAAAGTAATAAAATGAACAGGTGCGTGGTATACATGAACCGCATGGGCAGATTATACCACGCGATCACTTACAATACAAAAATATGAAATCTAAATTAATATATAAAAAACAGAATATCACTTACAGAGTTCTGAATACCGCTACCATGACCACTAGTAGAAGCAGAGCTACTAGTACTTGCTTGAGGCGAAGACTAAAATAGCATAAATATGCATATGTACATATTCATGTATTTCATGTAATGGCGGCAATGCTATGATGTGTATAAAATATTACACAAATATCTATATGAGACAATCTTAGCGAAAAATAAAACAAACAAGCTCTCATACGTTACCTGTGCGATTGTAGTTAGCGTCTGGTCTATCGCCCGCCCGATAGCTTCAGTTGAACTCCTTGTAAGAGCACTTCATTGTTTTCATTGCATTTGTGCAATACCGCAAACCAGAGGCAAACGAGTCAGAATTCGGGATATTTCAGAAAATTGTCTTTGGCATGTTCAGGAAGGGTAGGCTCTGAGTGTTCCTAGCGTTATGACGTCATTTGCCCCGCCAAGTGTGTAAAAATTATTTTGTTTATTTGATATACAAAAAAATTGGTTATTTGATATAACCGAATTAAATCACGAACGCAAATAAAGGTTATGTGATATAACCAAATTAAATCATGAACACAAAAATGGTTATTTCAAATACCCAAATTAAATCATGACAGCAAACTTGGTTATTTGATATAACAAAAACATGTCAAGTTTATTATTTCATATACAGCACAAAATGCAAATTGGTTATTTGATATAATAGAGTTCGTTCGGCAAACGAGAATGTAGTTATTTCAAATAACCAAAGCAGATATTTTCATTATATGATATAATAAAATATATCATCAGAAATATCTTTGTAATTTATCTAAATAATAAAAATACATTTGGCGCCCCATACTGACAGGCTGGCACAAAGGTGGATTATATTCACAAAGGACCAGCTTATTCTCAAATGGATATTTTTTGTGGGACCATCACTACATTCATCACAACTACACTTGTGTACAATGTAAACAGCAGTTGTGTCCTGGGTTAACTGGAACAATCAATGAATCAAATGGCTTGTAATAAACAGCAACACGATAACAGTTGTTTTCACAAATTCTTTCACGTCATCTTCACAATGGGATAGTTGATGGCCATGGTATAGAGTAATAAAATGGAACAACTCTCCATCACGACCAGCTCGACCAGCCTCTTGATGTTGATCTTAGATGGTTCTTGCAGGGCCCCAATTAATGACATATCTAATGTCTGGAAAATTCACTCCCATACTTAAAGCACTGCTGGCCACAATAACTCTTTTTTTGCTTGTTTGCATTTTAAAGTCATTCAGCACTCAGGTGCATTAATGCCTGGCTCTCAGTTTGTATATTTAGGGAAAATAGATAAAAAAGCATTAAAAATTAAATATGACCCCGATTGTCACCATTCAAGTTTCATATGTATTGTCAGAATAAACTCAAAAAGCTGACCTATTTTTGGTTGTCATGGCAACGATCACGTGATGTATATTTTGAAAAACAAGACAGAAAATGGTACTTTTTATTCAGAGGCTCTGCAGCAGTATAATTCGTAAATGAAAAGATGCATTATTACTATTATTACATTCATTTTGAAGTCAATGGTATTTCCAGCATTCTGATTGGTCAAAAATAGTGCGATTAATCCCCAAATCGCATCATTTTGGGTGCGATTAAAGAACTGCTCATTAATCGCATCTTTTTTGGTCCCAATTGCATATGGCTGCCGAGTCTAGCCAACAAAACAAATCAAACTGCATGCATTCAATTTACCAAATAAATTTTAAAAACATCTGATCACGGTGACAAAAGAGCAAAATAAACAAATTTTATATCACCTATACTATTTTCTCAGGCAGTCAAAAGCTAGTACACAAGCACTGAAAAACAGATAAAACACTAGCTAAGTTGCCAAACAAATCAAATGATGCTACAAATTACAGAAATAAAACCTTTGTGAATAACATTGAATAACTAGTACAAGCTCAAATTGCAATATGGCAGCGACAAGTAAGTCCAGATAAATTTAATATGTTTTAGCTCAAAAATCCGTTGTTGAATCCTGTTAAATCACGAATAAAGCTGATAGAATGTTTAAACTAACCTTGCTATTCCTTTGGCCAAGATTTTATGCACAAACAAGTTTATTATCTTCTCCATTTGTTAAATACCTGTACAAATATGTCCTTCGATTTTGTTCGCTTGTTGCTATGCTACCGCGCCGAAGAAGAACCGAAAGGAAGGCGGGAGGTGTGTCTTGTTTTAGATTTCAAAATGAATGCAATAAAGTGGAAATTGCACTTTTGCAAAAATCGTGCAATTTTGGTCTGAAATCAAACTTGTGATTACAAATCGCATTCCCGCTTTGCGGTCGTGCGATTTTGTAATCACGCGTTTGATTTCAGACCAAATTGCACTCCACTCAGTGCAATTACCATTATTAATCAATCACATATGATATCAATGTTTATTGAATGAATCAGGAAAGTTGTCATTAAGGCTTTGTTTCATTATTTTATGTGGCTATACTACGACGATCGGCATCAGACGAATATTATTCGCGCCATGAAATTTTATTTTTAGATTAATGCCCGATTTCCCAATAAACTTTAAAAACTTTGCACCTTTGTTGTTGTTCATAGCCAATAAAACCCCACAGATTTTGTGAAATTACCATGCTGCAAGTCGAACACATTTTCCGCATGGACATAAATAATAACAGTCACCATCATGAAATTGCGCGAGCGTATTTTTGACATAGGCACAGCGGCTACACACCATAATATGGCTATTACTATGGTGACTTAGCGTTTAACAACATGGTGGCCATGTCCACTAAGCAAAATAGCAAAGCGCTCAATTCTGTAGCAATATTTCTATTTTAAAAACAAACGAACCTATTATTAACATAATATTTCTACTAACTAGAGGCATTATTACTGATAATTAGCATATACAAATAGTGTTTTCTTTCTGTATTAGAATTAAAAGCGCTTTGTATGCGCGATATATGTTCACCAAATTTACATAAACACTAATGAAGAAAGTTTATTATTTTGCCATATAACGCAGGAAATTTTATACGTGCTATGTTACATATATAGAATTATCGCAAGATCGGTGAAACAGTTCCGCAAGTTTCAAATTTACGCACAAATTTCAAAACTTTCGACTGTAGTGAAGAACGCGATAGTTAGCTCACCCAAATAGCTTTACACTATCTCTACATAATCTATATCATAATGTATAGTGTAGCTCATTATATTATGAGTATACATTTCTGAATGTCTGGTACGTTTATTAATTTATTTTTGAGTCGGTTTTCTTTGATGTAACGGGGGTTGTATATAGGTTTTTTACCTTGAATAAATAATTAGATCAAAGTTGTGGAAAAATCTCGACGAACCCCGACTTAAATTGTTTAAAGTCAAAAGACTCTGTTAGAAAACCTCTTCAAAAATGAACATCAAAAGCTGAAACGAGAAAAACAAGAAGAAATAACTATCGGAAATTCAAGCAAGCAGTGGAAAAAAATGGGAAGATACATCTTTTATAAGGCATATATACCCTTAATATTTCCAGGGCCAGGGATAATGAGAAGCTTAGTAGCTCCCAAAATCAAAATTTAGGTCATTTCTCAATTTTGAGTGGACTCTAGACTGTTTCACTTGTATATGAAAGTTTTTATGCCAAATGTTAGGCAATCTCAGCAGCAAAGGATGCACCCTACTGTGGCTGCTCCTTATATTTCTTATATATCCTAGGTTTTAATCTTACTCAGAAGATATTCGGGTATATGCTACACTTATTAAAGTACCTTTGGCTGGAAATATAATTTAAGCGGTATGTCTTGTTTTATGAGCAAAATTTGGTCTTTGAAAGACTTTGGCTGTGGCAGAATTCAATCTCATGCAAGTCGAACAATAGATCCTACAACATGGCAAACATTATTGGATTTAAATATAGCAGCAAAGAAACCTGGATTTAAAAAGGTACGAAGTATTAAAACAGTTATTGGAAACCGACTTTCCTCTAACTTAACTTCAAGCACTTGACAATTTCTCTCAACAGCAAATCGAGCTTTATTTGAACAACCTTTTAGCCTTGTCAGCCGCAGTTATTATAAGCGCCAAGTCAATTTAAACAACCTAAGCTATATAAAGACCCAAGCCGAGAATACGAATCTGGGAGAAAAATAAAGTATGAAACATTTTGTTCCCAGCTTGATGTTAACCAATGCGATGTCACTAGCCCCAAAGATTGATGAAGTTTGATCGTTTATTTTGGAATTAAATTTAGATTTAGCATGCATCACCGAAACGTGGCTTAAGGACACCGTTAACAACAATGCAATTCATATCCGTGGATATAAATTAGTACGCAAAGACCGCACTTTTACTTCTCACGGTGGTGTTTGTATTTATATTTGTGAAGAATTTCAGTGTTTTCAGCTAGATGCCCTTGAATCAGATAACGCCTAGGTACTTTATATTAAAATACGCCCAAGAAGGCTCCCACAGGGAATTCCATGCATTGTAGTAGGGGTAATATATCACCCGCCAAGCAATAATAACTCCTCAATGAGAGCAAAATCCCTAACTGTGAAATTATTTTAGCAGGTGACCTAAACCATCTTGACACATCATTGATTAAACGTCAATTTAGACTAAAACAACTAGTGGACCTTCTCATATGAGGCAGGAATACTTTAGATGTGATCCTCACAAATATGCCAACTTTTTATAAAAAACGGGTAAAATCTTCCCCCTTTGGCCTTTCCGACCACTGTACTATTACTATTTTACCAATTTTAAAAACCAAAGGCGACAACAAATCAGTTAAACCGACGTAATAAGTGCTACTCTGGTTTTTGTTAAATGAATGAAATCACCGAACAAAGATTACATTCACGACCCAACGTTTCGACACTCCGGTCTAGTGTCTTCATCAGGGGTGGTCTGATGTTGAAACTCACGACCTTATATGCTGTCAAGGTGACGTCATTTACCAACAAGATGTAAATACTCTTGTGGTAAATGACTTCCGTCATCCCTATTTAAGGCACAAGGGCTCGCATTGATATGCCAGGCTTCCAAACAAAGCCTTTGACCATAACGATTGTTAATGGTAATGACTTTAGAATCTTCCCACGCAATGTTATGGCTTGTTTCACACACATGTTCAGCCAAAGCTGATTTTGAGCTGTTAGAATTAGAAACAGGCCTTTGATGTTCTTTCAGACGTGTGCAAAACTGGCGTTTTGTTTGACCAAGATATACTTTCTCGCAATCACCGCATGGTACAGAGTATACAGCATGTGTTTTCTGATCAGTCGGAACGCGATCCTTGGGTTTCGCAAAAATATGTCTCAATGTCCGAAAGGGTTTCAGGGAAACCTTAATACCACAATTATTAAGAACTCTCCTGATTGGTTCCGCAATTCCTTGAATGTACGGGACTATTGCAAAACCTTTCACAACGGAATCACCCTCTGGAGAGTTGCAATGAGTCAAGGTTGGACGCCTTAAACAATCGTAGAGAAAGCTCTTAGGATAATTGTTTTCTTTCAGAATATTGGTTACATATTGACACTCATTTTCCCTAGCATCGTTGTTCGATGTTAAATTCTCCGCTCTCTGAAACAAAGTTGCAACAACAGACCTTTTATGGCTTCTCGGGTGATGCGAGTTAAATGACAGATATTTATCAGTATGAGTTGGTTTACGATAAACAACAGTTTCCAACTTCCCAAATCAGTTAAAATTGTATGCAGAGATTTAAGACCATCAAAAAAGGAACAACTCGGTTGCTTACCTGTCCTCGATTGATCGGTCGATACTTGCCTCTATTGACTTAGTAGAGGACAAAGCCAAACTACTAGAGGATTATATTACAATTGGCCTTGACAACATTATGCCAATAAGAACAATTACAGTCCACTCTAAAGATGCACCATGGATGACTTGTGAATTAAAATCACAGATAAGGAAACATCAACTAGCTTTACAACAAGGAAACGATACATTATTTAAATACTATAGGAACCTTGTTAATTGCAACGAAAGAAGTGTAGGGGGAATTATTATCCAAGCAAAATAAGCCATTTAAAAAACTCCAAACCAAAAAATTGGGGGAGAGAAGTCAAACAAATTTGTGGTCATTCACCATTAAATAACCATAAAGACCTTCCATCTCTTCTCGCAGTTGATGACATTGATTGAATGTTTCCTGATGACCAAGCAGATTTGATAAGCAACACATTTTTACAGCCGCAGCAAGTGTATCAACCACTTGATGAGTGGGTCAAAATATATCGACATTTAGACCAAGCGTATACCACATTTATGAAATTGAAAGCTCTCAACCCAAACAAATCTCCTGGACCTGATGGCATACCTTCTTGGGTTTACAAAGAATTTGCAGAAATTTTGGCATATCCCATCAGCCTTAAATTGCTCTTATAAGCAAGGAAAACTACCGTCAGCCTGGAAAAGGCAAATATTTCTCCTGTTCCTAAAAATACACAAGCAACAGACATTAACAAACACTTACGTCCTATTTCTTTAACACCAGTTATGTCTAAATTGTCTGAAGGATTTATTCTTGAAAGACAACTTAAGTTAGCAGTTTTAAAAGTCATCGACTCCAATCTGTACGGAGTTGCACCTAAGTCATCCACTACGTTGGCCTTGATCTCAATGATGCAGGAATGGCTTCAAGCCACTGACGAACTAGGTAACGTGATTCGTACAGTGCTATTCTTCTTGACCACAACCGTTTGAGAACAAAATTAAAATCTCTAGATCTTCCGTCTTCTATTATCAATTGGATTATTGATTTTCTAATTGACCGTAAACAATGGGTAAATTTAACATCTAACTGCTATTTTACAACAACCAGTACAAAACCTTGGAAATATGTTGATGACACTACTCTATTTGAAGTGGTTTATAAAGGAAAGTCAAGTTCTATTCAGCAATCTGTTGACGATGTTCAAGAATGGACACGCTCGAATTTGGCCGAGCTCAATGAAAATAAATGTAAAGAGCTCAGAATCGATTTTTCGCGGAAGCAAACTCAAACAAACCATCTCAACCCCATCCGAGTCAACGGCAAAGAGATTGAAGTCGTATACCACACGAAAATACTTAGTCTTACAGTCAGCAGTGACTGCAAGTGGAAAATGCACATTGATAACATCGTATCCAAGGCCAGTAAGCGATTATATCTGATCAAACAGTTAAAGAGAGCTCGAGTTCCCTGAAATGAAATTCTCCAAATATATTGTTCATGCATTCACCCGCTACTAGAATATGCCTCACCTGTCTTTCATAATTCCTTACCACAATATTTGAATTTGGATATTGAAAGAGTTTAAAAACGATGTATTAAGGCCTCAAATTAGCTAATCTAGAAACCCTGTGTGATCGCCGATCGGAAGCGTGCAAAAAGCTATTTCTTCAAGCCTATTCTGATACTAGTCATAAACTACATAACTTGATTCCAAAGGAGAACTCACACCAATATTCCCTCAGAAGAAGCTGTAAATTTTTAGTGCCAAGAACCAGAACCGATCGTTTTAAAAACTCCTTTGTCATTTCTAACAGTTCAAATATGTAAAAACCTAGATAATTTTTGAATGTAAATATTCTTAATATATTTCTATTTGAATCTTAGAAAACTATTTTGATCTAATTTTTTAACTAATTTACTGGTAATCTATTTAGATTAACTTCTTGTAAATATTCATAGACAATTCAGTGTACAGTTTTTCTGTAGCTACAAACTATGAATTCATGAAAGTCACTATCACCATCACCAGTGATTGCTTGGTTATTAGGTATTTTATTAGTACATGTACTACAGCAAAAACCTTTCCTGGATATCATCAGGCGCAGCAAGTTTAGGAGGAGATAGCACCCTGCAACCAATTTTTTTTTTGGGGGGGGTATGAATGAATAAATCCATAGGGTAACTAGAAGACAGTCTTGAAAAAATATCCTACTAAAGTATCTAATCAGATATCATACACAGCCAGCTGCATGGTCCTAGCTGTAAGTATATTTAGCTAGGCTAGCTACATATTATAAACAACTGGGATACCTTTAGTGAGTGAGAGGCAAAACTTTCCATCCAGAGTATAGCTATAGTGAGATGCCATACACAGCCAGGGTAAATATGCGATCAGGCTGAGTGTCCTGTGAAATATTATACCCAGCCTGGGTAACTGATCCTGGAAAAATATCCAACCAGGGTAGCCAGATACCATAACTGTAGTGAATGCATGAGAGGTAAAAATATCCTGCCACATGATAGCTATAGGTTATCATATGAGAGGCAAGGTGGTATCAGTTTTATCGCTCGAGAGACGATATCATATTTTGTCACGAGTGAGCGCAGCAAACGAGGGACAAAATATGATATCGTAACGAGAGCGATAAAACTGATATTACCGAGTCTCGAATATGATAACCTATTTATCACATACTTGTGCCTTTATCTAGAGCAAAAACCAGATTATATTTTCAAATTATTTACACTTCGAGTACCTTTCAAAATGAATTCAAAATGATTGTTTAAAATACGCTAAACAGGTAGAAATTACAAAAACAAACCAAAAATAACTTATCTTGTAATAGCTGCAAATTTCTTCGTGTTATTTTCCTTGTATTATTTAATATTTTTATTCTTATCTCTCATCGATCTTTCAGTCGGACGCCATCTTTGTTTTGAGCGGGACAAAAAACGATATCGCGGGACAAAAAACGATATCACGGGACATATCGTTTTTATGTCACCGTGTTATTGCCCGAATAAAGGCACAAGTATGTGATAAATAGCTATAGTGAGATGTACCATTAGCCAGGGTAACTTAAGTCCTGTAAAATATCAAGGTACCTAGTGAGAATTGTGCAAGCCTGCAGGGGAACTACTTTTCTGTAGCAAAAATATCCAGCCAGTCGGTAGCTCATGAGATATCATAAGTAACAATTATAATGAAATAAATTTTACATTTTACACTTTAGATGTTTTGGAAATTGACAGTCATTAGCAGGAAGACAAAGGGAAAGGCTGGCATTGGGTTTTGAAAGTAAAGAGGAGGCAGCGGAATGCACAAGGCAGCAGCAGCAGGAAAAAGAACACAAAAGTCCTGTTGGAAAGTTTGCAAACATGGAATGGGATAAAGAAGGGATGAAAGATGAAATAAATGGTTATGCAGATGAAACTTTGGTCAACTGGTCTGAGTTAGCAAGGCAATTCCAAATTAAAAACAAAAATGGAGAGTTAGCTCAAAATGGTGGGCAAATTCCTATGGAATGGCTGAAGTCAGAAGGAGTCAATGTGGAAAGATTCAGGAAAAAAAGATGAGCAGGTAATGATGCCAATATACGAAGGAAATTAAGGAAAGCGGCTGGCAGTGAAATCACTGTTCCATGTCCTGAAACTAATGGAAAAGTTCTAAAGAAGATGCAGGAAAAAGTTTTGTCAGGCAAAATACATGTTGGTGAGCCAATAGTGCCAAGAAAGGTAATCAAATCTGAAATCTCAATTATACAATGATCAGGTTTTAGGCAATCTTAAATAAATCATTTAGTACTGTTAACAAAAAATATGAAATTCAGATCTTGTTAAAAAAGGAAAGGAAATTGGTTTATACAGGGCTGATAAAAGCAAATTACAGCAAATTACAGCATATAATCATGTCAAATTTTTTAGTACAGTACAGTAGAAAGCCTACATATGTTATCTTTTATTCCTGTTTAGTATGAGAAACTAGTGCTCAGAGATGATGGCTCAATTGAGAAGACTTCCTTTTTTGTGGAAGGACATAAATGTCCATTGGCTGTGATCAGGCTAAGAAAACTACATGAATTGGAGAAATCTATGCTGACCAGTGATGTGGATAACATGAGTGGAACAGAGGTTGAGAACGGATTGACAATGCTAAATGAGAGAAAAGAGGGTGAGGATGAAACGGAGATCAGAAATCGGTTACAGACGTAAAGGTAATGGAAAGAACATGGCATCTGCTAGTATGGCATTATTTGTCTACAGTAGCCAACCATTCTCACCTTGTTTTTATGGCAACATGTTTATACGACCAAGCCACATTCTATACCAGTAGTGAATATAAAGCCATCAATGGACAAGAGGTCAATATTCAGTCACTAGTTGAAGCACAAAGTCTGTATATTGTAACAAGATCAACATCATGTGATGAAGAGCAATTATGTTACATAGAGACTAGACTTGACTGTCTGGATGAACTTTCAGACCCCACTATGACAACCACAAGAGTAGCCATTACAGACAAGATGAGGTTCTTTCATGGCGACAGTCCTTCTCGTCAATATGAAGCTGGCCAACAGAAGGGTGGGAATTTTTACTGTGCTGTGTGTGGTGCTAATGCTCATCGGGTGTATGAACTTAATTATGTGTTTTGTTGTCCACACATATCATTGAAAGATCGACAGCAGTTAGTTTTGAAAGGTTCACATGGTAAAGCAAATTCTTTGGCAAAGTCAAATAAACCTTTTCAAGGTTTAACAAAATCTAATTTAATCAGGGAGTTAAATGCCAGGTTGTTCTATGAAGGAGAAAAAAAGAAAGAATTAAATGACCTCTTAAAAGATGAGCTACATGGGGTTCAAAAAGTACCAGCCCTACTATTTACTAGTCCCAACAAAACCTTAGAGTCAATTAACTGTGCTACTTATGAGATTCTAGGTTTTGAACCCCTACATGACATTGAAAACCTATTTTGTGAGCTACCAGACCATCTGCCAAGCAACGAAGCTTCTAAGTTGAAGGCTATTCTGGAATTGTGCATTGGGGAGAAAGACACCAAGCGAACCAATGATTACCGCTGTGCCTTAATTGTTGTTTCAAATCAGCTTCGAGTTTAACTTAACCCAAAGGTTCAATTGTTGTTAGACACCTTGGTTGAAATTCAAGAAATAGCCTACAACTCAGAATATCACAGAACACCACGATCAGTCCTAAGATTCCACAACCTTACCTGGCATCATGCAATGTTGTGCAGGTCAGTTACCAGGTTTCCCTGAAACAAATGTCAACTCGAAAGTTTTATGGCAACTACTTCCACAACATTACAGCACATGCACCAATCCAGAACAAATTTATAAGTGGCCGATCTGCTAACACCAAAGAACAGGAACGAGTATTCAATAGCATCAACAACATAACTCGAACATCTTCTAACCATCCTGACCACATCATTGGCAATGTCTTTATACAAATACAGGCTGAAAAAGCATTTAAAGCTGAACAAACTTCAACCTATGACACACAAGAAGCTCATGTTTCCAAACTTGCCTCTTCTTTACCAAATTTTGGAAACACTATTATTCCAAAACAGGTGCTGGCAAGAAATTACAGCCCTTGGCAAGCTCATCTTGAACGAATCCGTGATTTCTCATTAGCAGGTGAAGGAATTTGGTGGAGAACATGCAACAATGGTGACATGGAGTTTTTTTATTCCAAGGGAAACCCTGAGGCAGTTCCTGAAGGACCACTTTTGCATCATTTTCCCTCCAGCAAATTTAAAAAAGAGAAAACTTATTTAAAATGCTGCCGGCAAACCTGCTTGTAGAAAAAGATGCCAATAAAAGTGCTTCAGGTGGAAAATCATGAGGGAAACATGATATTTGTCAATACAGCGGAGGCTGTTGCATGAATGTCAAATCAATGAAGGTATGCAAATTGGATGTGCAGCTGTTAACGCAGTGGACGAGATTGAGGATGGTCGTGATGCTGTGGTTAATTGTGATTCTGTGGTTGGTAATTGTGGTGCTGTGGTTGCTAGTTGTGATTATATGGGTGCTAGTTGCACAGCTGTGGTTGATTCTAATGCGATGTTTGGGTGTGTAGATATTCAAACTGACAGTGAAGCAGGGAGAGTATCTGATTTTTACAATAGTAGTGGTGAGCAAAATACTGCTGAATGTAGTATAAGGTTAGTTGAAGTTTCTGAAGAAAACATTGTTGAGAATAATTGTCAGGATGAAGCTAGAGTTGGTACAATCATTACAATGCTAGCCAAGAATATGAACAAAGGTACTTTCACCAACATTTGTATTTAACCATACCTGAAATAACCTTCCCAACACGTGTGATAAAGATCCCTGCCTTGCATGTATGAATAGAATATATTATACATAAGTGTTTGCTAATAAAGTGCTCATAGCCCTTTTATCTATTATTAGGAACAGAGTTACAAAAGGAAACAGATCCAGAAACAAAGGAAGGCCAGAAGCTGCATTTTATCTTGGGGCAGATTGATGAGGTGTTTCAGTTTGACAAAGCAAGAAAATGCCTGAGGGCTTCACCCAATAACATTACAGTGATAAACACATACACAAATATCTTACCAATCATGGAATCCAAAATATCTCAGAAACAAACAAAGATCAAACAACAGTTGAAGAATTTAGAGCATCAATACTTTGAGAAAACTGGTAAACTACTGACATCCCAACTGTTAACAAAAGATCCAAAATCCAAACTGCTAATGGACAAAATGAAATACTGCAAAGCGCTGGTGACTCAGTGGAAGCGGGAAAAGAAATGACTTCAAAGATATACGGCTCTTTTAAGAGCCACCAACTACATAAAAGAATGCTAAACGAAAATCGATCTCACCTTATAACGGCTGTCCACCTTTGTTGTTTTTTTGTCAAAATATATGTATATACTTGTTAAAGGCACAAGCTAAGGTCAAAGAGTAAGTATAAAGGTCCTTGGCTTGTTTTTAACCTGTTGCTAAGAAACAATGCTGGACTTGAAATATGATCTGAACAGTGAACGTGCTGCGCGCCAGCATGAGTGATTTTAGACAACTTTCATTAAAGAATATCACCATTTACAAATTTAATACCATATAGATGCATTTTGCATCAGTGTTTTTTCAAAAATAGTTCAGTTTAATGAGTTTATTTGGAAATAGAAATTAAATCACATTAGGAATCGATTGGAAAAAACGTCCGTCGCCAGTCCCTTAATAAACGCAGTTTGAGTTAGTGCTAAATCAAGCAATTCGCGCTAAAATCAAGTTTGATATAGACTGTACTAATACAAATTCAGATTTTTTGTTCAACCTATTCCACTTCTTTTGTTTAGTTACTAACTGTATAAATATGGCGAAAGCCAACTTCGAAGTAACTCAACTGCAGAAGAATAGACGAATGCGAAACTGCCGCAAGAAGCGCAAGAGGGAACAACGAGCGGCTGCCGAAGAGGCTATGACACAGAAAATAAGCGGTGCAGTAAAGGATCAAAAAGTGCTGGCTGAGAAATATTATTCTAAATGGAAAAATATTTCAAAAAAGGCTGATGAACTAAGGCGTAGAATACCCGCACAAAGCCACACGAGAAAAATATTGTTAATATTGTATTCCAATACTAATTTGAATCCTTTCTTCTTATAATATTAATGAAATAAATATATTATTAAACGACCCATGCAGTGACCTAAATCTTCACAAGGAAACATTTATTTGTTAGAATAAGTCCTTATAGTCTTATATTTGCTACATCAGCCAAAATGATTCCTGCTCCAGTAAAACAAACTAGTCCAAGTGAATTGCTACCACTGGATGAAACTGTCTCTGTTGGCTGTGGCTAAAAACCTTTAAGAGGTTTGGCATAACTGTTGTTGAAAAGAGGCTGCCAACATCAGACTTGAAGGCAGTTATGAATGAAGCACAATGTATGAATACACTCACTCATGCATCTATTCCATATTTATTGGGAGTACAGATTAAAGAAAAACCTTTCTCTTTAGTCATGCAATTTATTGGTGAGGATACAGAATCTGTTACAATTTATAAGCTGTTAAACCAAACCGTGGCTAAATCATTATCACTCACTACAAATGAGTGGATTTCAATTTTAGTTGACATTGCAGAAGCTCTTTTCACGTTCATAACAAAGGGTTTTTGCACTGTGATGTCAACTTGACATTGTCAAGTCAAACAATGTTCTGGTTGCAGGAAAGAAAGGTTTTTTGATAGACTTTGGCAAAGTTTGCCAAATTTCCAGGCCAACAGCTCGAAAGTACACTTCCTTTTACAACCATATTGCCACTGAGGTTCTCAGAGGTCTTCCTGTTAGCACAACTTCTGACATCTTTTCACTTGGGGTCATTATATGTAATGTTAGGAAGAAATTGTCAAATGCATGTCTGGAATCCTTAGGAAGGAAATGTAAATATTCTAAAGCAGCAAAGAGGCCATATATGCCAGAAATATTGAAAATCTTGTAACAAGGCCTGACTGTCATTTTGCCTACAAACAAAATATTAACAGAGTTTAGAAGACATTGCTACTAATTAGTAATTAAGTAAACCTAAGTGATAAATATTCAATTAGCATGACTTAGTCTTTAATCAATAGGTTGTCAAGACCTAGAGTGTTTGGGCAGCCAGTAGAAACTTGAGTTACAATATAAATAGCATGTTATTAAATATTTAGACAATAAATAACGCTACATTTATACTGTGAATGGTGAAAACGTATGTTGTCAAGACATCGAGTCTTTCGGCAGCCAGTGGAAACTGTGCTACAGTATAAATAGCATGTTATTAAACATTTAAACAATAAATTACACTAGATTTATACTGTAAATGGTGAAAACTTATGTTGGCAAGACTTTGAGTCTTTTGGCAGCCAGTGGAAAGTGTGTTACAGTATAAATAGGATGTTATTGAATATTTAGACAATAAATTACACTAGACTTATACTGTGACTGGTGAAGACTTATGTTGTCAAGATATCGAGTCTTTAGGCAGCAGGTTGTCAAGACGTAGAGTCTTTTGGCAGCCAGTGGAAACTGTGTTACAGTATAAATAGCATGTTATTAAATATTTAAACAATAAATTAAACTAGACTTATACTGTGAATAGTGAAAACTTATGTCGTCAAGACTTCAAGTCTTTAGGCAGCAGGTGGTCAGGACCTGGAGTCTTTCGTCAGGCAGTGGAAACTGCGCTATAGTATGCATACGACACAGTATACATACTGTAGCATATTATTAAACATTCAAACAATAAATTACACTAGATTTATACTGTGAATGGTGAAAACTTATGTTGTCAAGACTTCGAGTCTTTTAACAGCCAGTGGAAACTGTGTTACAGTATAAATAGCATGTTATTGAATATTTAGACAATAAATTACACTAGACTTATATTGTGAATGGTGAAAACATATGTTGTCAAAACATCGAGTCTTTAAGCAACAAGTTGTCAAGACCTAGAGTCTTCTGGCAGCCAGTGAAAACTGTGTTACAGTATGAATAGCATGTTATTAGATATTTAGACATTAAATCACACTAGATTTATACTGTGAATGGTGAAAACGTATGTTGTCAAGACTTTTAGTCTTTAGTCAGAAGGCTGTCAAAACCTAGAGTCTTTGACTGAAATACAGGTAAGGAATAAGGATAGCATGATTATTATGGTTAATTAATTCAATTTAGTTGATGCTATAAACTGTTGAAACCAGTAAAACCTTAAGTGTGAGCTTATCAATGTCAAACTTACACATACATTTGATCCAATCCTTTAAAGTTTCTATTGTAGTTTGATTCTTATGTAAGCTGTAAAATAGCATTTCAATTTCTATTTTTGCACTTTGGCAAAATACACTAGAAGGCCAAAACAAATGCTTCGGAGAGCTGTAAAACCGCTATTCATTTTGCATTTACTTATGACTCGTGTTTGCAAATTTTTTAGATTAAATTTGTCACAATTTACAATACAAAGATACAAAGATAGACTGTCTATGCATGACATACACCTGGGACTGACATGTGACAGGACTGTGGAACAGGACTTTTGTCCCAATTAATACCTCACCCCATGTAATTACATATAAACATTTACAACAATATTAAACGAATTAAATTAAACATTTACAACAGTATTAAATTATAGATACTTTGTTCTTACTCCTTTCGTGTAAACAACAACAGAATTTGATACATGCCATTTTGCTGTTACACGATGTTTAATATAGCCTAGATTTATTAGCTTTTCAATTAATATATGAGAAAAAAAGTACTGACCTTTTAAACACAGACGAGGATTTCAACGCAAAAAGGAGTATGTGCCGTAATATCTTCTAAATATACTAAATTGGTGATAAAACAACAGTATTTTGCTTAAACTTTTCAGTATTTGTCTCAAAAATGTTATATTGATCTGAACCACACCAAGTGACCACGCACTTCCTAAAATCATGCGTGCATTATTTTAACAAAACGTGGACGAAGCCAGGCATTAATGCACCTGAGCAGTTTTTCTTTGTACTTTGGCCATGACATGGAATGAAAGATTCCAACAATAAAATCTTTCCTGTCGTTTGAACCAACAGGAAGATAGGCATACTCACCAAGTTTTAAGGGTAGCAAATTAACAACACTTGCAATTTCCTTTATAGTGTTACAAAAAATAATTGTTTTTGGAAAATTATTGCCTGTAGTTTGACTTCATCTATTAGCCAGTCTAGTTTTACACCCATTTCTTCTTTCTTTACTTTGGTCACAGAAAACCGTAAATTAGCTCTATTGCGACTGATAAAAATCTTTATGCAGTCTGATTTGAGGCATAGGTGCTTGCATATGTTTTCCTCGGTTGGTTTATCAGCAGTTCTAGTTAAAGCAAGAATTGGTACACCTAAAAATTTTCAAAGTAAATTACGTTTTAGGCATTGACACAAGGATAAAGGTTTGTCATATGCTAAACTATAATATTTAATGTATTTTCACCTTCTTTGAATAAAGAGCAGAGAACAGCTAGTTCACCATAAGCACCTCTGAATGCATGGTTGTTTTTGGTCTGGTGTTTTCTATATAAAAAAGGAATCCAAAGAGGTAACAATTTATTTGATGTTTTGTTAAAATTGTCAACCCTAAACTGTCTGAAAATCATCTATACATACACTATTGTATTGGTGAATATTGGATTAATAATCTTGGTCTGATAAATGTTTATTCACACTCCTGATTTGCAACCAGTTGTATAATTTAAATGAACGCTTAGTCGTTTTTACTTTTAATAGTCATTCACCAACATAATATTAAACTAACAGAACTACGAAGCAATAAGCACAGTCACTTGTACTATAATACCTTTTGCCAGTCCATGTTTCTACTGTATGTGATTCATCGACCACTATAGCAACAATGTTTTGGTGAAGAGGAGAACTTTTATCTTTTCAAATATCTCTGAACGACTGCTTTCTCACCAGCTCTGCGGAGGCAAATGCGACCCTAAACGAACATTTGCAAATATCTTCAAGAGATGTTACAGACGTATCAACTGCAGAGTAACCTTGTCATTCCATGTCATCCAGTTGGTCTCTAAAAATACTATTCAAGGGAGAGATCACAAGAATAGATGCTTTTCCTGACAACTTGTAATGACATGCTTGCACGAAAGTTTGATATATCAAACTCTTACTAAACCGCGCAGGCAAAACAGCAAGAACGTCTTTTCCTGCCAAAAGATCTGTAACTGCGATATGTTGCTCCCGTTTTAACCTGTTAGAACGACCAGCCGCGATTCCAAGATCCTCAATAGCTTGGGAAATAACATCATTGTGCTCTGCTTGGAAGCGTGCCATCTTGTTTCATGAGGAAACCCTGAATACTAATGATCAGTGTCAGCCAATCAGATTTTTATGGCCATCAGTGGCCGTAAAAATGCAAAAATACAGGCCATCAGAGCAGGCGTTCCCTCCCCTCATTTTTCTTTAATTTTTCTCACTTTCGCCTCCCCCCCCTCAAACACGTGCTACGCAGGCGACAGGATATACAGAAGACGCAAATGAAAATTTTAAAGTTGGAGAAGGAAAAGATGGCTATGGAGGTGGAGAATATGAAATTAATTAAGAAAAACTTAAAATTGAATTGCAACAACTAGGAAAATGTGATTTAGGGTATAGTGTTTTTTTTTATTAATGTACCGTATTTTAATAACTGGTTAATTGACAATGATGCACTTACACACAGAGTAGTGCTAGAGTGTTAATTAAGGGGGGTTGTTATATGACTTTCGAAATCAACTCTAATACCTTGTGATTTCCAGAGAAATTAATTAGGCAGAACATGGAATATATGAATATACACACCCCAATTAAAGACTTTTAAAATGCCACCCTTCCTAACACCAAAGTTAATAGAGGTAGATGGTTTGGAAACTAATTAGAACAACAATATAAGTCATTATCTATGTTTTTGTTCTGGTTTATGCAGGAATGAGGTCCTTCGTCGTCACGTGCGTATTGTATTTTCACCTAACTAACCAATAGCAACGTTTTAGGAAATTTAGCCATCCGCGACTTGAACAATAGGGTAATTTAAGAATTCCGATTGGTGGATTTGGCGAAAACACAATACACACGTGACGATGAAGAACCATATTTTTGAATAAACGTTGACCAACATAGATAATGAGTTATATTGTTATTCTAAAGAGTTTCCAAACCATCTACTGCATTAACTATGCTAATAATATACAAGGAAATGTTTCTGGGCTGTGATTGGTTTATTCGAGTGCAGTTAATCCCAAACTTCGCCCAGA
This sequence comes from Muricea muricata, assembly GCA_963855995.1. Classification (NCBI taxonomy): domain Eukaryota; kingdom Metazoa; phylum Cnidaria; class Anthozoa; order Malacalcyonacea; family Plexauridae; genus Muricea; species Muricea muricata. The sequence continues at coordinate 28,224,082 of OY979716.1, forward strand.
ACAGTGCAAAAATCTGTAACAACAGTGCAAAAATCTGTAACAACAGTGCAAAAATCTGTAACAACAGTGCAAAAATCTGTAATAAGCTCTTTGAGTGATGGGATTTACTCGCAGAAAAACCAAAAATATGGCGGCCGAATTTTCACGTTTGCTTAAAGATTTCGTCAAAATTTCAACACAATTTGGAATTCTTCTCTGACAATTATGATCACAAAACAAACTCTAAAGTATGCTGGAACTTTGCACATAAAATGTTTAGCCATGGCCTTTAAAAACATGAATTTTTTAAGCGAAGAAATTCGAGAATGAGTGCACTTGCATAATGCGAAGTTGTAAGTACAAAATGCTTGTTTGAACATTTCCTTTTTATATTATTAATAAGTAATAGTATAATTTCTCGTGCAATTACGGAAAACAAGCACTCGTGAGTTTTTAAAAACTGCAGTTTTTAAAAACTCGCTCGTGCTTGTTTATCCGTAATTGCACTCGAAATTATACTATTACCTATACTAACACAATGGTACAAGTTTACTTAAGAAATAAGTTAATATTTTGTCAATGAATAAATCAATGTCAATAAATTGTTGTGTTACCAATCAATAAGTGTTGTTATACCAATTAACTTCAATGCACAGGGGCAGATCCAGGAAAATATTTGACCGTATCAAAAGTGCTGTGGAGTTATGTAACGTTTGTGACGCGAGCGCCGAACGCGCGAGCCCTCCAGGGGGTCCGAAAAATTTTGAAATATAGTACCTCTGAAACACCATTTGCTGCGATTTCGGCATACAATATTATATACATGTTTGTATTCTAAGATGGCAATTTATCGCCTTCTCGAAATCATCGCTATGTTTATGTATGCATTTAAATAATTGCCCCTGTTTCGCTACACATTATATAAAATGAAGCCTGCATTATACGAGCAAATAGGATTTTCGAATGTTGTTCTATATTGTCAGGCTAGCATTTCGAATGCTGTTCTATATTGTCAGGCTAGCAAATTCGCAATGCGTGATAAGTCATATTCGTTGGCAAGTTAATCACTGGTAATATTATTATTCGTAAATATAGCCTAGCAGTTTGCTCTCGGTCGAAAATGATCACTAAGGCAACATACAAATTTGAATATTATATTACCATAAAGTCCAATTTTAACATATTCACGCACATCGACAAAACCAGTGCTGTTAAGAATGAAATATATAAATTTACATTACCTCACAGGTATATACTTTCTCCCACATCTTTCCAAATGAAGCTTGGGAAATTGCATTCACAAAAATTCGCAAACGCGTACCGTATTCTCGGCGTTTTTTCAAGATGCTTCCCACATGTTTCACGTTTGGCAATGTCCACACAATGAAGTTTTAGCAACTTTACATCGGTTGAAATATTTTCTTGAGCGTCAGCGCGCTCAAATATTCGCTCCAATCGAGCAAGCACACCTTTCATCATCGCTTTGCCGAAAATCAGATGAAAATCGTCAATTGACTTGTTATTTGTCATACCAATTCGCAGTGTATACAAAAACGGGAAGACAATCAAGGCTGCCATGTAATTTTTTGTGCGCGGGTTCAGACTTTCAGGCTAGCTGCGCTTACATATTATGCAACAGAATTTTCGCTACAGTATCAGTGTATCGAAAATTGCGAGCTCTGATTGGTTTGATACTCTCATGAGGGTGTCATCTATCCCAACCGTATCAAAAATGATCGGAATGTTACCATATAAGGAAGAATTGTGCAAGAAAATGACCGTATCAAAGACCGTATCACGTTTGCGGGCGCATATTTTCCGAAGGCCATCGGCAAACGATCGGTGAAACATCGCCATCTGATACACCGACAAAATAAAAACTAAACACGGGTGTAAAATTACATATTATTATTGATAAATTCCAGCTGTCGCGGCAAAATTTGATATTTTACTACAGCGCATTTAAAATCAATCAAAAATTGATTAGTTGATGCGAGATTAAAGAAAATACTTAGTATAGTAGTGGCTGATGTCAAATAATAAAAAGAAACTATTAATTTATTCAAGTACACGATTGGCAAAATTTGACCGTATCACTTGATACGGTTGATATGGTCTGGATCCGCGCCTGATGCATGGGAGGCCATTATAAGTGGTAGGGGTTTTTTTTCAAGCAGTGAGTTCATTTATGGCTGTACTTTGATGTCATACTAAATATATAAATATATAATATATAATGATGCAATATATCACACAGATGCAATATATTATTGGGTTGTGGTATGGTGTCATGAGATAAGATGAGCATGCATAGTCACTGTCTCCAAGAAAGACACCATCGTCCAGAGTAGTTCCTTCCAGAGATAACCCAATTGCTGAGGTTCGAAGGATGTAGCTATCATGGGTTGATCCAGGCCATTTTGCCACAATGTTGATAAACTTTCCTGCAGTCAGAAATAATGGCAAAAAGTACAATTTTTGGATATTATTCTGCAAAATAACTTGCATAAACCCATTAAAATTGTGCAGTGTATAGTACTTTTCGATCCCATCTGGTAATATTGATTGGTTAGTGTTTTTACTTTAGTTTAGGAAAAAAGGAGGTTCCAGTAGTGGGATTTTCCTTTTATTTATGGTTGTGTGCTAACAATCTCATGTGTTTTTGACACAACTAATATCAAGACCTGCACCAAAAATTTGCATAGTACTACAACTGCCCTCAGGGATGGGATTGGGCAAAAGAAAGAAAATGAACTTTAAAACATTGCATAATATATACTATTGATAATGCCGACCCCCCTCTCCCCTCCCCACACGCACACTGCACAATGTGGCTTTCTGCAAGGAAAAAAATACTTCCAATGTGGAAGTCATGTGGAAGCTTCGGTTGGTTGACAGGCGTATTTTCTAGTTCAACGAGGTGAACGATATTCATGATTGATTCTCTGCTGAAATGATACCGTGCTTGTAATGGGCCATTCCCCAATTAGACAAAGTTTTAAATTGGAAGACAATTTTAGCACAGTTGGAAAGAGCTTCCTAAATTTAGTGAAATTGTGAAGTTTGGTTGCAAAATATTGTAAAATGTGGAAAATATAGTCCTGTAAAGTTTGCAAATTTTGCATACTTTTGTATTACGCACGGAAAAGCTTTACCACTATGTGGAAATGTGGTAACGCTTTTTCCTGTGTAATACAAAAGTATACAAAATTTGCAATCTTTACATTACTATATTTTCGACATTTTACAATATTTTACAACCAAACTTTACAGTTTCACTAAATTTAGGGAAGCTCTTTCCAACTGTGCTAAAATCGTTTTCCAATTTGAAAGTTTGTCTAACTGGGGAATGGTCCATTCGCTGTCAGAATCATACCGTAAATCGTTTTCATCTGGAATCTCTTGCCTATAAACTCTGTTTGCTCGTCTATGTACTCGAGGTAAGTTATACAAATGAAAACCTGGGATTCTGTAAAGCGCCATGTTGTAAATAAACAGATATTTACGGAAACTCTAACAGAAACAAAAATGTTTTAACGCAAGTAACTCAAATCCCAAATCCTACATTTTATCTGCTGGATAGTAGACTAAACTTCCTCCGGACCTCAGATAACTTTATCTAATAGATAGTGCATTTTTATCCGTTGGATAACACTATCCAAGCTTCATACAAGGCAATTTTCAACATGGATAAAATTTATCCGAATTATAGCGATTTATCCACTTTTCGTACAACCGGCCTTTGATCATTAAATTTTTATCACTTACCTGATATTTGTTGTCCTGATGTACCTGTTTGATTATTGCAAACTTTCAATTCATCTGCAGAAAATTGTCCAATTTCCATACACAGCAAAATCCTGCATAAAAGTGACATTTAATTTTGACTTCAGGCTTCTCTCTCACTTGGAAAGAAATCAGGCTAATGTAAACTTTTTTTAAAAACCAAGTCTTGTATTTTGGGTGCTTAATTGCCCAAATTTTAGGATCTTTTATCCAGGGTTTTTACTGTCAATAACATTTATGTTCTGGATTATATTTGGGCTCATGTATCTTTAATGCTCCGTACTAGTAATTATGTAGTACTTGATGGTCAATATGAATCAGTCGCTTCTTTTTCATACATTTTAAATTAATTTGCTTTTTTTAAAGTGGTATGTGTTTAAATACATTTTACTGCATGTGCCAAATTTAGTGCCATTACCTTGGTAGCACTTCATGAAGATGACATCCTAAAGCATTCTCCACCTCTGTTCTGAAAATTCTATTTAAATGCAGTATCTTTAATCTATTGGCATTACCTTATACACTCAGGTAGAAATAGATGAAAAGGTAACAGCAGTTTGTACTGAGAAAGCCATGAGTGAGGATGCCATGGACAAGAAACAGTTTAAGTCAACCATTAATTGCAACTGGAAAAAGGTATGCAGTGAAGAATTAAATTTGCAGGTTACTGAACAGAGTAAAAACAATTTTGGTATACAGGGGGTCATTGAAGAAGTTATCAGCTAGGTGGGGGTAGGTGTACCAGGAAAAAAGAGAAAGAGCTTTGAAGACGTGGATACTGATGATGAGTACAGTTTAAACGAGGTAAGCTCATCTTCAAAAAGAGAAGAAATCACAATTCATAACTCTGCACGTAACCACCCGTATGGTATAAAGTCTCCTCGTAGATTAAAAAGACAAGTAGATGATCTTATAGATAAACTTGAAAATAAAAAAGAAACTTAAATCATCTCAGATGAAAACAAGAAGTTTGCCACTTTAGCTGATGTGGTAAGTTAAAAGAACAGCTTATTAAACATGATCACGTCGGTAGTCTTGTATTTCGTTCATGGGTGAACGACGACTTTGCCGTGGTATAGCTCAGCTTTTATGCAACGCAAAAGAAAACGAGTACCACCAATGGAATCAGCATATAGAGATCTATTAGAATATCGTTTTAGATTTTTTATACAGTGCAATGAAGCGGATTTATGGCCGTTTAGATATATGAAATTTGATATATTGTAGTAAAATGTTGTAAAGTGCATTGTCAATTAACATACATTGTAAACAGTCACCTTTGATTGAAAATATCTCGGCTTCTTCTAGGGTTTACTTCTTGGCAATTGTACCAGCAGAATTGCCTTGAAAAGCTCTTTTTAGTGATCTATATTTTGATCTATATTTGTTGATAACAAAGACGCATTCCATTGTAGCAAGAAAACCGGAAGTAAAATGTTTTGTGACCCCAAACTATACGAACAATGACCCCTAGACACTCAAACACACCGGCAATCGATTCTACCGGTCAATTATTTACCCCATATAGCATGTATTTCACGTGATTCTGTCTATTGCATAACCAAATACAAGCCAAATTTGGGAGGGCAAAGATCAACAGCAAAATTCCCGACATAAAAATGCTTGTAAATAAGCTTCTATTTGGCATATTGAAACGAAATTTTCAGTACAAAAGCGCTTGAATATAAGCTTTATTTCCTAACTAATAACCATTGGAAGATGTTTCACAGAATCAGTGTAATTTTCCCATAATTCGAGTAAATGACGGTAAGTTTCAATCAAACCTTAAATATATTTGTAAGTATAGCGTTTGACAATAATATTAACCCCTCAATCGAAAGCTTTTTATTTGAGGAATACAATGATACTTGATTCATTTCTTAGTGGCTTACACAGCGATAGAAAATTAGATTTTAAGTGGATTTTATTCACTTTCGTCGGACGAAAAAGATTTAAATTAATTAATAGTAATTGTGCGTCCATGCTAGAAAGTACTCTTCTAGCTAGGGGTGGCTTTGGAGCTTATGAAGAGTTGATGATGCAGAAAGAAAAGTTTTAACTTAGGGCTGCCACGCACGTCTGTGATTCGGTCATGGTACAGTTCAATGAATGGAGAACCTGGTTTCACACAAGATGTGATGACAGCCATGAATGCTAAAGTTTCGGCAGCCAAGAGAGATGGCCAAGAAGTTGTTTGCGCACTGACGCTTGATTAAATGTCCATATGTAAGGATATTGAGAGGGATGGCGAGCCTTTCTGTGGTTATGTTGACCTCGGTACAGATATTGACGATGACTCCCTTCCCAAAGCAACAGATACCCTAGTGTTTATGGCAGTCTCTGTAAATTCAAGTTGGAATGTGCCATGCGAACTGTCCTTATAAACGAGCTAACCAGAGAAAAGAAGGCAATACAAAAACCATGTAGGGGGCGCGCAGTTGTCATCTGATAATTTACAGTCATACTTTGTGCATCTATGTGATCCAAAGGCTAAGACATACATTTTTCTCGATGCTTGCCATATGTATGATAAAGCTGGTTTGAAACACTTTTTCAGAATATGAAGTTGTAAAGGATACGAATGGAAACACCATCAAATCGCAGTTCATGGAACACCCGATCCGAACGTTGTATCCCAATAAAATCATTGTCTCCAATAAATTATTGGGATTGTTAGGGTTAGGGTCAGGGTTGGGGTTTGGGTCAGGGTTCATTTTATATGCATGAAATGACAATTCCAGTAACTATTGGCGTTATTAAATGTTGTAACCAGTAATTTTATCGGAATACAACGTTCGGATCGGTTGCATGGAAGAGCTGCATAAGTTACAAGAATCGGAAGGTTTGCATCTTGCAAACAAGCTTCATGCAGCTCTTAGTTTGAGTGTTACAGATGCATTAGAATATTTTGAAAGTAAGCTAAAATTGCCACAAGTCGAATATATTCGTAAATTTGATCGTCTTTTTGATGTTCTGAATTCCAAAAATCCACTAGCAAGAAACTTCAAGGCACCGATTAGAAAGTCGATGTATGCGTACACGAAGTTTCTAGACAAGGCTAGCCAGTACATTCCAGATTTAAAAACATCAGATGGCAAGTCGATTCTCGCTTCGAGAAGAAAAACAGAATTTATTGGTTTCCTTGTGTGCATTAATTCTGTGTGTGGACTTTTAAGTTCCTGGAATTGAAGTTCCTGGATCCGTTACCCAGGTATTAAGAATACCTGAGGATGATCCCTACAATATTGCTCCATGTATTGCCTCTGCACCAAAGCCGACAATACAAGAAGCAATGAAAAGTCACCAAAGTCGCTTTGGGAAATAGATTACGAACAGACACATATGGAAATTGGACAGAACCACATAAAAATAAAACATTTATGTGAACTAATAATGTGAACAATATTATTTACCAGTATATTGCTTACTAGTTTTACTGTGTGTACCAAAAAAAGGCTACCCTTTGAAGTCGAGCACCAGTGCCACACATTCAAGTTTGAATGTTTTAACTCCCTAATGAGCCAAAGAATGCCTAGAATGTTTTGGGAGAGAATTTTGTCACATGCATGGCAAATTTATTGAAATTTGTTCCAGCAAAATACCTCGGAATGTGCTCATATGGGAGTTAAAACATTTAAATTTGAATTTTAAACCCAGGGCACAAGTGCTTAACATTAAAAGGTACCCTTTTTGGAACACACTGCATTTGCACAAAATTAATTATTCACTTTCAAATTAATGTACAAGAATAGAGTTATTATAAAATAATAATGTAATTGTCTACAATTAACTATCAATGATGGTGTGTTATAGTAAAAGAACAATTTATTAATCTCCCATGATTTATGGTTGGTATGAACAAGTGCTCCTAGTTCAATACATGCTATAAACATATAATTCTTATTGTGATAAATGTGTTATGAAAATACTAAAATGACCATACTAAAATGACCATACTAAAATCTGTGATTGATATGAACCCCAAGAATTACACTAGTAGCACTTGACCAGATTACCTAAGGAAAACGTGCTTTTCAATGATGAAATAGCATGTGTGGTTCATTATGTGTTCTATAGCCTTGATGGGCAGTATCCAGCATATACCACATTTGGCGATAAATACCTTGCCCTAATAGCAAGGACACAACAACTTGGGACGACTCTTCTGTTCCGTTTTCCTAGTCGCCCATGTTGCCACAAGACAAATTGTCTATAAGCAGTGTGACAGAAATTTTCATTGTTCCTTGGATGGTCTAGAGCAAAAACATCTTCCCGATAACTCATTGCAATGTCTAGTATGTTTCCGTCTAACACAAGCTGTTGAAACAGGGGTGATGTGGTAAGGCAAGGCATTGTCCTGGCACTACAACATTTGTTTTCAGTTTGTGTTGACACTGTTTCACGGTTGCCACAATGACACCAGTTTCAAACACCTTCAGGCTTAGGGTCAGGCTGTGGGTCAGGGTCAGGCTGTGGGTTGACGATAGATTGTGAGGGAGGATTAGGTAGTGGGTCAGGTGTTGACTCAGGGTTATGTTGTGATGCTTTCTAAAAAATTGGCAGATCTCCATTTACCAGATCTGCAAACACTGCTGGTTGTTTTCGAAGAAGTTCTGCAGTAAGTCTTTTTAATGCATCTGTATTGAGATTATCCACAAGATTCTGTTAAATGAAAAAAATACTGAAACTGGAGAATACATCACAACACCTCTATTAAAGATGAAATAAAAAACTGTAGAGTTTAAGGAGAATGCATGGTAATTATATGATAGTTGCTTGACAATAGAAGCATTTATGCCATGCCTGTATTTGCTGTTTGTGACTTATAAGTCTTTGTTCAGATTGTTCTTCCTTTAAGTCGTCCTCCTCCCCTTGCTTGTCTTCTGCCCCTTGCCTGTTGTCTACCACTTTGACTTGTCCTTCTCTCTTTACTTTTACTCCGACTGTGTTCATCTCCTCTCCCTCTACTTGTCCCCCTGCTTCTTTTGCCTCTTCTACCGCAACTTCTCCCACGGCGACTTCCACCACATGTTTTTTCCCCCGTCTCAAAGAACAGTTCATTGTCCTCGTACTCCGAATCACCCTAAATACATTCATGAAAAAAGTTCATTTATTCAAACCCTTGTTTGGCAATAGCCTAATAGTTTTGCAGGTACAATTAATTTACCGATCGCTGTTCATATTGGTTGGAACTGACTGAGTCTTCACTTGAATTGCTCTCTAAAAATTGTCTTGAATTTAAGCATTCCAACTTGCTTTCTGAATGACAAGCTGAAGTGCAATATTGTTCGTTTGCCTTGCACGAGCACGCATTTCGCCCTTTTTGCCTCATGCACATCCTGCGAAAAGAACAAACTGTCATGTCATCTTTGTTCAGTAGTTTTGCTTGGTTTTCTAAACCAAACGTTCCAGGTCATAAAGCGAAAAACTCTCATTTATATTCATGACAAAGCGCTCGCCACTCATCAAACTGATTAACTGATCATGATTAAAGACAAACACTTGCGCGTAATAGAAGTACTTGATGTAACAGACACACTGCAGAAGTAAACAAACTTTGTTATGCACAGAAAAAATGCGCAGAACGGACTTTACCGGCTCTTTAAAAAATAAAACGTGACTTTCCAGAAGGTAATTTTAGATGCAAGTCTGACTAGATAACTTTTATGTACATGTGCACTGGCTTAATAGTGAATAACGTGCAAGCATGGTCAAATACCAGACTGGAAAGTTTGTCTACGCTGCACGTCCAGGCGTGCAAAATTCAAAAAATTGCTTCAGGTGCGCAAAATTTTTGCCTAAGGCTAGCACGAAATTATGCAATTTTCCAGGCGCACGCGCGAAATTGTTGTGTCACAAATTTCTGCGGCGGCGTGCCTAAAATTAATGCACGCCTAAAATTAATGCACGCCTAAAATTTATGCACTCCTATGTATGCGTGCTCAAAATTATGCGAGCCATGTTGACGCGGCAGGATGCCGAGGGCACGCATGTGGCACAATTTTCCCGTGCACTATTCACGGGAACAGCAATTATGCAAATCTACTTCCGATTGGTTATCAATTGGCCAATCACAGCACCAACTTCATTCATTATTCATAATGTAAATATGATCTGTGATGACAGCTACCAACTGCCTCAAGACACCTTGGGTCATAGTGAGGTCTTTCGGTATAGCATTTCAAGGCAAACATTGATTATCAAAGCAAAGAACTACATTCAGTATTCCCTGAAAAAGTGCCACTTTGGTCTTTTTCGTGTTTGAGGTAAGTTTTTTGCATTTATTCCTACCAATTGTTTGCCATTTTTCTTTGTGATCAGATTGGGCACCTTGCAGAGCCGGAGCGTCGGTGGTTAGCTCAAATACTAAATAACATTTAAAAGATTTATGATATCTTTTGCTATTTTTCAAAACAAATGACATGAAATAAGACATTATTGTAATGAAAATTCTTTACTGAATTAGAATTGTTGTTTGAACATATTAACCGCACTTAGCATGCTAATTGACTATTTCAGTATTACTAGACAAAGCTATGAAGCGGTGAGAGCCTGAAAGCACAGACAAAGGGCCTATTGGCACTCCTTTCTATAACCCAGTTATTAAGTCAAATCATTACAACATGTTTGCCAGTCTATGGGAGAAATTACAATAAACTTAAAAATGTTTTTATTATTTTATTATCGCATTATAATTTTTGAACATTTTTGTCATCTACAGGGTGTATAAAAAAAACGAAGCCCATCTTTTGTGTCAAATTACTTCTAAATTACTGAAGCTTATAGCACAATTTTGGACTTGTTTTAAACCACGTTCTTTTCTCTTTCGAACAAGCCGTAATTCGTATTTTTACTCCCAGTAGCGTATGTGCTATGACAAATTTAGTAAAAGCTATCGACTTGAGATGCCCTCCAATTATGCAAATTCACTATGTCTTTCATGGTCGCCAGTTAAATTTTTAACTTTTTTGCTTATTACATAAATGGTATTTCTGTTAAACTTAATAAAACTTGTTATAAAGCTTTACAGAAGATAACTGATCGTTAACGTGCACTACGAACAGATAGTTCAAGCTTGTATCGACATGAATATTGACATTATGCAATTTCGACAACATTGTGCATGCGCGGATAAACAAAACGCTAATTTCGATCATTATTTTGGCATAAATCTAAGGTTTTTGTTAAAGTAAACGGTCCGTTATCTTCTGTAAAGCTTTATAACAAGTTTTATTAAGTTTAACACAAATACCATTCATGTAATAAGCGAAAAAATTAAAAATTTAACTGGCGACCATGAAAGACATAGTGAATTTGCAATTGTGCATAATTGGAGAGCATTTCAAATCGATAGCTTTTACTAAATTTGTCATAGCACATACGTTACTGGGTGTAAAAATACGAATTACGGCTTGTTCGAAAGAGAAAAGAACGTGGTTTAAAACAAGTTCAAAATTGTACTATAAGCTTCAGTAATTTAGAAATAATTAGACACAAAAAATGGGCTCCGTTTTTTTTATACACCCTGTAGTGCTTATTCACTAATCACCTTTTCACTTGGATTCATTTAGATTTTGTAAATTCAATTAGAAATTGCTGAATTTCTAGTAAAAGGTTAGCCAACTATCATAGACCTTTATGCAGTTATTAATAAGTTATAAGTACTGAAGTCTAAAAAGTCATTCAGGAACTCTTGACTATGTGCCTAACCGACTAACTTAGGAGCTCAATTATTGAACTGCTAAATTACCATCATAATTGTCATTAATGATTACTTTTTGGTTTGCAAATACAAGACATGATAATAAATTAATAATTCAGTTTCGTGAGTGTAAGTGAAGCTTCCAAGCCAAATAATCAGTGATGTAATCATAGGAATGGTCTTTTCTTAATTGTATGTATTTGTATCTATTACATGTATAGTTTGTGTTTCATGCAACAAAGAGTGTGGGCACCATTTTTGCAAACTTTGCAAGAAACCTTGCCATACCATTGCACCATGTTCAGAATCTGACACAGGCGGTGAGGGTATTGAGGAAGGATTTGGTGCAGCAGTAGTTTGCAAGAGTTGTGCACAAACAAAAGCCCAGTCAAAGGATTCCAAAGAAGGTAAAAGTATAATACTAAGAAAAATTCAGAAAAAGATGTAGTTATCCAGAAAAAGATGTAGTTATCCAGAAAAAGATGTAGTTATCCAGAATATGTTAATTAGGGATTTTTTATTGGAGAAGGTTTGCTTTACTTCAGTTTAATAACTTCCTTGTGGAAATTTCCTGGGGTAGCCAGAAATCTTCAAATTGATTGCATAGAATCCCGCTTTGTAAGTTTTTTAACCCAAAGCGACCTATTGGGATGCCCAGTGGAGGCAAAAGAACCCAGGATACAGGGGAAAAGGTTAAAAAGTGGACACGAAAAGACAAGGATGAGTATTTGTTTGCTGTGCTTCCACCATGGCAAGAAAAAGTTTTGGCTTTCTAGGGGAAACCAGTCCAGCCTGAGCAAGCACCTTACATCAAGTCACAAGAATCAGTCAACCAGTGTCAATGATGCTATGCCAGAAGATTCACCTTTGGCTGCAGAGGCAGTAAGAGCCTACAGAAAAATGATGTCTGGGTAAGTCACACAGATTATATCTGTGATTGTGTGTACGGAATTTCAAGTTTATATTAAGTTTAAAATATATTAAATGCTAAACTAATATTAAGAATATAAAATGTTACTAAAAAGTAAAGATCTTATACTGGTTGGGGTTAATATTGAAGTATGTGTTGATCAGTTAATGAGTACTGAGGTGGTAATGTCATGTGACCCATTACAGTTTATATGCTGATAACATATCTGATAGTACTAATAATTTTCATCGTAATACCAATGAAGCAAAAAAGGAGAAAGTACAAGTGCCAGTAAAAGGGTTGCCACTTTAATTGATGCAGATGAAGACGTAGTGCCAGTCAGGTAAATTATTTGTCATTTGCTGCACACCTTTATCCAGTATGTCACTTAATTTGTGAAATTTAAAATACTTTTCTTAAATATAGCCATGATGATGATTTCCAAACAGCTGGTGGTAGTCAGGAAAGTGACATATTAACCCCTTTGTCACAACTTGACACTGGAACTGATCTCGGAGAGAAATTTGTCACAATAAATACTGCCATTTGAATGCAGCAGCATAAATTAAAAAGGATGAACTCAATGAAATTTTCCTAATCCTAGTTTGGCAGAAATTCTCTCTGCAAATTGCATTATAACAACAATATAATTAATTCCTCACAATTTGACTTGTACTTATAGCTCAAGTGCTTATGAGATGGCACCAGTTTCACCGATCAAATAAGTTTTCTGTTTTTGAATTTGTATATTTGGTTTTTTACTCAAGTATTCAAATATGTTTACATCAGTTACATGAGGTGAAGTAAATCACCAAAAGAAAGTATATATTAATTAGAACAGTGAGATTTATGAACAGTCTATTGGATCACCTTTAAGATGTGTATCCACTTTTACCACGGTAGTGATAGCACGGTATAGTTTGTTGAGTCACCATATTTTAATAAACTTTTTGGTAGGATCTCCGTAACACATGCTAGATGTTCGCAGTACAAATTTGTTATCTGTGTCGTTGAGTTCAGGAAACCGTCGGGACAGTGTCGGAGCATACAGGAAAAACAACAACATGTATTCAGAAAAGTTTGCCATTTTGATCGAAGAAAGAGACTGTTAGTTTAGAGGTGTATCTTGATGTAAAGAAACTGTTTATATTTAGATATGATCTTGGACAAGTGTAAGTTGCTTACGACAATCTGGGGAGTAAGCACGATGAATACACGATGTTTTTAGATGACAAAGAATACGAAGACGCCGAACACTGGATGGAACTATGCACATATGAGTACACTGAATTTATAATTAATGTTAATGAATATGAAAACACTGAAAAGAAAGAAACCCCTGTAATACCGCATGAAGAATTAAATGAAGTATTGCGTAAAGAATTACATGAAGTACCTACAGTTCCAAGCAACACCAGAAATGACCCCAGTATTAATGAAAATATCTCACAACAAGAGGTTGATGAAATTAAGGATGGTAAAAATAGCTTAGTTAAGTCAGCCTCACCAAAGCCCCTTGTACTGAAGCACGAAAGGCGTAAGTTACCATAGTTCCTAAGTGATGTTCGAAAATATTTCATTTGTAAAGCTGATTTCCAACATGCAATCGAATCGCAATGTTCGGAGAGAGATACCATCACCATACTTCGCTCATGCCTGGGTCCAGAGCCCTCTAAGTTAGCTCATGGTATAAGCAAAGCTATGTGGCAATACTTGGATCAAAATTATGGTGACCCAAGAGTTATTTCGGTCACTGTAACCGCAGGTATTCACAACAGTCATGTCATTTCACTTATCGAATGTAAAATGACCAAAGACGATATCAAGGTTTGGGCTCACCACCAACATGATCAAAAGGTAGAACCATCCATGGAGAGTCTTCTTAAGTGGATGGAAGATGAAATGAGTGCTAGATTGTGCTCAGGTGCAACTATCCGAAAAGTTCGATCATCAGTGCATGCAACTGTGTGAAGTCAAGAATCAACTTGAAGCAAGGCACCTTGCTATGTCTGCAACACCACACACTACATCGACGAGTGTCCAAAGTTTCTAGCCATGTCCATGGACGAAAGGTGGAAAATGGTTAAGAAAAAAAAGGCTTGCTTTTCTTGTCTGAAATGAAGCAAAGGACACACAGGTACCAACTGTCTTCGAAAAAGAGAATGTCCCGAGAAGAAACAAGATGGAAGTCTATGCAAGAAACCACACCACAAGCTTCTACATGTGGAAGAAAGCAACTCTACTAATCGCGTCAGCTGTGTTCAAGACGACAGTCAAGTTTTACTGCCCACCATTTCAGCGAAGGTAAAGGAATCTCGAAAGCCAGCCAGTTAGGATTGTCATCACCAAAGTCGGCAGGGTAGAAGAAGATATGAATACTAGCCTATACAAAGTTCCAGTATGTAAAGAAGATGGTAGCATTGTTCAAACTATTGAAGCTGTCGGCATTTAAAGGATATTGGAAGACACACCTGCTGTAGATATCAACTACCTGTCCGCCATTCTTGGAATTTCAAAGTACTAACTAAAAAGAAAGCAGGACCTATAAACCTACTCATTGGAATCAATTATTCCAGGTTCCAAACTGGAAAAACAAAAGTGAAAGGTAATCAAGCAGATTCTCCACGTCCATGTCGCTGCACCTGTTGATCTTACATCCTTTTGGAGCACCGAATCTATGAGTGTTGCTATATCACCATGTACATGTAAAGAATCAGAGCTACCTCCTGCAGAAAGAGCTGTGCTAAAAGAAATCGAAGAATCCGGTCAAAATCAAGAGAGAAAGTGATTAATGAAATATCCATGGAAGAAGGACCCACAATCTTTGCTGAATAACTACCCACAAGTGTTGAAAAGGCTCGAAACCATTGAGCGACGACTCGTTAATCAACCAGAATATGCCAACAGCTAAAATGAGCAAGTTCAAGAAATGGAACAGTTAGGATTTGCAGGAAGCTCACTAAGGAAGAGATGGAAAATTGGAAAGGCCCAATCCACTACATTTCTCATCATGCCATCGTTCGTCCAGAGAAGAAGTCCACGCCAGTAAGAATTGTGTTCAATAGCTCCGCCTCGTTTAATGGTCACTGCCTGAACGACTACTGGCACAAGGGTCCTGATTTGCTAAACAACTTATTTGGTGTTCTTTTACGATTTCATGAAAACGCAGTTGCAGTATTCGAGGACATTGCAAAGATGCACCATATGATTGGAATCACCCCACCAGATCAACATGTACACCGATTCTTTTGGCGAAGCTTCGAAACAGACAGAGAACTCGACACATGTGCGATGACTGTTTTAACATTTGGAGATCGCCCCTCTCCTACAGTGGCCATCACAGCACTGTGAAAAATGTCAGACATGAACCAAGAAAGTAAGCCCAAAGCCACCAAAGCCATAAACAAGAATGCCTACGTTGACGATACATGCGATTCGGTTTGTTCTACAGAAGAAGCATCAACACTAACGGCTGACATTGACGAAGTGCTTGACTCGGGTGGATTTCACGTGAAAAAATGGATCACAAATGGGGAGATCAACGATGCAAATTCCAACGAAATTGTAATAGGAAACATAGATGAAGCGGAAAAGGCTCTCGGCAGAGTGTGGAATCCCGATGAAGATCAATTCTCGTTTAAAGTCAAAGATACGTTTACCCAAGAATCCTCAGAAACGCCTCCGTCAGATCTGTCACAGTCGACAAAATTGACCAAACGTCGAATTCTCAGTCAAATCACTGGAATATTCGACCCAATTGGAGTCACCACCGCAGTTCTTGTCAAGTCGAAACTCGCCATGCAAGAGCTCTGGCAGCTTGGAGTAGGATGGGATGACGACATCCCACCGGACAAACAGCGAAAGTGGTAAAAACTTCTCCAAGAGATAGCTGCTCTTAACCAAGTAAAGTACCCAATCAATCCTACCTTGGTGGTATTCTGTGATGCATCTCGACTAGCGTTCGGGACGTGCGCATACGTTAGATGGAAATTGTTCAAAAGCAAGTTTGGCGTCAGATTTGTCGCTGCAAGATCGCGAGTAGCACCGCTAAAGGAACTCACTATTCCCCAGTTGGAGTTACAAGCTGCAGTGATGGCCAGCCGTCTCACAAAGACCATCATCACTGAATCACGCATACTGTTCAAAGCCGTAATCTACTTTTTTGATAGCGGTGTTGTACTTGCCTGGATCAAAGGTCAACCCCAAAGCTACAAACCATTCGTGTCCAGCAGAATCAGTGAAATTTAAGACAAGTTCCAACCCGATCAATGGTTTTATTGTCCAACCCTCCTGAATGTAGCCAACGATCTTACAAAGGGAATATCCTGCTAAGAAATCAATGGAAGATGGTTAAATGGCCCCAAGTTTTTAACGCAGCCCATAGATCAATGGCCAATGGAACATAAGGTACCAGATAAGAACGACGTAGATAAAGAATGGCGAAAGATTCACATTACCTGTGCTGCAACCGAAGCGGAACCAGTTATTAAGTGCGAAGAGTTCTCCACATGGAGGCAACTGCTAAGAGTTACCGCAGATGTCATGAGATTCTGTTGAGACGTGCACATTAAATCTAGTCACGAAAGCAACGAAGAAATGACTCTTGGTCCTCTAACAGCCGAAGAAATCAAACGATTGGAGAAGTATTGGCTGAAAACAACTCAATCCAACCTTGTGAGAAAAATGAAAGATGGTGAATTAAAGTCGTTGACACCATTCTTTGACAGCGAAGGAATAATCCACGTGGGTGGTTGAATAGATCAAATTCAATTGTCATACAACCAAGCACATCCGGCCCTTCTGCCATACAAGCACTGGATATCAAAGTTGTTAACACGAGATGCTCATCAGTCCGGCCATTCCGGCATTGTCACCACAGCAGTGAAAGCTCGTAAACGATATTGGATTATCAAGGAACATGAAATCGCCAAAACTATCAAAGATCATTGTGCTTTTTGTAAAGAAATGGAAAAGAAAATCCAGATGCAGGTCAAGTGGAATTAACGCATGTTTTTTTTCCACCCCCTTCTGAAAAGGATAAAGGGGGTTTTCCTTTCGATTTAGATGACTTTGCGGAAAAAGTTGTGTCTAAAATGGCGCAAAAACTTAACACGCAAAAAACATCATCATCATCTGCGGGCACGGTTAATCCAGCTCAGTCGACCACATCTTCGAATGCAAGTAATTTGCTTGAATACTTAGATAAATCATCTGATTTTGAAATAATTATTGAGGAAAACAGCTGGATATTGCGTTGCTACAGTTTCACTGAGTTTCTTTCCTCTCCTGTTTTTTTTTCACCGTCATTTTGTCGACCATTAGGAGGAATTAGTGAATCGCTTGCAACAGGTCTACATCTTTCAGAGGAGGTATACCAGCAGCTAATCACTGGAAAATGCGAGAAATGGTACCACCAGAAAGAGGCTTTTGGCAAGCATCTTTCCTCAAAGACGCACAGCAATGCCACCAATTTTATGAAGTTGGTGAAACAGGGCAAATCGAGGGAAGTACTGGTGACGAAAAATCAACTCCGTCCTGCGCTTGGAATCGTGAAGACCAAGTCTGCTGCAATTCAGTATGAAGAAAGAATTGCTGAACATCATGCAGCAGGTGCAGATGTTGGAGATTTTGACCATTCATCCAAGCTTTTTTCTATGTTAACTGCAGCGTCTGCATACATCGACAAGAAGACGTCTGTATTTCTTTCAACTCCCCTTCCAAGTATGGGAATGCCACCTCATTTTTATGTCACAGCAGACAAGTTAAAGAACCATCAAGCCACAAATCAAATTACTGTGATTTGTCCTGTTGTAAATGGCTGTCGAGAGGGGATTGTTTTGAATGCTCGTGAGGTTTACACAAGTTCCGATGGCACTGGCGGTACACATGGCGAACAGGCGAAACCCATATATCCAGGCTTAGAGAAAAATGTAGGCTTGAAAGGCGAGCATCTTTTACAAGTTCAAGGCCGAGTGATGGATAGCCAGTACGTTAGCGTCCCTTTCATTGATGGTATGAATGAGCCCCATTATGCAGTTATTTGAAGATGGCAATGACTGCAAAGAAAGTTTTTGGTGGCCTGTGCAATGGGATCCTGCGCATTGGCTCGACAAAGTGTTCAGCAAATTCAAAGATAAAAGTTTTGTTGATCATCTGCTGAAGAGAGTTGCCCTTTACCATCAACTTTTTAGCCATGGCAAAATGCACAGCGTAGCATGAAAAAAAAGCAAAAGATCTCCATCTTTCTTTCCGAGTGAATGCCCATCAAAGGTTTATGAGTTCCAGCTATCTGTACTTGAGAAACCTTGCAGAGAGTTTGGAAGTATACTTTGAAACTTTCAAGGACCATGACAATCGTGAGGAGATTGGATACAAGTTGTGTGGTCAAGATTTTGTCCATGATCTGTTGGGTGTTCTCGATTTGTTGTGGTCTTTGGTTGTTTTAATGCTTCAATCACAATCTAACTGGTATCCTGGCTGGAGGTTATGTGCTCATATTCCTTTGGTGAGAAGACAGATTGAAAGATTTATTGACTAGGTATCTGAAGATTTTCTGTCCTCTTCTGTATGTCCCTAACTGCACGAACAAGTGGAAGAACTCCGGGAAAATATCTATGGCAACAGTGAACTGAAGGTGGGTTGGTTTGTTGTTGGTGGTGGCGGCGAACACGGAATACCAGTAGACTAGAAAGCACGAGAGATTCCCGATTTTGTCATGAACTAGAAGAACCTGGCAAGAAATGTTGTTAATGAGCTTGAAGATCGTTTCAAGAATAGCTTTTCGGAATTGAACAAATTACTTGCCGAATGCTTTGACTTTGCATGACTATTTGCTGCCGTCTGTGGAACTTGAGTCGAGGGAAAGACACCAGTAGATAGGAAGAGTTTCTCCGAGTTGTGTGGGCGAGTTCCGAAAATGTGTCCAATATGTCTCTAAAATGCCTCGCGTCAAAGACAAGAATTTGGAGCTAGGTAGCGAACTGTCGTCTGCCGTATTTTGGTGTGCAAAAGTTTTTATCAAAGTAGTGTGGGAAGAGATTTTTTCCAGTAACTTCTGTAAATTTTTCAAGAAGATTATGAAAAAAGATAACGGAGATCTTTCATCCGAACCTCTTTCGATTCCAGATGGCATTGCGATGACGACATTCCAAAGGAGCACAGGTCCTCAGTTTTCTTTGTCAGTAGTCTTTGAAGTCGAACTTAGCAACGAAGAGAAGATGAAAGTTTTTTTCGATGAAGAAGTTCAGATTGAAGCCCTCTACACTGATTCGTCTTCTTATTCAGCCATTGGTCAAGAGTTTTGTTTTGTTTTTGACATCTTTTATGGGAAGAGTGGTACTGAAGCCGTCGTGGAATCCTTCTATAGGGTGGTGGAAAAACAAGAAATAGAAGGCGGACAGACAATCGGTGTCCTGATGAATCGTGCCAAGATCAATTGGTGTCTACCCTCGGTCATCCAGTGCGACTCGGCAATTATGGAAAGGGCGAAGTTATATATAAATGGAGACAAGGAACTTGGACTTGCAAAACATCATATCCCAGTTTACAGAGATCGGCGGTCGTGGCAAAAACGCGAAGGAGATATGTCCAAATTTTTTCAGGGCATCTCCAGTTCTCATCACAAACTTCCATTTCTTTTATAACTTCTAAACATCACTATCAATACAGTCATTTAATAAAGAATTTAACTTGCTATGCATGGATTTTGGTGGCTCTTTTTCTACGCTTTGTCATCTGGAATCTTCATCCCCGAGCCAACGGCGCAAAAGCGCCGTGCGAGGGTACTAATTCCGCACGGCTATTTACACCCAGGAAAAGGAAAGCATAGCGAAGTCTGAAGTTCATCAAATATCGCGGGCGCGTGGTTCAAGGGTGGCGGTGAGTGGGTGGTCGTCACTGATCTCAAAAATATGGCGGACTATATTGCACTACAATATTTCGTATTTTTGAGAAAAGATTTGGCAACTTTCACAACCAACGGAGGGTAGTCATTTCTGATGTCAGGATTATGGCGGACTATCAGAAGTAGCAAACACTTAAGGCATCCAAAAAGACGAGAAATAAGACGAAAACGACTGCCACAAGACTCTTGAAGAGAGATTAATTCGAGGAAAATACAGAGAAGCACCAAGAATTGACTATGGCGTGAAACACAAAGCAAGTTTGTTGATAATGCGTATTTATACTTGTGTTTTAATCCTTTGTGAAAACCAGCGTAGCCGTACTCATCCAGTCTATTCACTGTTTAAATTCCAGAGTAAGTTTATGTTTTGTAAATGCAAGACTGTCTTCTTTGATATTACTAACGTAATTAATAGGTCGTATTTTATACGAAATTTAAGCTTACATTAGGCGTAATAACATACTGATGACAAATGTGCCATTTAAAAAAATTGTCAATAAAACAAGGATTAAAAACTGATATTTTGTCATTTTGAAAAAATATACAGAAAGAATAACAATTGCCATGTTGCTATGACGACAACCTATACAAGTACTCATGTAATTCCGAATATATAGTTGCATGCTCTTAGTGGCGAGGGGTTGCTGCATGCATGTATTTCTAGTAACTACTTTATTACTTTTGAACATCGCCATTATTAAAGAATTTAACTTGCTATGAATGGATTTTGGTGGCTCTTTTCCTACGCTTTGTCGTCTGGAATCCTTGTAACTACTTTATTACCTTAGAACATTACCATTATTAGATAATTTAACTTGCTATGCATGGATTTTGGTGGCTCTTTTTTTATGCTTTGTCATCTGGAATCCTCATAACTACTTTATTACCTTTGAACGTTACTATTATTAAAGAATTTAACTTGCTATGAATGGATTTTGGTGGTTCTTTTTCTATGCTCTGTCATCTGGAATCCTCGTAACTACTTTGTAACCTTTGAACATTACTATTATTAATGAAATTAAGTTGCTATGAATGGATTTAATTCGGCTGTTCTCCCTTATGTTTTTTAATTCAAATTACCTTCCTTACCACCACCTGGTTGCTGTTTGATGACATTTATTTACTATATTACCTTCCCTACCACCACCTGGTTGCTGTTTGAAGACATTTATTCACTATATTACCTTCCTTACCACCACCTGGTTGCTGTTTGAAGACATGTATTTACCACATTACCTTCTTTTGGATCCTGGCCACCACTAAGGAGGGTGCCCAGAAAATTTGTTTCTGTGATGATTTTTTCTCATTGAAGGAAATTTGCTTGGTACCACTTTTCTCTATTTCAAATTTATGGTATCATGAAATTGTTTGTCAAAGAAGAATCACAGAATGCCCTTGAGCCAGAAGTGACCGAATGCTTCACTGGTAAGAATGTATAAATAAGGAGCTAAGGTGTTGTTTGCAAGAAATTAATTCAGCCAAAAGAAGCAAATCTGTGTTATCATTTAGCTGTAATTCAGTTTGGACTGTAACTGTTTAGTGTTCATCACAATTAGGCAGATCATGTAGAAGCCTGGATCGTCAAATTTCTTGGGTTAGTAAGGTCAGGCAAACCGATCAGGTAAGTGGAATATTTGTATTTGTATTATAGTTAGTTTACGCTACATCAAAACGTATGTGATGTAGTACATTTTATAGCTTATAGCGTAGCTACCGTCAATTTTACATGCACTAGTGAACGTGATTTTGAAAATCAAAAACATGTGTCAATGTGCTTATAACAAAATTAAAACATGCTCGCAAAACTTTTTTCCCAGCCGTGCAAATTTGAGATCTGGGCATGCAAAATTTTCAGGAAATTTTGATCTCGGTCGTGCATTTTGCAAACTTTCCAGTCTGGGTCAAATATTGCCTCAGCAGCGATTTAGCTATAATAATTTTGCTTTATGTTCTATATCATTGTTAAATACTTTCTCACTAATCCTGTAGAATTGCATTAAATTTTTCTCGTTTTAGTGATTTGTAGAGAAGACAATGGTATGAGTCATTCTAATTAATTCTCCTTTCTAGAACATCAACCTGAAGAGAGAGGTGATTGTGCGATGTCACTGTACGATTACAGCATGATAGATGGATTATACTATGATTATATACAAGCTTGCATATGTACACTTCCCACTAGATATCTAATGTGTTCACCAATCTTTTTTAGAACCAGCAAGAGGTGCAGAAGGTAAACATTCTGTCTGATTTTTTTATTATAACACAATGTGATATTCATAGAACCGCCTGTTAATGAAGGGCATCCAGATAAGCAACAACAATTATTGCAGCCACAGTAATTGTGTGGATTCTTATGTGGATTGTTACTGCAATCTAACTGATATACTGATGTTATTAAACAGCAGTTAGAGTATGTGTTATATATCCTCCTCAACAAAAGATCCTAATTATGCATCCATTCATTATTTTTTGTTGCTTTGATAGAAGCAGTTGGTAATGCAGGAGAGAGGGTAAGTACATTTGTGTAAAAAATGTTACAGCTACAGTATAATGATTGCATTCATTTGTTATTACAATCCAACAGTGGCGGATCTAGCGTAAGTCAAAAGAAATTACCACAGCTCATTCTAGGATATATTTACATTTTAAAATACCTTCAAAGCAACTTTGTTGGTTAGATTTATTCTTTTGAAATTCATAACCTATGACATCACTAAAAAGTTATTTTGAATTTAAAATTGCGCTGCTATAAATTATTTTGACTTACCCTGGATCCGCCACTGCAATCCAATTGATATACAATCAAAAATATTTAAAAACAGTTAATGGTAGTCAGGGTCATAGCAAAGAGGTTGAAGTAAGAGGGTGTGAGAATAAACTTTGCCCACAAAAGGTGTTATCAGTGGTTGGCAATAGGAGCAAAGGCGTGCTCTTGAGGGTGGTTTGACCTGTAGGAAGATTTCAAGTCCAGGGCCTGTAAAATGCAATTTACTGGGCTTTGAGGGAAGATTTTACAGAATTGTGACGGTCAGGAAACGTTATACATATCAAAATTTAGTTTTGCATGTCCGGTCCAAGTCCAAATTCTACTAATTACACAGAATAACATATTTTTACGTATCTCTGTTGACGAGAATTTGGTTGGGTGACAAAAGAAAAAATAACTTGTTACATTTAATTACCTACAATCTTGTCCATAAATAGCAGAACGATGATTGAGTTTTGCTCAAATCTGATGACTCTCCCTCTCTCTCTCCACACAATGTCGATGTGAGGAAGATATTTATGGCTGGTCATTGACCACAGACATCAATGAAACATCCAGTAGAGATGCAACACAGCAGCATTGAATGGGGGGAGGCGCGATATCGTTTTAACACGCCTTTATATTAGATGTTTGGAAATTTTTCGAGTCGTTCCACGAACTTTTGCCCAAGATTGTCTGAAATTTTTAATTTTTTATTTAGTGTGAGATATGCATTTCTTTTAATGAAAACACTTCCATTATTTCATTTCGAACAAATATATATATATATATAAAACTTCTATGTGTTTTTTATTTTCAAATTCGTTGTGGGTTTTTTTTTGTTTTTTCAGTTCTTTTATATTGTAACTTAAGGTAGTTCTGCAAACAATATTAAGATAAATTTTTAATGTGGACAGCTTACAAATAACAGTTAAAGTTTCTACATCAGTTGTGTAAATGATAAGATGGAGATTCAGCTAAACCAACATTTCAAAATGCATTATTGATTTGTTTTCAATATCAGGCAATTGTGGCTTTTTTGAACTAGAATTGTGGGAAAATTGTCTGTTTTTACTATTTGTTCATCATGCGCCTTCATTTTATAAGTGAAATGTTATTTAGCACTGTGCACCGTCCATTTTTGTCTCATTCACTTAACACATGAACAAACGATTTGGAAATCTAGTTGGTACATTTCAAAATGCCTGGTGAGAAAATAACAGCCGTTCAAAAAGCTTACGCCCACTTATTAAGGGTACAACACAATGCATCATATGGCGAGATTGCTAAAAAGTGCAAGATTTCAAAATCATCTAGTCATAGGATATGTAATCCGATATGTAGTTACCGTACGTATTCCATATATGGACTAATATACACTTTAGTTATACCGACATAATATAAATTGACATAATTGTGACACTTATCCCTACATTTCAAATCAGTTTTGGGGGAATAAAATAGAACATATCTAGCTTTTCACCCCATGTTTCATTGAGTACTGTCACTGAGTAGTGTCTAAACAAAGCATGGCGTGCTGCGTTTCTGTCTGTAAAGGTTGCATATTAACTTTAAGCTTCCAGACATTAGTTCACCGTTCATACGATTAATTAATCTTTATTGCTTAATATAAAGTTGGCAAAGCACTGTCCACACGGTTCAAATTTCACTTGAGAAGCCTCGGGAATTGGTTTGGAGAACTTAAAAAACTTCCAGTGCACATTCATCATTTCAGTGTTGGTGTGGTCGATACTTCCGCCTTTGATCAGAACTAGTGGCGCGTCTGACGTAGCAAAAAAAGGCGTATCAGCGGATAGTTCCAAATCCCTTCGGCAAAAATTCTTTGGCACCACCTTCCAGTGCTTGCAACAAATCAGCCCATGCAATCACGGTTGCACTCCATCTTAAACCATTGAGATAGATGATTTCGCCTTCATCTGCCCCCCATCCATGTGAACGTTTCTGCTGCTGGGTTACAAAATGCTTTTCAAGGGTGACAATATAAATGTTTTTCCGCAGTTAACTGGACCGTAGATAAAAATGTTTTGATATTTCCCTATTCCTTTTTAAAGCGCAATGTAGACAGTATGGCAGAACAACTTAAAAAGGAATAAAGTTACTTTCTAACAACTGTTGTGCAGCCAGTAACCCATTTGCCATCGCAACCGTCCATGCATTTGCCTTCTTTTGCCTCAATCAGCAGGTCAACGCATGATTTTTGCATCCTGGCAAGCTTTTCCTCTGCATCCTGAAACTCTTTACCAACTGCCAAGGCGTCATCTACAGCATTTGCACCCTTGTTCGCAATGAACTCAGCTAATGCCGTATTCCCTTCTCGTTTTCGCTGTACAGCAAGACACACTAACTCTACTTGCTTATTTATTTTTTGTTTCTGTATAATCTGTGATACATCAAACACACTCATAACCCTTTCTCTATGCCGCTTTCTTAATCTGTTGCTTGATGCAGATCCTGCTCGTCCTTTACGCTTCTTAGCAGCGATCGCCTTTTCGGTTCTCGGTGGATTTTGTAAATCTGGATGTGATCCAGAATGTTTAGAATTCCTGTCCTCTTTAGTCACATACCTGTAACTGCTATAGTATGTATTATGGTGATCACTAAAGTTCACTTTAATTCCAAACTTGTGGTCTAGGTAGTCGTGAACCTGAAGCCATCTTCCTCTCCTTTTTAGCTTAAGTGCAATCTGATAGTGGTAAAGATTCATGTCTTTGTCAGGACACTCACTCGATTCATTGGAATGGGCTTCCAAAGAAACAACCCAATGCTCAATATTGAAGCCGGACGCAGCCCATGCCCCCACAATTGCATCAGCAAATCTTCTTCTACTAGGAAATATCTGAGTGTCTGCTCTGCTGCACGTAACAATATACACAAGTCGTTGTTGCGTACGCGATATATTCGGCATGCTTACAGTGTCTCAGCACTACTTAAAATTTCACACGATTTTCTAAACTAGCGCTGATATATTTGAGCATACGATTTTTATAAAAATGTCTTTGTCTGATTATGCTGTATCGCTCTCTTCCTGGTTAAAGTAAACTATGCGCTATATTTGAGTAAGCGATAATTATGCCACCCAGATGTAAAGTGTTGCATTTCAATACAATATTATTTCCCTGGGCATCTTGAATTTTGCAGCGTGTAATACATTACGTACTACAGTATTTAGACAAAGTCGCAAAGGTTTTTCTAATTTATTTTACAGTTTATCTATTATCTATTAACAATTCAAGGGAGAAATTATTTGATTTCTCTGAGTACTGTTGTGAGTAATGTTGGTAAATTAATTAAGCTATTACTCTACCGCTAAAAATAACTCAATATTTCAGAATGTTTTAAAGCAAACACAAAAAATCCGTGATGAAGATGTTAAAATTAAAGAAAAGGAAAGGGAACTTCGTGCCAAACGTGAAAGATTAAGGAGATTAGACACAAAAGTAGGTTTCTTAAACAATATGTACATAGGTATAAACTTTGTTTGCTTTTTTAGCAGGCAAAATTTCACATAATAGGAGAGCATACCGGCCTAGTTTCTTGTTGTCTAGATTTTTCTCTATTGTTGAATATTACTCATTAGTATTTACCTGCCAGGAAACATTAGCAAACTTTAAACATCTGTTCTTTCTATGGTGCAGCTAGTGAGCAAGGACATTAACCACAATTTATACAATTGCAATAAGCAAAAGAGCCTTTATCCTATCTTTATTTTCTCCATATTTAATTTCATTACCATGCACCACTACCAGCATATTGTCTCAAGCTCCATAATAATAATAGATGTATAGGGAATATTGCCATGAAATGCCAGACTGCCCTGCAGAGTAAGCAATAGTCTCCCCTCATAGTTATATAGGGATTGTACAATTGTGTATGGCTTAAGTGCTATAGGTGTATAGTGTATCAGTTATAACTTTGATAATTAAGGTGGAAGAGCTTGTTGCTAGTATCGAAGAAAGAAATGTAATTCAGGCAGAGCTAGGAGCAGGTAGTGATGAGCCAGCCAGGAAGAAAAGATTTCTCTCAGATAAGTCTATTGCTGCCAGGCAGAAAAATCCAAGAAGCTTAGATGAAAACTTACTCAGTGAAGCAACAGTTAGAAGAAGGTCAGAATTGTTTGAAGCTGCATGTCAAATTAATGGAGGTACCACTAGCTGGTCATTACCAGGAGTAGTTGTTTATGTGATACAACTGTAAAGAAATGCTCAGAAAACATTTTAGTTAAGATATTTTCACAAAGTGGTATATAAAATAACGAAAAGGGTTATTCCTAAAGTATATAAGGGGCCCTAGATGACTTTGAGGAGTCAGATAGCAGTTTTGTTTGAAGTGTTGCCGTATACTACAGTGGATGTGTTATGGGCAAAAAAATATTGTGCAGCCTATAAAGATATTAGCTATCAAAAAAATATCACTAATGTAAAGTCTTCACGTATGTTAGTAATTGCAGTATTCCTAGATTAGTGCCGTACAATAAATTGATGCCTTTTGTTAAATCACTTGATATTGAAAAGCTGTACAGTGTGAGAGAAATGCTTTGCAATGGTTTGAATGAGGAAGAGAAAGTTTCTGGTGTGTACCATAATATTGAAGAGATGTTGCCTCGTCTTGCTAGATATTACTTAATGAATGAGGGAATGTATGAGCTGCTTTGGTTCAATGACCAACCATTTACTTTCCATGTGTCTGTTGGAGGTGACAGTGCTCCTTTTGGCAAAGAGGACACCGCCTGTTTGTGGTTGATTAGCTTCCTTAATATAGGCAAAGGGGTGCTCAGTAGTAACCAGAATTTTTTGTTGTTTGGAGGCAATTGTAAAGAGGATTGTATTCCTCTGCGTAGATTTATTGATAAGCTTGTAGAAGATATTGATCATGTGGAAAAGACTACATATCCTGTTGAATATCGAGGCAATTCTGTTGATGTTAAGTTTCGAATATCCGAATTGCCAAATGATATGAAGATGCTGGCTTTCCTTGGTGGCGAACTGTCAAATGCTGCTACTTATTTTTCTACATTTGCAAATGTTAGTACACACACTGAGTGCTCTTGATGGCTCTTTCAGTTCTTCTGTAAAGGCTAAGTGGGTGCTTTGGAAGTATGATGATCGGGTGTCAGCTGCTAAGGAGGTTTAGAAATTCAAAAATTCCCTGAGTAAAAAAACTTACCAGCCACCACTTTCAGGTCGAAGGTGACTTAATTTATAGCCACAAATAACAGTCGTCAAGAGTTTAATCCACCTGTAGGTAGGCTTATTGATCAGGCACGTGTTGACCCACTTCATGTCAAAATTAATGCATGTGCCCACACTCATCGAATGTTGTTGTATAAAGTCATTGCTATATCAAGACTTGGAGATGCAACTAAGAATTTTGCCCAAGTTCCTACTAACTCACCATTCAAGAAGTATATTGCTAGTATGCATAATTGTCTTTTGACCAGGTTAGCCAACAGAATAACGAGATGGTTTGATGACACAGGGGGCACCGATAAAGATTTCGACTACCGTTTCACGGGGAAGGATTCTAGGCTATTTCTCTTAAACTTCATGTCTTTAATTTTGGTGGTCGAGTGTAGTGCTAAACCTGGTAGAGAAAGAACCTACATATATATTCTTGCTTACATTTGTCTCTGTTAGAGATGCTGTGTCTCTTTTCAGTCGTCTAGACATCTCAAATAATGAAATCAGAGACCTAAGTGAGCATTGCTCTAATTATTTCCGCGCAAGTGCACTTTTCTTTAAAGTTAACTTAACTGTTTGGACTGTTGGGTTCATCGTCCCAGCACACACCCAGCATATGAAAGACACTATTGCCTTGGTTTTGGCCTTAACTCAATGGAAGGCCGAGAGGCCAAGCATGTGTTTGTTGCTAAGTATAGCAAGAATACAAATTACCATAACAGGTAGGAGCAGGTCTTTCAACATGAATTTGTCTCTCTTATATGGCTAAAAGAGAGAGGGTATAATCTCTCCAAGACAAAGGTATCTGCATTGAAATCTTACATTCCTAATTCTGTTAGCAGTGGCAACATCGCCAGAAAAGTCAGACATTTGAGTCAGGGAACAGCACCAGCGGTATTGCACGCAAACAACAAACAATGGGGAACAAAGCATTATAATTTCTATATGAAGCACTTGAAAAATCACATACTACGCAGGAACTAAAACTGTTTTCGAAATTGCAAAAGGATTTTCGACATCTAGCGTAGTTGTACATATGATTAACTTGTTCCTTTCGACGCGTATGTTTATAACACCTTTGCCCTATACTAGAGCCTGATAATTACCTCTAAAAAGGCTAATAATGCAATTATTCAGGGCAAATTGTAGAAAAATAATGAAAAAATGCCAAATTGCAAAGATAGAGTTTTAAAATTCAATCTCACCTCTACTTATATTTACATTGTTTGGATCCAAGCAATGAAACAAAGTTGTTCCAAAATCCGTTTCAAAATGAGTAATTTGAACAGCTTGTGCAAGGTACAACAACAACCAACCAGCTATTTAGATTGATCAAAATATACACTCATTTTTCAGTCAAAAAAGCTGTAAAATGTACAGTTCTGGTATCAAAATAATCGTCAAAACACGAACTTTTAGAATATGCAATTTTTGTGACCAGCGGATGGTTTCCATCCGGGGCTTGGACCAAGAAAGATTGCGTATGATGTATGAAACGCTTGCTCGCGCGCGAAAGTTTGAAAATGTAATTTTTGGGAAAACAAAGTGGCGAAGAGCCGAAGAATGGCATTAAATACTAATACGTTGTATGATTTTGACAAATACAGAGTGTTTTTCTATAAGTTATAGTAATGGTCAATCTTCCTTGAATACAGTTGAAATATTGTTCATGATTGTTGTGAATTAGCCTCCTTCGCAGGCAACTCTTCGGGTGAAATCTGCTAAATTACGCAAGCTACGGCTAAATTGCACAATAGGTTATTGGGGTAGTGAGGGATCCTGAGGGATAATGAAAATTAAAAAATCAGAGAGTTGCCTGCCAAAAATCGCAGCATGAGGACCGATCACTTCACCTGTCACTTCACCCCGGTACCCTAGGGAGCATTTGTCACACTACTTAAATTACAAATCGCTTATGCAAATTCTTTGCCAATATATCTTTGCGCCTCAAATTTTAAACGAAGCGCGTGTTATTCAGTTTATATGGCGGAAAGCATAGAAAAGGAAAAAGATCCTCCTTCGAAGATTCCGCGCTATTCAAAATCTAAAATTCCAATTCTCAGTACTGAATACAAAAATACGCTTAGAAATGTAAGCAACAAAAAATCGAAGGTCGAAGAATATCAAAATAAAATAGCACTTATGAAACATGGAATGCATGAATGCCGACGAAAGATTTTTTTGGACAGTGAGCAAATGCCGCCTTCTTCTGAAATAATATCTGGAGCTTCTACAACATCTAGGAATGTAGTGCACACACCAGGAGGAACTAAACGAAAAGGTATCGCTTGTTTAAAATTTTATCGTACCTGGTTGTTGTTACTATGCTGCGACACTGTGTTAATTGTTATCCATGCGTGTTTTCTGTTGCTCAATTATAATCGTTGATTTTTGCAGTAAGACCATCATATGTCAAGTTTAAAGCAGAACTTAAAGATGTCCTTGGACACATGGTTTGTAAAAAACAAGATTCCATCATAATGGTTGATGATCTGGTGGATAAGATTTATGGCAAATTTCCTGGTGTAAAAGGCTTTGAACGTGGGAATATTCTTAGGACTATTTCTTTGTTATGTGGGAAGAAAGTGGAGTATATGGGGAAGAAAAAAAGGTAAAATTCTAACAACAGATTAAATAGATCATACTATATGGCATAGTGAAGCATAGTGTTTATTAAACTGTTCAATAATAGCTACCAGAAGAACAGTGGGTGGTGTGAAAGTTTATATGAAGAAAATCTGTCATCAAACTGATCACTCTGTCACCGGGATAATCTTTTGTTGAACTAAATTTCTGATTTTTTAGGGGCTACTATAAAGGACTTAGTTTTACAATTCAAGCAGAGGAAGTTTCAGGTATATGTAAAACAATGTACCGGTATTTATCAAAAGTGTAATTATTGCAAAATGTAGGTTGATATTAGTAACATTCAGGCAAATAGCTGTGGTAAAGGCTTGTTACTTATATTTTGTTTGCCTTGTTCATCATTTTCAGAAACATCGCAAGCCTTGCCTTCCAGTAAACCACCAAGTAAAGTGAGAAAAAGTACTGTTAAATTGGGTTATTCTTACTGAACAGCAGTATAGCAATATTAAAGTATCAAATGACCATATTTCGTCTTCAATTGACTGTATTCTTAACCATATTTCAGAGACAATCATAGATTTTTTAGTAGTTACAGTGATGAATTTACTTTAATTTGTGTATTATGCATAATAGGCTTGATGTTTGACAGCAGTGATGATTGTGGAGAGGGGATGGGTTCCATGCAGGTATGCAGAGATGAATGTTCCACTTCCTCTATGGCAGCATCTAACCAAGAAGGTACAACTTTAATATTGTCAATATGTCTTATTATCATGTTGAAAGAACCCAGGCTTAAATGGTGCATGCAATGAGTCGAGTAATGAGTAAATGTAACTCAGTAATGGATGAAAATGATTTTTCAATTAGACCACAATATTTTTTTAATTTCCAGACAACTTTGGTATGCAAGAATTGATAGATGTTACTGAGCAAATAACAGCTACCAGAGAAAATGTTACATCCACATGTACAATGGAAAACGTGCCATCTCTCAAACAGACGTATGACAGTTTAAAAGATGATGTTGCTAAATATGACCAGTCTGTACAACAAATTATTGCTGAGCAGGAAGAAGTAATAAAGCTGCAAGAGGAGATCATTTCCACTGGATCATTTCTTGGAGGACTACTAACACTGTCAGAAAGGACATGCATACGAAAAGAAGTGGATAATGCAAAAGATATATTCAATTTGCATATACGTGATAACAACTATTCTAATGATCTCCCTGATGTATTTGATCCCTGTCTTTTTCAAAGGTTGGTTGTTGACATAAAGGCAAAGTGTCCAACTATAACGAATATCCTGGAGCAACTTGTGCTTTCACCAAATATATCTAGGAATGTTATTAGAACAGAAAACTTGAAAATGAAAGCTGCAATACATTTGTTGGCATCACTGCTTGACATTAGAGATCAGCATGCTAAAAATGATATCCCATTGCTATTTGGTTTATTATGTATTTGCTATGGTGCTGGGCCATCAGTTATCAGGATCCTCCAACGTCTTGGTTTAACAGAATCATTTCCAACTCTGTAAGTAATCAGTCAACATCTTTATCATGTACCTTTACTTTGATTCACAACACACCCAGTGCAACATGCTTTATTAATGTTTTAAAATGGGAAAGCCATGGAAGTGGATGTGTTCATAACATTATGCCATGTAGTGACAGTACTATAAGACCTTTTCCAAACCAAAAATTGACATTGCAAATGCATGGTAAAATTGTACAGTGAAATTTTCTGACTATATTTGTTTTGCGACGTGTTTACAACGGTATTTATTAAAGCTTTGCAAAGTCTGGTAATTTTTTGGTAATTTTTGTTCCAGCTCTGGCAGTCACTCAAGCTCCACTGCACAGCTGTATTATTTATGTTAAATTTTGTTATTGTATATTTGATGCTACTACAGGATCTCTGTCTTGCGAAACCAGCTGAAGAATTACAAAGAAATTATTTCAAAACGCGCTACTTCAGCACAGCCTGTGATTACGTACCAGGACAATATGCAAATGTCGCGTACATGATTACGACATTTGCGATTGTCGAAACTACAAAAAGAGAAGACAAAGCAAGAAAAGATGTGGGACTTCACAGTACGAGGATGGAGAATTGCAGACATATCTGGAATGGAATTGAATTTTGATGATGAAGCTCTCTCAACAAAGCCCCAACAAGACCTGAAAGATCTAAAATATGAGGAAACCAATATAGGTAGTTGTTTGTCATAGTTCCATTCGCAAAACGGTTGAGTAGGAATACTACAACATGCAGTTCGATCACAAGGGGTCTTATTGTTATTTGTTTTGGATCTGTGGCTGATTTTGTCTTAACTTCACAATTACAAAAATTAAAAGTACGCTCGTTACGTACAAATTGTCGAATCAAGTTTGGGTGTTCGGTTTTGCAATAGGAAAAGAATAATTGGGTTTTTTTCTTTTCTGACGTGTACTGTATTTAACTTTTATAGAAAACAACCCTGAACATAATAAAAAGTGGCTGCAATTTAAAGAAAAAAACATGCTCCGCAAACTCAATGTTGGCTTAAATTATGTGACTGAACCTGCAGAAGAAATTCTTGAAGGTACAAGCGAATCGTTACGGAAAATAGCTGATGCAGCACAGCAAAAACTAAACACACCTTTAGAAAAGAAGACCTACAAAATAGTTGTACCAAAAGTTGATGAAGAATTTCCGGACCTAGGTAACGTGAAGACACAAATATTCCCTCTGCCAATATCACACGAAAATCAATGTAGTACTGTTGGTCTTGCTAGCAATTTGGACAGATTTGCCGAAGAA
Organism: Muricea muricata; assembly: GCA_963855995.1. Classification (NCBI taxonomy): domain Eukaryota; kingdom Metazoa; phylum Cnidaria; class Anthozoa; order Malacalcyonacea; family Plexauridae; genus Muricea; species Muricea muricata. Next base: position 28,257,699 of record OY979716.1, read on the forward strand.
TTCGGATTTAAGAACAAAAAGAGCGAGAGGTTTATGCCAGTTAAAATGTCTGGCAAAGAGTTTGCATTGGACAAAGCGTACGAACGATTTGCGTTCTTGAAAAGTCTTCAAAAACATAAAGAGCAACAAAAAGAATATGAACGTATATTGAGAGGAACTGGAGAAGAAGTTGCTGCAGAGAACGAAATTCCCGATGACGAGATACTAGTCACAGTGGATGAAAATTCATCTTCTAGTGCTGATGACGATTAGCTATATTGGTAAAATATTAAAATCATGTGTACATAATCGAATTATTGTTTTGACTCGGTGTTCTGTGCTAGCCTTCTCCACAGGCAACTCGTTGACTAAAACCTGTTGGTCCGTCCAACCACTCGAGATCACACACTATATATTGCGTAATTTACCATTTTACCATATGCATATTGCTGTTTTAGCGAAAGATCGCCTGCAGAGCGGGCTAGTTGTCCGCTTTCAATCTGACAATTACCTAGAAGAAATTGATTATGACAATAGGCTCTTTTTCCCTCATCGCAAATACCAGATCGCTGCCAGCGATTTCATCCACTCTGACTATGACGCTTCAAGCAAATTCAGAAGCTGGCCAGACTAAAAGCTTTGCTTGAAACGTCAAAGTTCAGCGTTTGTTTACCAGGCAACTGAATAGACATTACAAATGCCATGGATGAAGGCTTTCTTCCACTCATCGTAAAACAATCTCGCTGCGAGTGCTTGTATCTGATTAAAATAAACTGGCGAGCATTGTGATTGAATGAAATCGTTCGCAGCGAGCTAGCGAGTTGGTATTTGCAACGAGTGGATGAGAGCCTTGAGTTCTTGTTTAAACTCAAAGCAAGCCAAATGTGATTATCTTGCTGTTTGTTTTTGAAAGTCAAGGAACCGACAGCGGTTCCGGTTTGAAACCAAACCGCTACCGCTCCCTTGTTGTAGGTCCACCACCGACGTAGCCAACTTTTTGGACTTGAAATATTTCGCATGACAAATCTAATGTAAATATTAAGTTGAATTCTGAAAAAAATTGTAAACTGCAAATTTATATATAATATATTTATTATATTAACGTTATGCAATTCTTATGGTATATGTAGGACATTGATTTTGATACTGGTGAATGATGAAAAACTTTACACCTTCAGAAATTACCCAACGTCCAGTGCAGATCTACACACTCTTAATTGTTTTGAGTAATTGTCTGATTCCGCTTGTGTTTGCATGAGAAAGTTCGATATTGAGAATTTGAGATTGAGAACGTTACGTTTCTATTTACGATTTGGAGAAACCTCTTGGAACAGCATAACTAAACGACCGAAAAAGTTACATTACCACGGTTAATGTAAGTTATTTTTGTCATCGATCTACCTGCAGCTGAATGCTTTCGCGTGCATGATCCGCAAAACATGTTCGTCATATCTAAATTTGGGTGGTCGATCTCGATCGATAAATCTCGATAAGAGTGGATCTCGATAAGACTTTTTTGAAAAAGTTAAGCATATTTCCCACAACAAGCCCACAATAAAGGTGTAACTGAATATTTTTATGTAAAACGTCCCGAAAAGCCAGTGTACATTTGGTTAAAAACAGTAACCACTCGGCAAATTGCGAAAGCAACATTTATTCCTGGCTATTAATATATTAGCACCTTGCAAACTAAAGTGTAAAACCATAACGATTTTACCTAACACCATTTAAGTATAGTATTTACTGAGCTAATCAATACCGGTTTGCAAGTCTACAAATACTTTTTCAGTTACAGTGTCATATAAACGAGAAAGAAATAGCAACGTAAAATTAATTTAAATAATACTAGGTTATGGAGAATCCAAATTGGAAGGGATTGGTCTCGAACATTGGGTTACCAGAAGTTAATGCCGAGTTAGACAAACGTTTTGAAAACGTGCTTAAAACCTTACGGGACGTAGCATCTGTCTGTACGACCGACAATTCTCTAATAGAGCGTGTAATGGCATTGAAGCCAGACTGGTTGCCTGCTCGAGATCAATATGAAAGAACAGTCATTCATCTTGCGTCAATGAATGGCAATACTCGACTTGTTCGTGGGCTTATCTACTCTGGTTGTCCTGTGAACATTAGAGATGGAATTGGGCAAACTCCATTGACACTTGCATTGCACATGGGTCAAACTGTAACGGCTAAGTTCCTTTTGGAGACAGGAGCATCGGTTTGAAATACTTTTTTCCCAAACACGATCCCACCACTCAAAATTGCTAAACTAAAAGACGACATCATGATGATAGGTTTCATTTAAAACAGAATCGAAGAAGAAGAATTCATACTCAGTCATACCAAGTCGTTTCTTTGTTTGTCTGGAGATAACCACGACATAGAAATAGAAAATGACAATGATGTTGCTGCAAGAAAAAACTTTTCGCGTGCACTGAATATAAACGTTGGTGACCAGAAAAATACCGTACTAGTGCAAGGATGTGCAAATCGTTGCCCAGATGTTTACGGTTGCCATACGCCAGGTGGTGGAGATTTTCATAATCGTGGTTATGTTAATGAATGCGTTGCAAGGATAGCCGGTCCTGGCATTTTTTGGCATGTTACTAAAAAGATTATGAAAAGACCAACTGTCAATCAAACTTCGTTCAAGAAAAAATTCAAGGACAATAATTACAACAACAACGAAGAAGCTCTGTACGATTACGATGACGGTCTATCTATTGCCATGGTCAAATCTTTTCAAAAGTCTACCGATTTCCCAACTTTAACCGAACTCGATGATTGCTTGAAACGAACCGGTTCGCATAACGAAATCTTGCTTGAAAGATTGCAGAAATGGATTGAAGATAACGAGAAAAATGACGAGGAATTTCGATACCAATCTCAAATAATCAACGATCTGATGCCTTTAACGCGATGGTACAAAGAATCGGTGAGATTTGGAAACGGCATGGCTATCGAGGGAGTTTGGATGATATGCCCAGCCTTGTACTCGCAGATGGGTAAAATAAATTATCGCGATGAAGCATTTACTCATACAGTGAATGCAATTGCCAAGTGGCCTCAAGCATTTCGGTTAATGTACCAGAGGAACAAAACAGTTAACCTCGACGGAAAACAAGGCAGACAATTGGCAGGGGATGAATGGGTGGAAGACTTTCTTGTACGCCCTGTAAAACAGTTTTCGTATGCTCAAAGCTCGTTCTCCATGGTGGAATTAATGTCATGCAGCATCAACTTACTGGAGATGAATCGCCAGATGTACAAAGGTCGGGAATCGTTTGACATCCACAATACAAGAAAACACAAAAAGCCACCATCATTGTACGACCAGTTAAAAGTAGCCCAGTTTGCCCTGAAAGAAGAATGGTTAACCTCAAAGAAGAGAGGTGGAGTTTTTAAATACGCGTGGGCTGATAAGAAATGTAAAGAAGGAGAACTAATACCAAGTAAGTATGTCGACGCAATGAAGAAGGGAGATCTGAAAGCAAAGGCTGAATTTGATTCATTTCTACATCGCAAATTTCCGAACTATATGTTGTAATTTGTAAATAACTATGGACATGGACTTCATCTGGTCAGTCTATTTATAGCTGGGTTTCAGTCACGTGATACGTTTAGCGCTTGGTGGTCAACTTCAAGTGGAACACAGTTATCAGAAGACGTTAAAAAATATTCGTCATAAATATCGACCTTGTGTTTGGCAGCACACATGTACAATTTAGTGAAATGTGCTTGCTTCCACAATCCACAAAGCGGCAATATGTGCGAAGTTGACCACCAAACGTTTTCTTATGTAAAAATATTAAGTGAAACCCTCCTATATTGATGGTTACTAATTGAACTTTGGTTTTTGTGTAAATAAAGGGATTGGAAATGTAAAAAGGGGGGAATTATGCATGTGTTTAAACTTAAAAATGCTTAATATGCTATGTATAAACAACTTTAGTTCTGGGTACGAAATACTCTGGTAGGAGTCAGGTCAAATAAGACAGGTTGCTACCAGGGCTAGAATACTGGACAGAATAAGTAGGGTACCGGCATATGATAGAGCATTAGGGCGCATTGTAGTTTTATGGGTTAACAACACATGGATAGATAAGCATTTAACCAATAATCAAGTTGCATCTTTCCCCTTGACAAGTAAAACTGTCCAACTTAAGACTTATTTAATTAAATGGTAAAATAGGACGCACAGGGGTGAAATGCAGCTTAATTAGTAATTGTATTGTATAAGAAAAAAGAAATATCAAACATTGAATTGCCAGCATTCCATTCCAACAGCAGTATAGTGACTTGTTTTGATTAAGGTGTATAGTAAAATTATTTAGTGACAAAGTAATATTAGTTTGGTGACTATACTAAGTGACTATAGTAATTGCTGATATATATATCAATATTTAACAAGATAATTCATACTAATATTTAACATGACAAGTTGCTTACACTGATCTCATAGTAGGCTAGATATATTGTAGCTTCTATGCATATAAAAGTGAAACTGGATTATGCACAATGTAAAATTCCCTTCCGGGAATAATTTAGTGATACAAATTTGTTACATGCTATGATGGGCTATGGTTTGCAAAATGTCAAACACTCAGTGACTTTTTACCAACCTTGTTGTTCTGCCATGAATTTCTATGCATATTTGTTTTTCACTCAGACTGTTGCCCCAGGAAGTAAAGTTTTAATACATAACTACTATGAGATCAGAGGTCCTTATGGCTAGGTTTTGAAAAGTTTTTATATTTCTTACTTCTTTGCTAATTTTTGAACACTCATATTGAGAGAAAGAAGATCATGTGCCTTTGGACCTAGTGTAACTTTAACAGTCATGCTCTTTCCTTTTTGTTCGATGTTTTCTTTCAATACACCATTGTACACAAGTGTATGTAAAAACTTTTCAAGCAGAACAGCAGGCACAAACTGTTTCTTAAATATGCCAAAATTTGAAAAACTGTCTAGTTCTTTCTCTTGTATACTCTTCTGCTTGCTTCCTAATAAAAAGAGCTTTAGTGTGTTACAAGTAATGTCTTTTCCAGTTAACTCTACCATGGCTTGAACAACTTTGAGTGCATCATTAGTGCCATCAGTTAAATAAAACTCGCTGTTGGGACAACAATTATCGCAACTGATGCCACAATGAAAATTACTCTTGGACTCTCCAAAATACACCATCAAGCTCCTATGCCGGCATTGTACAGGATCTTCCAAGTAGTTAATCAGATCATTAACAGCACCAATCTGATCACCCACTCTATCCTGTCGAATGAACATTTTCAAGAGCATGTTCTTGTCCATATACTTGTAAAACAAAGTACATGTAGAAGGCAGTCCATCACGACCAGCTCGGCCACACTGCTGGTAGTACTCATCAATACTAGTTGGTAGCCTTGCATGGACAATGAACCTAACATCCTTCTTGTCAATCCCCATTCCAAAAGACGAATTAGCAACAATGATTTTACATTCACCATTTATCCACCTCGTTTGATTTGTCAATTTCACATCTTGGGACAACTGTCCATGATATTTGACACAGTCAATCCCACGTTTCAAAAGTTCCGCATGGATATCTGAAACATCTTTTGGTAGCACACAATAAATAATGCCACACTCGTCTTTATGTTGTAAAAGATGCACTTCCAGGTCATCGTAAAATTTTGTGCCACGTTCAGACACATGCAGGGAGAGGTTTTCTCTGAAAACCGATGATTTAAACACAGTCAGGTCACTAAAAATATCTTTAATGCCTGCCTCAACCTTTGCAGGAACCGTAGCACTCAGTAGCAATTTAGGGCAGTTCAAATGTGCAAGCTGTTCACAAACGTCCTTGTAAACTGGGCGAAATGTGTTCCCCCAACTTACTATGGTATGTGCTTCATCAAAAACTATTCTTTGTAACATTCCTTTTTCTGAAAATCCCTTGAGCGCTTTAAGTAGTTCTCCATTCTTAATTATTTCTGGGGTGACTAACACAAGCTTGAAATTTTCCAAATTTGACAGCTGGCTTTGGTAGACTTCTTTTGGGATGTCTCCAGTGAACTTGCATGCAGCAATATTCAAATTACTGCATCGTGACAAAATGTCATCGATTAATGATTTAATCGGCGAAACAACAACAGTTGGCTTGGACGAAATAACAGCAGGTAACAAAAATGTCAGTGATTTACCGCCACCAGTTCCTAATATTGTTAGTACATTTTTTCCGCTCATTGTTGTTACAATTGTTTCCTTCTGTGACGGCCGAAACGAACCAAAACCGAAGTAATGCCTTAAAGTACTGTCAATTATTTCACCAGTCTGAAGATCAACTTCAACAACTGGAGTTGACGATTCCTTTTCTGAATTATCTTCATTTGCGGGTACATTGTTCAGAACAGGCGTGCTTTTCACGACGTAGTTGAGTTCGACAACTGGATGATTATGCTCGAAAACAATTTGATAAACATAGCGATCATTTTCCACGTCTACCACTTCGAGGTTTGTTTGCTTTAATGTGCTCTCTTCTAAACCACAGACTTCCTTGGCCCATATCGCAAATTTCGTGGCGGCTCCAAACGCTGAACTCACGGTTACTTCACAATCTATACCGCAACCGTTAATGGTATATTTCAACGCTTTATCGATATAAATGGGAGGAACAGTCGCAAGTTTCTTAAGCTTTTCTACAAGATCAGTTCCGTCAGTGCACTCTTTCGCCAACGCCATATTGGCCATGTGCAATGTGACAACGTAGCCTCACCCCGTGGTAGTTAGTCGGTTTTACATGCGCGAAGCAGCATGCGCAGTACCTTCGCAGCATGTCAATTTTTCGCAGGCAACTCTCCTCGTCTTCCGTTTATACTTTGCCACGCCCCTATTGTGCAATTTAGCCGTAGCTTGCGTAATTTAGCAGATTTCACCCGAAGAGTTGCCTGCGGAGGAGACTAGTTGTGAATAGTCGTTGCCTAAAAGTTGGCATGCTCTGAAGAATCACTCATGTATATCATTCATACAGATTATCAATTCATTCTTGGCCGAAAGGTATGCTGTGCTCATAAGGGAAAATTGTGATCGAGTTGAAAACCACATAAAAAAATTGGTAAATCTAACGAGTAACCAGTTGTCAGCAAAACGTGGATGGGCATATATGCTTTAAGCAAACGCTGTTAGAAAGATTGCAATACAAAGCAATGAAACACAGCATGTAAACGGTATATTTAGAGAACAACTTGACAACCTTAGCAACGAGAATAAAGTGCTTCAGGAGGAAAATAGATGGGTAACAGAATGTTGCAACGAGTTAACTGAAACACTTGCTAATACGGAAATTGAGAAAAGTCAGGTCGAAGGTAAATTAGAAAAGCAACTTGAGATCAACAGTGAACTGCAAAAGAACCAGCAGCGTTTGGTCGCATACATAGAGCAGGTCGAAAGCTTGCATAGCATTGAAAACAAGGGGAAAGTAATTTCTGACATTGGGGAAAGACAACAACGCAGAAAGCTTAAGGAGCTCAAGACGAAATTTGAGCAGTTGTCATGGTTTGCAAAGACTTTTGGTTTAAATTTATCCTCTGTGCACCTTACAGATGACAATGGTGTTCACCATAAATTAAGTTATTCAGCTGAACCTGACAAGAGTGGTAAATCATTCAAGCATTTGAGGCAGAACAAGAAGTGGTCAAACAATTAGTTTTTATTACTGACAAATTCTGTATCAGTGAGGCAGCTTACCATGAGTTGTCATTGGCTGGTCATGCAGAAGATTTACCAGGGTCTTACCTAATAAAACAATGCAAGAAGGATTTGAATAGTTTGGTGCATATCACAAGAACTCCTGGTGAGGCTGAAGGGGCACAGTTAGATTTTGATAGTGAGCTTGAAAATGTGTTAAGAAAGAGGGTGACCAATTTAGGTCTTTAATACATATTTGGAATTTAATACGTATTTGGATGTATATATGTATTAAATCATTTAACTTAGGCTATTTAGACCTGCCCTATTTTCAACATTCCTTCTGAGAGCATGTCAAAAATGCACACAACTAATTGGTACAGAGCCCCAAAGTTATTGTTGCTGACTATTTTACCATGCTATAATTTTGTTTCTTTTTTTCTGTTACAGATTGAGAATGGTGAAATTGAAAAAGGTGAAAAAGTCAGAGTGAAAATAAGTGGTGACGATGCATCAATGACTCGGCAAACCAGCTTTGTTATCATCTCTTTTTCAGTGCTCGATTGTGATGATGTGATGTCATCAAGAGGTAAGTTTTATTCATTTTCAAGCAAATTTCTCACAAATTTTAAGAATATATCTGCACATTGTAACAATATATAATAACAGTTTACCATTGTTATTTTGTTTTTTGCCTCTTGAGGAAACCACACTCTCGCTGTGATCCAGGGCCAAGAAAGCTACGACCATCTGAAGTCATCTGGCTCCAACCTTTTTGGGTCGGTTGGTGGGCTCATAAAAAATAAGAGAATTTCTGTTGATGGTGATGGTGATGACATTGTGGTAGAATTGTTTCTTGGTGGTGACTACAAGGTAAAGAAATAGAAGCCTGCTTGTTTTTACCCTACACATTAATTAAAAGTTAAAGGGTATTAGCAGCCAAAATTTTTATTGTGTTATTTAAAAGTGCTTACCCATTTAAGAATGAATATGGTATTAATTCCGCACCAAAGTCTTTTGTTTAAAAGTTATTCGTACCTTAATTCGCCCAAATTTTGATTTTCGTCCGCCATTTTGAAAATAGTTGTGAAAAAATTATCTTTTGGTCACGTGACCCAGTGTGACATCATTAGTAGGGTAGCGCTAGAATAACAATATATTTCTCTACACGCGTTTATTGAATTCGCGAGCTTTTCATGAGAAATCGTGGCCTTTTTTTGTTGTAATGGAAAATATCCACGAGAATCAAGTAGAAGCAATCTTACCCTACCAATATGAGCCAGAACCGGGCGCTGAAACATCAAGTATTAGCGATGAAAGTGATTCCGAACAAGGCAGTGTTTGTTTTCATCTGAAGAAAAAGTTGATATGGAGTTCGAAAGAGCAAACGCTTGGCGCCTTCAAACTCTAAGCTAGTGCAAGTGTGGTCATTGTGCTGTGTCATTGGCATTGATTATTGAGTGTTTCTGTTGCCTTGAAAAAGCGGTGGAATACGATGAATACGGAATGCTTCTCGATCAAGTAGAAGCACACGGCGACAAATGTTTGACAAAACATCCGGACTTTCGAGACAATATGCTGTCGGAAAGTGTCTTAAGAGATAGATGTTTGTCGCTATCTGGAAGAAAATTGGCCTTTAGATGATGGTGATCTAGAGAAAGTACACAAGCTATATCATCTAGTCTGTTATCAACGGTGTTCACGTTGGATTTTCCAGATTTTGGGTAAAAAAGGCGAAGACCATTTCCTGCCTGTGTGTATTTAAGCATACGAGAACGCTTTGCGTCGCCTGATGTGGCCTATACACAGATTTCAAATATGCAAAAACATCAAAACGGTAATCTTTTATGTTTAATAGGTTACTTGTAAATAATGGAAATTTGGAAATCATGATTATTTAGATTTATTATTGTGATTACTGAAAGTTCAAATCTTGTGGGCAAAACGACGTGCTTCCCTTATTTACATTTCTCTTGGACTAGGTCAATTTAAGCCTGTTCCTCACTAGCGACATAAGCATAAGCAAAATAACAAAGGATAAATTTTTCTCTTAGGTTTACGAAGACAAAACAAAGAATTTTCTTTTGAATTTGCTTTTGTTCTGCCATAGCTTATGCTCATATAGTCTTACCCTTATGCTTATGTCAATGCTTATTATTATTATTAATTCCAACAAATTACCAAAAAAGGTACAAAAGGATACAAATTAAATTAACAAATTACATAACAATAAAAGAACTATAGAGTTATTACTTTAGAGTTAAAACAAATCCACTGAAGTGCGTGACATAAGCACTAATTAATAATAACTCTATGATAACTTGTAATGTCTTTTGTTTTACCTTGTGCTTATGCTTATGTCGCTAGTGAGGACATATCTAACCCATTAACTTCACAGATTTTCCCTTGGTTTGCTTATTTATGAAAGTATGAAAGTTCAATCTCATTCACTATTTATGCACTTAGCTAATTGCATTTACATTTGCTATCAAATGACACTTCCACTTCCCTGCAGTTGCACTTTTGTGTTGCGCATTTTCCCCTTACAAGCACAAGGCTTATTTTCTGACCTTTGTTTTTCACTTGTAGGTAAGGCTGGTTTACTGAACCATGACTTTCTGCTGAAAGAAACTTATTCCATTCGGATTTTTTTGGCTGTCACTACTACAACCATGCACCGGACAGTACATGTGGCGCTTTTGGCTTGCATGCATGCTATATAGGTCCTTCCGAAACAATGCGCATTTGAAACTTGTTAGCGCCTACACGGCAACAATTTAATTGCACTACATTAGGTAGCTTGACCTCACCGAGAGAAAAAAAACATTAAAATATTTATAGCGCAAGGTGTGTCCGGTTGAATAAAGATATATTCAGAAAGTGTCGCAAAAGAATTCTGCTAATGCATTAAGGCTGTTTTCACTAGGCGGAACTTTCCGCGCGCAGCGCAATTTTTCTTTGTTTGTGAGCTCTCAGGCAGGACTAATCGAAAAAAGACAAAGAAAAATTGCTCTGTGCGCGGAAAATTCCGCCTAGTGGAAAACAGCGCCTAGTGGAACATGTGCTATTGTTTGCCCTTGTGTACTATATGCGCCTTAATAACTCTTGGTGGCAAGTGTTAGTGAAAGTCCACACATGATTTAAATCGCTTCCTTTACCCTTCAAGAATTAGATTTAGGTGCACACTTGTAATGCGTTAATGTGTTGCTGTTGTCTTTACCGGCATCATTTATGCCTAAATGACTTTCAAACTCGGCGGTCAGATCGGTGAAAACCCACACAAGATTTCCTATTCCAGTATATGTCAGTCTTTTGTAAACAATTCGGCATATTGGGTACAAACACCGCTATATGTTACATATTGTCACCTATGCCTATGAGTGTTCCATATTTAAAGCGATATTTCTAGTATAGAATTACATATAGTATGTATCAAGGAATTAATACTTGTTTTTTAACGATATCTGCAATATGGCACTAATAAATCATTTGAAATACATGAAAATTTGTGCATTTAGTACATAGGCTGACGCCCCGCATGGGGTGAGGGTCTGATACACGCGTTTATTCAAAATAATGTTAAAAGAATATTTAGAGGATAGTAATACATGTTTATTGCACAATTACACAATTGTATTTGATCTGCACCTTGTACGCCTTGGCAAAATGTTTTTTAGAACGTAATATAAATTATATTATCAAATTCCGCTTACCCTACTAATGACGTCACAAATGTATTCCAGCATAAATTAGCATAAGGCACTATTTTCAAAATGGCGGCCGTACGAACAACATTTCTATCAATTTTCTCAACGACTGAATGTGCTGGACACACGAAAATGCGAAATTAAGTATTCTATCGGTAAGTCTAATAGATATAAGGAATAAAAATTTTGGCTGCCAATATCCTTTAATACTGAATACCATATTTCAGTTCCTGTTGGAAATTTGTGGGATGAAAGGTGCCACTTCTGACCATTCATGCATTTGGTGTAAGCTTCATAAGAAACACTGGTAATTGCTGGCAAATTACAAGCAAATATATTTTCCCCTAAATGTTTGATCACCTCACACCCCCTCCTTTGTGAACAATATTGTTTTATTGTAACCTTAACTTTTTTCACCAACACTGTAGGCATGACATGTCATAACCCTGCAATTATTACTGGGAAATACCTTTGGCAAGATCATTAGAGGACATCATCCAATGTGTTCAAAATCAAACATATTCTTGTGTCCATCCACCATTAAAGAAGTGTCAAACATTGTTCTGGATGAGTTGCATTTAATGCTGAGAGTAACTGGTAATAATGGTGATAATATATCATATGGTAGCTATTAATTATGATTTTTTAAAAATATTGGTCATATTTTATTACAGATGTCTTGCTTAGTAACTTGGTCACAGGAGCTGTTATGCTTGATGCAAAAGAAAATTTGAATAGACCACCTAAAGATAAAACAACAAAACATGTAGATCCTCTGTTACTTGCTGTGAGGAGTTGTGGTGTGAGCTTTTCTATATGGGAGAAAAAGGATGCAGATGGAAAGGCAAGTAGTACTTTCGACTGTACAAGTTTGATGGGGTCAGATAAAAAACAGCTGCCGAAGTATCTCCTGGAAATGCTTCACAATCGTCCAGATGCAGTTGAAGAAAACATTCGCAACACTGTTATTAAACTGTGGACTGTAAGTGACAATTATAACACATGTGTACAATGTCTGATTTATATAATGGAAGCTAATTAAGGCCTGGAATTCATTAATTTCTCTAATTGCCTGGTCTTTATGTCTAAGATGAATTATTTGATTAATTATTAAACAGGCCCTGCCTTAAAATTACTGCCAACTTGTGGTTACAATTCCATGACACGCAATAATACAGACTGATTGGTCGTTCTTATAAGAACGACAAATTTGATTGGTTGTGCTCATTTCGTGACTGTCTTATTGCGTGTCATGGAATTGTAACCCAACTTGTTGTGATTACATTACTACAGGTCCATAGAAATAACATTTTCTGCTTATATTTTTTTATTTTGAATTGCATCTAGTAATTTAGCATGGTTTACAGCATGCTTACTACCTCAATAACTGATGATGAACAGATTCAGGCCTACTTTGAGAAGGTACATTCTTTGAAAAGTGCATACATGTACAACTTACTGAAATTATGTCACAAATAAGACCAAATATGTGGAAGACAAGAATTCATAGCAATAGCACTATTAATATGCTGAGAGTCATTGACAATTTTTGTTTTGTGTTTCATATCAAGGCCAGGGAGTGGGTGAATCTTTTTACATCACTAGCAGGCAAAGCTCATGGATACAAGAAGACAAATGTCACACCATATATGCATAGTATGGTGTACCATGCTCTCCATACTTCATGAAACTTCACCATGGAATAAGAAAATTCAGTGGCCAAGGTAAAGAAAAAGTAATTATATTTCAATGATAGCCTATAGTATCAAGACCTCTTTCCAAGGCAAGGAAAAAGTAATTATATTTCAATGATATGTGCCTGAGATGAGGGGAGAGAGAGAGGCAGACCCTGTTCTATGTTTGGTTATATGGGCAACTGATGCTTCTGAAGAAATACATTAACTTTTAGTTAATTTTTTTCAATATTTATGATATTAAATAGGGGTTGAAAAGAAAAATGACGATTGCAGATGTACTCATTTGCTGAAATCTAACAAGTGGGATGCCGCTAAAGATGTGTTACTAGCAAGCAAAAGGCTTGAATGCTTAGAGCATTTGGAGCGGAAACCTAGGCCATATTTAAAGAGGAATATTGAACACTAGAATAGAAGAAAAGCGTGCGGCTCTCAGGGACAGTTTAAAATCATCTCCAAATGATGTCCAGGAGCAACTGCAACATGATAGTGTAACTGGAATGACACCTTCTCAAATCAAGGATAAGTTACAGGAAATGGGATACCCAACATGAGCAAGAAATATCCAATGCCTCCAAGAACTTTATCAATTAGCTTTAATAGAAGCTTCTCAAAGCTGAAGAAAAGAGGCGCTGTGCACATACATGTATATATCACTATCAAACAAACCTTGTAACATGTTTGAATTTTGACCAGTGTTTACATTAATTAATAGGTATTTTTAATCAATAATATGTTTAACTTAAACCAAAATATGTTTATATACACTAACATAAATTGCAAGCCATGTATGCTAAGTGGTCTTGTTAATACAAATATTTTAAGTCTCTCGGGGTAACCTAGGAGCAGAACAGAGTCTACCTGCTTGCAGTATATAATTCAACCTCGTACCCAGGGTCCCTGTGTTTAATCTTGTGGGAGCGTGAGGGACCCTGGCAAACTCTGATGCCATGACGTCACAAATCTTGCAGATTATGCAATTTGCAACTTTATCTTCAGGCGGGCAATGGCCATTGCTGGGAAGGGCAAACAACTTTGCAATCGTGAAGTGAATAAATTCATATTAAATAGTGCATAAAAGATATGTAAACACGATTATTCATATAATTTTGTTTACCCAGTGGCAGCAGGAGTCCAAACGAAGAAACGGTGAAAGTTATATGAATCAAATTTTACAATCAAAGTGCATGGCGATAAAGCCGATAATTTTGTGCACGTTCATAATAATATAACGTATGAGATCTAAAGTGCAATTAATATTGATTCTTGTCGGATAAAAGGACAACTTTAAGAACCTGACAGAATTCAATATATACGTTTCATGTATTTATAATTGGCATGAGTTCAGTGTAAAAATTGTGTTAATATTAAAAATTGCTGTGATTTCAATCTAAAGATTGATGTATTTAAAATTCTTAATTTTGTCAATCCATGTCTATGTAAATATATCTTGGAATTTTTCAGTTTGGCGTGTAGAGATTTTAAATATATAATTCATGATCATAAAACTATGATGTTTGTACAGTTGTGTCAGCAAAATCCTGATATAGTTAATATGTTAATAGGATTGGCAGCAATTAAACTTGCCAGTTGTTCCAACCCCCCTTTCCATCACAGACCAGTGGAAGCGTATATGTTCATTGTAGTGGATTGCACCAGTCAGTATAAACCTCTGCTCCCCCAACATAAGTGGGATTAGGAATCATTTGGTTTCTTATTGATCTAATTTACCGATGAGAAGACAAGGAGCTGACTAATCCTAATCCTGCAAAAGCCCACGTTGGGGGAAGAGAGTTTTACAATGACTAATATACATATTAGACTAATTCTAGATTTATACACATGCATGCTTTGCCATTTAACAGCTGATCAATGCAGCTTGGCATTGTATAAAGTAAGTTTTCATTCCAAATATTCTGCAACTGCACATTCTAAGCTAGATAGCACTCTTTACTACTTTAGTAGACAAGTTCACAAATGACAAACAAAATCTATGTTATGCTTTGCTCAATGTGATCATCCCAGCTCAAAATTTGAGCACCACAAAGACAGGGGGCAGGGGAATTAATAAACAACTACTATGTGAAAAATTTAAACTACATTTCAAATAAAATAACCAAATATTTGCTTACAGAGACGTCGCGAAGGCATGAATATTGGGGGGGTGTCCTGATATTTTGACCAAATTTTGGGGAGCATTTTGACCAACTTTCAACTGTTTCAAGTTTTTAGTTCGGACAACGTCACTTACGTGAAAGAGAAACTGAATGCTTAAAGAAGGGGGGAGGGTTGTGCTTGGTAATTCAAGTTCCAGTAAAACTGTAAATAGCATTTTTATGAAAATGATATTTCAACGATTTAACAACTTTAACCCAAACTAAACTACTGCAGTCTGCACAGTTGTTACAAATTATTCGAATTTAGCTAATAAAGAGACCTCGGGAAAATATTTTTTCAGCACGGACCTCCCAGCCGGTAAATAACATATATATTCAAATAATAGGCTTTCAATAAAATGTTAGATATCTAAGGCCTATGTCATTGGCCTATAGGTTGTTCAAACTGTGTGCAAATGTTACCATGTTAAGAGTTTCAGTTATGCCTCGGAGAGACGGAGACAGTTGCAGTAGTCAGTAGGTGGACGATGGTAACAATTAAGCTACGAAAGCATAATTTGCTGATGTCTTATTGTTGTCCATTTATCGACCACCTTTTCTATTGAAAGCTTGTCAGCAATGTCTCTTTCACAAAAAAGAATCATCAGGTTGTCAAGTCATTCTTGTGTCATCGTACTTCTTAAGTAATTTTTAAGAAGTTTTAATTGGCCAAATGTCCTTTCACTCTTGCAGACAGAAGGGGGAGATGTTAGAAACAAGCAGTAAATTTTGGCAACTTGTGGGAAAAGCATCTTTTCTCGGTTGCATTTCATGGCTAGTTCCGCTGCATCGCGAATTGTCAATTTTGTTTCGCACCTCTCCACTTTCACTTTGTTGTAATACCCGTTAAAAATCTCCAATTCAGCTAGGAACGCTTCTGGGTCGGGAATGTCGCTTGGAAACTGATTCGCTAGTTTTACCACCTTGTCGATCGTTGGAATTAGATTTGGGTCGAGGACATCGATAGATGGTCTAAATGAGTCCTCAAGGCCATGTATCTTTGCTGATAACACCTCCACCATTGTGTCAAGAAAAAGGAAAACCTCTTTTCTGTAAAACGTAGCCATAGACATATTGGTCTGGGTTTCGGGATTTGGATCCAGGCGTCTTGGTGGAACACGTGTTCGATGAATCCTTTGGAATTCAGCTTCTGCGTCAACGTTGAATTGGCGTGCGAATAGGCACGCAGCCTGGACTTCGTCATCAATGGCGTTTTCAGTTCTTCGAATTCTCTGAAGACTGTCTTTTGTCTCTTGCATCGCCAACAGGGCACCGCTAACATCCAACTCCTCCGTTTGGAGAAGGTCAGTCATCATCTTCATTTTAAACATTATGTTCTTCATGAACATAAGAGCAAAAATAAAGTCAAAGCTTTTTATTTTGCTCAGCAACCCAAATGCTTTGGTTCTGCTCTCTTGGTCAAATTTCCTATCTTGAGATATCTCTTGCAAACTTCGGCAAATCTCGTCGTAATCTACCCAAACTGCTTTTATCGCATCTGGCCGCGCACTCCATCTTGTTTTCGACAAGTTAGTTAATTTCAGACAGTTTGAAGACGTTTTCATCACTTCATTTAGGTTGAAAGTACGTTTCGTGCTTGCTGCAAAGAAAACATACAGTGCTTCTATGTTGTCATACATATTACTGATGATAGGGCTTGCATCGGACGCATGTTCAATAACTAAATTCGAGCCATGAGGCAGACAAGCCGTATAAATAACATGTCGCTCTAATAATTCTGAAAGAATCTGTTGTGCTCCCTTGTATTTTCCAGACATTGATGATGCGCTGTCGTACGTTTGATACCTGATGGAGGTGGTGTCTACATTTCTTTCTTGTGCTGCTTGCAATATAGCTTTAGCAAGGCCTGCGCCCGTCTTATCGATTACTTTCTTGGTCTCGAGTAAATGTTCGCATGGTTTTCCCTCTTCATTAACAAATCGAACAGCGAAGGCCATTTGGTCATCATTGGACACATCCGGGGTGGTATCTGCAATTACAGCTGTAAAAGGAGCCTTGCCTATCTCTGCATCTATCATTTCTCTGCATTCATCGGCTAACATCTTGATAAATTCATTTTGGCTCTCAGGACCCATGTAAGTTGTTTTATACTTTCGTTTTGCTCGCGAGTCTATCCATCTTTTAAGCGAGGAAACATGCCGACTCATCAGTCCAACTATTTGACAAAAGTTTCCATCGTCTTCATTTTCATTTCCTCGGAACGCAAGTCCTTGTCGGGCAAGTGTTCTTGAAATGTCTAGTAAAATAGATATAACTTCTCTCTGGTCTTGCAGGAGCTTCTCATCATCGACCAACTGCGAACGGACTTCCTTGTCCCATAACACTTCAATATGACGGTCTCCTTGGCAAAAATTAACGAAATCTTGCAACGAAGACTTATGGGATTTACTGCTAAAGTGCTTGTTTAATTTTCCTTGTTTGCCTTTTCCCTGACTGCCCTTCATTTTATTCCAACTTCTTGTGCCTTTTATCCATGCATCTTCCGCTTTGGGACGATCAATGCCAGATGGAAATAGAGAACACACAAAACAATGAGCAGAGTCGTTCGAGATGCTATACTCCAAGAACGGATACTCTCTGTACCATGATGACGAAAACCGATTTTGTACTGACTTTCTGATGTTTGAATTCTTTGGAAAGGTATCTAACTTAGGCTGACAAGGACCAAGATTGATAAGATACCTTTTGTTGGCATCAGAAAGTATTATTGGTCGTTTTCCAGGATCACGCTGTGTGGATGGATCTTCAAAAATATGTATTTGGTCCAAACTGCCGTTGTCGTTACTACGTTGTAAGGTATATTTCTCAGCTATTTTTTGTACATGTTGAACAGAATCAACAATACTTTTGCAAGAAGATATTATCTCATTCAAACACGCATCTACGTCAAGAAAAGGAGCCTGTCGCAAGCGTGTTCCAAGGTTTACAACCTGTTCAGCTACATGCTCTAGATTGCCAGCTGCGCACAATAAAAATTCAGGGGAATATTGATCCAGAGTGGGCTGGTTAACGTTTTCCCCATCGTTCACGTCTTCTTCATCTGAAACGGTTTTAAAGGTTTGGACATCTTCCACGCTTTCTACGTCTGATATGGTGTCCACGTGTTGTCCATCGTCTACATCTTCTTTATCTGATATTGTAGTTAAGGCTGGCAAATGTGTTTCCTGTGAATCCTGTCCAATCTAAACAGCAACGAACAATTTTTCTTAGTTCAATGATGTAATAGTACAGCATATCTGATGTTTTAAATTAAGTCTTTAATGTCTTTTTAATATTTCATAGTGCAAAGTACAATGATGATTACGATAATTATGAATTTGAAACATACTTCAGCACTTTCTTGAGGTTGGTTGTCATCAAAACTATCTCCTAGTTCTTCACCCTCATTCATAAACGAAATGTCTGAATTTTCCTGAAAAAATTGTAGAAGCTACATAAATGATAAATATAATTAATAAATTCATAAGTAAATAAGTAATGTGTCGTAATGTCATTGGGGCGTCGACAAAAACTTAAACTCTCACACAACATACATTTACTTCTGGATCAACTACAGTAGCGTCTTTTATATTTCTTGCTTCATCATCGATACGGGTTTTATCCATTTGATTCTTTACGGAACCTCCCTGAGTAAAGGAAATATACGCACCCCTCGGTAAACAGTCGATAGTTGATAGTTCAATTAAAAAGCAAAATCAAATTTGTATACTCACGGCAGTTAGAGCCGACGCAAAAAAGTTTCTAATATCAACACTTTGTGTAGAGGATCCTGCAGGGGCTTCTGCTCTAGAAATAACTTTAACGGGTACTTTTTTCCATTGTGAACAGTGGGAACGTGGCGATTGCGAAAATACTCCCAGCTCATTGTCTTGTCACAAGTTAAGCATGATACTTTCCGCCGACTTTTTCGAGCTCGCATTTCTTGATTTTCTTTCCCCATCTCTGCATTAACAATTAACATTAAAACATCGATAATGCAAACTTCGCTCGCTCCAGAGAAAATAATTTAATTTAATAAATAAAATGTATATATTATATACAGAAAACCAAAATATCAAAACAAATTATATACTTGACATAAATTGGTAAACAATTATATGCTGTCTTTTACTGATATTTATTTTATTTCTAGTGATAAACAGAACAAACGAAATTTAACGAATAGATTAAATAATTAAACATATAATATATATTATATAAAAAATGTTCTCACCTTGAAACTAACAAATAATATAAATTTACCTGGTCTTTCAACAACGTAACTTTCCCGTTTCAGTTTTATTAACACCAAAAAACTAATATATTATGAAATTAGCGCTAGACTGTTATAAGCCAATTTATAATTGACTGATAAACACTTCATCTTGCGAGGATATAGTGGATCAAGAATAATAGAGAAGAGATTCACTGGTTTAGCTAGATATTTTCGTATTTATGCGCAAAATAAAACAAAAAATGTTGATTGTCAAACCGGATTGTCAATTCACAGTTTAATTTGCTCCGTGTTGGTCAATAAGTTATAGGCATTTTGGTTTTTAACTATATTCTTTCGCAGTTTCAGCTTAGAAGTGACCAATTATTTTGACCAATTTTTTTTCCAGTTTGACCAACTTTTCCAGCTTAAAATTATTGGGGGGGTGTTACACCCCCCCCAGTAGCGACGTTCCTGTTTGCTTATTTATGACTTAGACAATAATGCACTAATACTTCCTTATTTATAACTTACTATTGGCCTCTTGATCCTCCCTCCCTGACCCTATGCAGCTGTTACAAAAATTACACCAATAATATTGTCCATAGATCATTGGAAAACATAAACTATGATATACCTCAATATAACAGATTGAAATTGAACTTGTACCTTTCACAAATACAAGTAATTATCTTTAATATTTAATTTGGTGTACACATTGTGGACTCTAATAAACTATGACTGCCCGGTTAAAAATAATCCAAATATCATGGATTATTTGGCAACCTTACCATTCAGCAATGGCATTTTGGGCATAGTGATTACAAATATATAACATTGTGTTATTTACACTCTTTGTCGGGAAATGTTGGAAGGAAAGTGGAAGCACGTGGGTTGTGAGAAAGAAACTCGTGAGCGAAGTGTGATTGTGAGTTATTATTGAATTAAAACTTTAAAAATATATGCGTGAGAGGTAGTTGTGTTAACAAATCGCAACAAAAGTGGCGACCCCGGCAGGATTGCTTAAAAGCAATCCTAAATCTGAGATATTAGTGACGAAAAAAGGCGAAAATAGCGAAATCTAAATATGGAGTAAATATGGATTTGGCGACATCTGAGAAGAAATTGCAAGGTAAACTCAAGTTACTGAAGTTATTAAACGAAGATACTCAAAATATAATAGATCAATGTAATTTAGAAGCTATCGAGGGACATTTAAGTACAATCCGAAACAAATTAAGCAAAGTACAAGACCTGAAAGTTAGTATTCAAGAGTTAAAATTCGAGGGCGGGAAAGATGAGACCGATATACGCACCTGGAGTGCTCAAATCGACAAGGATATAAAGCAATCCCAAGGGGTTGGTACCGAGTTAAAAGAAATCGTAAAGGAGATGAAACAAGAAGAAGCTGAAAGGGAAGACAGAATTAAACAAGAACAAAGAATCAATTTGGAGAAAGAAATCGAGAAGATCAAGTTTGAAGAGAAATTGAACTATGAGAAACAACTAGAAGAGCTACATTCCAAGACCTCAAACCCAACCCAAGGGGCATCAAAGGTAAAGCTACCAAAGCTTATTATAACTAAATTTAACGAAACATTTACCGACTAGTTTCGCTTTTGGAACCAGTATGAAGCAGAAATTGACTCTTCTGACATTAGTCCAGTTTCTAAATTTTCCTACCTGAAAGAGCTAGTTATAACTCCAGTACGTGCAAACATTGATGCGTTACCTCTGACCATTGAGGGCTATGAAAGAGCAAAGCAAATCCTAAAGGCCAAATATGGAAAACCAAGCGAGGTTGTGAACGCCTTTGTTCAGAACATCATGTCCTTACCCCATATCCGCGGCACAAATCCATCCAAAATACATGAATTTTTTGGAAAGTTGGCTTCAAGTGTACAAGCATTAGAGGCTCTAGGGAAGCTAAAAACAGTGTCTGGCTATGCACGACTAACACTAGACAAACTTGAAGGAATATGAGCTGACTTAGTGAGAACCGATGATGGCTGGCAAGATTGGGGGTTCACACAGTTATTGGAACAGTTAAGGAAGTGGACTGAGAGAAACCCATTGGAGAGCAAAGGCGACCAAGACACAGACCGAAATACTCGACGAATGAATCGGGATCACTTATTTGGTGCCCAACGACATGAAGTGAAACCGAAATCCTGCCCGTACTGTGATGGAACCAACCACAAACCAAATGATTGCACAAAGGTAACTCAAGTGGCAGATCGGAAGAGAATCTTAGTTACTAAATTGTTGTGTTTCAATTGTACCGGGTCGAAACATAAAGCGTCGGCTTGTCATAGTCAAAATTCATGCCAGAAATGTGGACGGCGCCATCACACATCAGTTTGTGATTCCAGCAATAAGTCACCAACAGCAGGAGAAGGCAGAGAACCGATTCTTGTAGCAACAGGATCGGGAAAAGTAGTGTACCCAGTAGTCGTGGTTCGAGTCAATGGAATCAAATGTCGAGCTCTTCTTGACACAGGAGCTGGCAGTTCTTACGCTTCATCGGTTTTGCTGCAAAAGACGAACAGTAGACCTGCTAGAAAAGAAAACAAGCAAATTGAAATGATGATGGAGTCTTGCAACAAAAGAATCGAAATCCACAAAGTGACCATCTGTAGTTTGGGCAACGATTTTAGAATCAATACCGAAGTAACAAAAGTCGACCGGGACAAGCTATTAACTTTGGAGAATCCACAATATCAACAAAAGATCAATCAGTATGCTCACTTACAAGGAATTTCGATGGATGACGACGACACCAAGTTGGAGCTTCCTGTTCATTTGATTCTGGGAGCTAGTGAATATGCCCAAATCAAGACCGAAACAAAGCCAAGAGTCGGCCAACCAGGAGAACCAGTTGCTGAGCAAACAAGATTTGGGTGGACAATGATATCCCCTGGTAAAGAGATTGATCTCGGCAGCGTTCTCTTTACCCAGGCCTCAAATGTGGACTACGAAAACCTTTGTCGGCTTGATGTATTGGGTCTTAAGGATACACCACCAGGAAGTCAGGAGAATGTCTACGAGGAATTCCAAGAACAACTTACAAGAAGCCCAGAAGGATGGTATCAAACAGGACTTCCTTGGAAAGCTTGCCATCCACCCCTACCCAGTAACGAAGCCGGAAGCTTGAAAAGGTTGAATAGTCTTACGAAGCGATTAGAAAGGAATCCCGAATTATTGCAGAGATATGATGACATCATCAAGGAGCAGTTGCAGGACGGTGTTGTTGAAAGAGTAACTGAAAGTGCAAAGGGCAAACAATTCTATTTACCGCATAAACCAGTTGTACGCCAGTCGGCAGAAAGCACGAAAGTACGTATAGTTTTTGATGCAAGTGCCCGTGAGAACGAGAATTCACCATCGCTCAATGAATGTCTTGAAACTGGTCCGCCATTACAGACCCAGCTATGGCACGTTTTGATAAGAAATAGATTCTACCCTGTGGCGATTGCCGGTGATCTCATAAAAGCATTCCTCCAAGTCAGAATTCAAGAAAATGAGCGCGACGTTATGCGATTTCACTGGTATAAAGATCTAAACGCTAGAGTCATCGAAGTTCTCAGATTCACCCGAGCCTTGTTTGGCCTGGCTCCATCCCCGTTTCTCTTAGGGGGAGTAATTAAACAGCATCTCGAGAGCTGTCGCAAAAGACACCCAGAGTTGACAGATCAGATCCTCAATAGTTTATATGTTGACGACCTGATTGGTGGAGGAACAACGACAGCAAAAGCACAGAATTTGAAGGAAACGGTCACAACTGTATTCCAAGAAGCGAAGTTCAAGCTGCATAAATGGCACTCCAACGAGCCTTCCCTTGAAACTGAGAACGAACCTATTGAGAAAGAACATAGCTACGCGAAAACACAACTCAGAGTTAAGGAAGGAGAAACGAAATTGCTTGGTTTGCCTTGGAACAAAACAGACGACCAGATAGCTGTTCAGTTTCAGAAAAGTGACTTTTCAACACCAACGATGCATGAGGTGCTAAGCAACATTGCGAAGATATATGACCCTGTCGGTGTCGTCTCCCCAATGTCATTGGTTGGCAAGATGTTGTACAGAGAGATTTGTGATCGTAAAATCCCGTGGGATAAGCAGCATCCTTCAGATCTAATCGTGAAATGGTTAGTATGGCAGAACCAGTTACCTGACAAAGTAGAGTTCCCGAGAACTTTGGTCAATTTCCGTGAAGATATCAATGACATCAAACTACACGCGTTTGGCGATGCCAGCGGCAAGGGCGTCGCAGCAGCTGTGTTTGCAGTTATAGAGCAACCATCCTGTGTTAGCCAGGGTCTAGTGGCTGCGAAATCCCGTCTGGCCAAAGAACAGTTGACAATCCCGAGGCCAGAGCTAGTGTCAGCTCACATGGCGTGTAACTTAGTGCACAACGTGAAACAAGCTTGAAAAGGATTTCCTTTTAGTGATGTCTATGGTTGGTTCGACAGTACCACAGCCTTACATTGGTTGAAAGGAGGGGGCGAGTGTAAGCAGTTCATTCGGAAACGTGTGAAAAAGATTCTGGAAAAGGCATATATCCAATGGAGATACGTAAATACTAAAGAAAACCCAGCAGATTTGGGTAGCAGAGGCGGTAAAGTCGACGAATCAACGCAGTTATGGCTGAAGGGTCCTGAGTGGCTGTGTAAACAAGACGTTTGGCCTGACGGCATCACCACAGTATCAACAGTTGAGTCACGAGCTGAGCTGAAGCCTGTAAAAGAAATCTTAGCTATCGCGGTGGAAGAGAAAAATTTGTTCGATGATCTTCTGGAGAAGTACGAGCTGTGGAAAACGATCAGAATCATGGCCTGGATAAAGCGATTTTCTTTCAATGCCAAACAGCGAAATAGAGAAGATATCAGGTCCAATTACTACAGTGGAAACAGAAGCAGTATTGAATTTCTGGATAAAGAAAACTCAGGATCAAGGACGAAACAGTCCAAAATTCAACGAAGACCGTGTGAGACTTAACTTGCAAGAAAACGAAGAACACGTACTCGAATGCCGAGGTAGAATTCAAGGGGACTTTCCTGTATACCTGCCCGATGCACATATATTCAGCGAGAAACTTGTAGCGGATGCGCACAAGAAAACATTGCATGGGGGAGTCGGATACACGATGAGCAAGATACGGGAGACGTATTGGATACCGCGATTACGACGGCTTGTGAAGAAAGTGATTCATAAATGCAACCGGTGCAAACGATTTCAAGTGAAACCTTTGCCTAGTCCACCAGTCGGGAATCTACCGAAAGACAGGACCAGTGGAGAAGTACCGTTTCAGACAATCGGCGTAGACTATGCTGGTCCGATCAAATACCGTCACAAGAAGTTAGAGAAGAAAGCCTACATATTACTCTATTCCTGCAGTTAGACTAGAGCTGTATATTTGGACTTGTTGCCAGATCTTAGCACAGAGGAGTTCATTCGAAGTTTTAAACGCCTAGTGGCCAGAAGAGGAAGACCCAGGAAAGTATACTCGGACAATGCAAAAACTTTCGTTGCCGCAGAGAAATGGGTCAAAATGTTATGAAAGATGAAAAACTGCAACACTGCCTTTCACGCAACGACATAAAGTGGCAGTTCAACCTAAGCCGCGCCCCTTGGTAGGGCGGGCAATTTGAACGTATGATCGGTCTTGTGAAACAAGCCTTTTACAAGACGGTTGGAAAAGGAAATCTCAAGTGGAATGAGCTAGAGGAAATCATCATCGCTATTAAAACCACGATAAATTCGCGTCCCTTATGCTACGTCGAAGATGACATCGAACTTCCCTTGTTAACACCAAATGTCATGTTGTTTGGACAACCCAGCGTAATTCCACAACAAGATCCGAGCGCGATTCAAGATCGACAACTACGCAAAAGAGCAAAATATCTACGCAAATGCAAGGATGCTCTGTGGTCAAGGTGGTCATCCTGAGTACGTCAAATCTCTAAGAGCGACATAATATGAAGCACAATCGTAGAGAAATGTTGTTAAAACCCGGAGATGTCGTGTTGATCAAAGGTGAAGAACGGAACAGGGGACATTGGAAGATTGGGATAGTAGAAAAACTTATTCAAGGTCGAGATAAAGTCGTACGAGGCGCAAAATTGCGAGCAGGAAAGTCCACTCTAGAAAGACCGGTGCAGCACTTGTTCCCGTTGGAACTTTCATGCGACATCCTGCAAACTATCCCACAAGCGTCAAATGAAGGAGCAAAGTTGGACGCAAGGGCTCCAGAGTTCCGTCCAAGACGAAAAGCGGCCGAAGCGGCGAGAGGACTGTTGAAAACAACTGCGGAAGCTGAACTTCAGGACAATGATAAAGATTAACAATTTAGCCCAACATTGAGCATAAACTGAAACTAAATGCAAATTAACAGCTAATTAGATATATTTACTTTGTTGTCACAATATTTGCAAGGTTATCTTGCAAATAGGGGGAGAGTGTCGGGAAATGTTGGAAGGAAAGTGGAAGCACGTGGGTTGTGAGAAAGAAACTCGTGAGCGAAGTGTGATTGTGAGTTATTATTGAATTAAAACTTTAAAAATATATGCGTGAGAGGTTGTTGTGTTAACAATTCGCAACACTCTTTATGATACTGGATAGAAAATAAAGAATATTTCACGAATATTCAAGGGGGTTTTTTAAATTGAAAGTCAACTGTTTAAAATGATTTTTACTGAATGTGTCATTTTAAATTTTAAGCATTACATTTGATAGTGATACGATTTATCGAATTGTGATGTCATTTGTGATCATTTAGTTTATTTAGAAAGTCATTCATTTTAGTAGTAGTGTATATATCAAAGAATTTTAACTCAATTGTTAAAATTTATCTGTCATGGACCCATGTAAGTGTACAAATCTTATACAGAGGTCTGAACTACTACATAAAAATATTTTCATGCTGTATACAGCTATTTCAATTACGGTTGTCCATGGCAAAGCGGAGAAGTCAAGTACCAGCACAAAAGGCCTGCTATGATATTGGTTAGCAATAAAACATAGGAACAAGACACAATACATGAACAAAAATAAAACAATTCAGTCAACAAACTCACTTGGTATTCCACAAATTAGCATACTCATTTTCATCATAAGATGCTACATAATTGCAGGTGGGAAATTTGAAATCCTTTCAAGCACAAACACTAGTACATAAGAACAATATGCTCAGAACCATAATTGTGGTTGGTTATAAGTGTTTAGTCACTAATTTATCATCGATTCCCAGCAGACCTGCCATGTTGATATTTTACCTTTTTATGCTTTGCTGGAAACAGGCTTAACTGAAATATTTGAATGCACCAACATAAAACAGATTCTGAAAATTGACACCTTAATTGTATACATTCTTGATATTCAAGAGAAAAAAACATGAAAAAAAGTTGGTGATACTTCACCATTCCAGATACAATGTCAATGCAACAGATATATTTTGGCGTGCATAAAAATGAAGCCCTTAAAAATTTCGGCCAGTTTTTCCATTTCACCAAATATTCAAAGCTCTGCAAAGATACAAGAAATCTACAGTTAGATACTCAATAAAAACACCAAGACATTGCGTGAGTTGCTGCTATATTAAAATAAATGGATTTTACTGGAATATTTGAAATATTTAAAACATATCTCACCTGTTTTTTTGAACGTCTTTCTATAATCCTTTCTGCCTCATAAAATTTACTTTGTTTTTTTCTCTTTGTGTCGTATAACAGCACGGAGGACAACGAATTAAATTGTTTGTAATCTATCGCACAATCCGCAGCATATATCTTTCGGCTCCCTGTTGCCATTTTGAGTTTCAGTCAGGTCACCGCTGCCATGCTCAGTAGCAGTTGTGGGCTCAGATGTCCAACTTTTCTGGCGATGTCAAGCATTCTGCCATTGTGGGCTGAAAAAAGAGTGTGTTACTGACAGTAAATGTAGATTCTGTGGTAGTATGTTGAGACACAGTATTGAATTGAGTGTTAGAAAGGGGAAAGTGTTGCTTGACAGGGCTAGTTTAAGTTAGTTGTGTGTTTTGAGAGTCGACTGCTAACAAGGATGGAGGACGTTGAGTGAAGTGTTATTCACCTGGAGAGTTATGTTAATTGTTTCATACAATTTGGTCTCATTTAACAACATTCAATGAAGCATTCTTTAATTATGCAGATCATAGTTTTGCTACTGTTATCTCAAAAGTAACATTAAAACTGAACATAATAAAAATTGTTATAAACAGTTAAATTGCAATTAAATGCAATTTTTTACATGTACAGCATTATGTTTTGTAACAATGCTTTTTTAAATGTACAAATTCAAATGTATGTTATAACGCAAAATGTTTCAATAAACACCCCTATAAACAAATACCTTGTGTACATTTTTCTGAAATGAGTAAAGTACTGATGGTGTACTGACCTATTCATGCTCAGACTGTTAAAATCGCTCTCATAATTTGCCAAGGGAGGAAATTGTCTCATAGTACACGTGAAATTCCTCTGAACCAGCCTTAACACGCGACAATTGCTAATACGATTAGTAGATCACCATAGTAAGCAACCATTTGCAGCGGCAACAGACCAACATTTGTAATACGGATATTTCACTTTTGTAATATAATAGCATCAATGTGCCCTTGATTGTACACTGACATTTTGCTTTACTCTGCCCAATCCCTGATAATTTAATTTGTCAATGGGAAACTCTCGCATTTTCAATGCTCCCCTTTCTGAAATGGTGAATATGGTATAGCATTACCTAGCCTGAACTCATAACTGTTTCGTCACGTGACAATTGTCGGAAAGGCGAATCGTAGGTCTGAAAATAAAAATGTTGTCAACAATTAAAGGCACACTTGCCTAACATATTGACATACTGTGTGAATGCTTACTCAACACTATTGTTCATTTTGAAATCGATAAGCTCATTTTATTTTCAGGTCTAGTGGCAAAATGTAGATCAGTGTTTGGGACAAGCATCACTCAGAGTGAAACCACACAGTCAGGCATATTAGTGCTGCAGGGCAACAAATGACATTAACTAACAGCATGGTTTGGCATATATAATTATTAAAGCAAAACCCTTCATCTTTAAAAGTAAAAATTCGAATCAGGTAGCAAACTTACTACTGAGACATCACTGCAGCAATATTCTAACAACTGTACAGTAAACGCAAAACTACAAACAGAAATCAACTAGATTCACATAGGGAAATTTTGCAAAAATCCATAGGAAATATTTGGCTATCATTTCTCATTCAAACTTACAAAACCCACACATGGGAAAGTTGTACAAATCTCATTAAAAGGGGATACTCCCATTAATGGTATTAAACATTCAGATGCATGGGATTTTTAAAAACCCATACATGATTGTAAAAAAACCATTGACGTGTTATGTTAAATCACATTGTTGTTTTCTACTTCACATTAATGGAATAATTTCTAAGTATTTTCTACTTTTAAATTTTTAAACTATTTTCAGTGTTTTCCCATTTATGTAATCCAGCCACTAATGGGTTTCACTGATATTAACATGCATGTAAATGTATTTCCCATTATTGTCTGGATTACATAAATGGGAAAACACTGGCAATATTTAAGCATCTTAAAAATCATTCTATCAATCTGAAAAAGAAAACAACAATGGGATTTAATATAACGCATGAATGGGCTTTTTGCAATCATCTATAGGTTTTTAAAAATCCCATGCATATAACTGTTAAGAACCATTAATGAATAGTATCCCACTAATGAGATTTGTACAACTTTCCCATGTGTGGGTTTGAATTGGAAATGGAATATTGCCCATGTCAACTTCCATTCATGGGTTTTTCCCTGTGTCATATGAGCCATAACACAGAATAGGAAGTATAATAGAAGTCTCCCTCAGGTATATAATGTGACACTACTTTTGCATTGTGCATGTTGTTCTACACATCCTGTCACTCGTTTTTAACAATCAGAATCATGTCACGTCAGTAAAAAATCTGGATGCATGACTATATGACTTTAGAGCTATTGTAGCGATTTGATGGAAGGTAATTTACTGAACTGGTCCAAATTTGCTTGCTAGGAAGATGGCAGCTGTGGGGACAAACACGTCAAGGTTCTGACAGGAGTGAGACTTCTGTTATAGTCCCTATCTTACGGCCATATGCAGTGAAAAGCATATGATATATCACACAATTAATTTAATTACTAGTTATGTTGTGGAAATTCATGACTATTCCATTCCCCATAATGAAAACAAACAAGTAATTGTTGCTTACTAAATTTGTACACAAATGTTGTATCTCTTGTGTCATTTACGAAGACTTCAAACTTATATCCCTTCTTTCTGGCTCCTCTAAGACTTCTTTTAAAGTCCTTCTTCACAGACTTTAAGTTGAGCCCAGATAACAAACACAAAAGCTTTGCAACAGAATCAATGGTAGTAAAGGAAATTTCTTCTGCTTTATTGTTCTTGGCATGAAAGCAAAGAGGAGGGTAAAACTCCTTTACAGACACATTCTAAACAGCACGAACGACTAAACAAAAAATCTCTGAACGAATATCTCTTTTAATTTCAGCATAATACGGCGTTCGAATACGATTTCTACTTCCAAGTCGTCAATATATTGCCTTCATCCAATGCTTGCTTTCTTCGCGTAGTAGTGGAAGCGGGTTATAGTTTTCGGAAATTACGCGTAAAGCCTGTGAATCTGTTGTATCATTATTTATCTCCTTTTGCGATAGCTCTGCAACAGGAATAAGTAATCTTATCGCATTATCGCAAAAAAAACTGTGATTAATTTTGGACCATCGTCAAACTTATCCAGGAGATGAAGTAGCTTTTCGCGAAGATTCTCATCATTATCTGATTCAGATATTTCATCGTCGTCTTCCCCATTTAAAAAAATTTCTCTAGCCTCTTCTGCACTCAAAATAGCAGCTATTTTGGTTTGTTAAAGTTGGAATGTATATTATATTTGCGTAGCCGCTGTCCAGCGAAACTGGTGAACATGAGCATTTTCAAATGTATTTGTGCCCGTCGTGTCAAAAATGGGCTGAAACACTTCTAAAGTTTTAACAAAATGTAATCAAAACAATGGTCAAATGACTATCTTTTAAACTTAACCTTCTTGACCAAATTCATTTAAATAAAAAGCAATTTTTACGTGAATGCGTACAGCCAAGAGTGGCGATCGTCACGGCGGCTAAAGTTATTTCGTTTTCAAAGTTATTTTTCCTTTTAATTAGTGTAGCTTTTACACATTTCAAGTGCTCTAAGACAAATAAAAATAAAAACCAACATAAGCACAGTTTTGACTACTCATATTTAATAATGCAAAATTTTACAAACCGCGATTACTTTTTCCGACATTCCGAAAGATATTACATGACTTTTTGATGCAAGTTTTCGAAAACTTTTTACTCTTTTCGCACATCCATGGCTCGGTTATCCAGAAACTTCATTGATTTATGTCTAAGATAAAGGAACTGCGGCAAAAATTCTTTTCCAAAAGTTCCAAAAGGCAAATATTCAAATATCCGAAGTACAAAAACTTTGTTGAAATAATCCCAATATTTTGAACTGACCTGAGGTCTTTTCGAGCTCCTGTTTCCACACTACAACTTATCATCATAAGAAACTTGATTTCTCTTTATCGTTTCGGTATCAACGCAGAATATGACTTGCTTTTAGGCCAAAAAAGAACTTTTCATAGCGAAAAAATACCAGTTTGTAATTCATCACTGCTTGTGATTAGCACACGGGACTGGGGGTCATTTCAAGCAAAATTTGGCTTCAAATCCTGTATTACCAGCTTAACTGAAGGTAGCCTTCCACTTATATTGAGTTCACTGGCGTAGTGTAAACAGGACAGTTGCTTTATGTAAGCTTTATAATTCATAACATAAGTTCAGGGGCCGGTTGTTCGAAAGGTGGATAACTTATCCAGTGGATAAGTCCTATCCAATGGATAAATCTCTTATCCAATGGATAGCTGTCCACCGGATAAAACAGCGTTGCACGAAGCGTGGATAGTGGAGTGATTAACTATCCATTGGATAAACACATTTTAATACATTTTCACATAATTAAATAAATTATCATACTTGATTTGTGTTTTTGAACGCTGTTCATGTGTACGTGGGCTCATAAAACATATTTGTTATTATGAAATGGTGGAAAGATATTCGTTCCACTTCGGAGAAACACAAAACGTTTTAGACATTAATTCTTCTGGATTATGCTTCCTCTTATTCGGATCGGGACTGTAAAGGAACGCTTTATCGAAAAGATCAATTAAACGTGTATGGAAAGTGTATCTTTTTGGCCATTTCATGATATCAAATATATGGACTTCCTTAATAATCCCGTTCGTTACTACGTGTTACTATGTGATGGCGAATCGTGTTTTATTGTAAGTAATTTTACAAAAGCACACAGTAACACACTTTAGAGGAGTTTCTTTCTTGTGTTGCTTTCAATTTCATAATAATGTCAGATGTCCGTGTACAAATTGTAAACGCTGTAAAATGCCCCAGAAAACCAAACTTTTCCACAGCAGAATGCACAACCATACTAGAAATAGCAGAGGAAAATATTGATATAATTCGTGAAAAATTTTCGAGTGTCCTTACAAACAAAAAAAAAGCCGAAGTCTGGCGAAATATTGTAAGTAAAGTTAATGCTCATGGAGTAACAGTAAGAACAGTGTCAGGAGTGAAAGACAAATGGAGGGCTATGGTTATGGGCACCAAGAAAGACTTCTCAAGAGAAAAACGAGAAAGGAGAAAGACAGGAGGAGGAAAGGAGCCTGCCGCAGCAACACAGAGATCGGAAAAGATCATCCAAATGTTTGGGGATGAACCGTCATTCTCAGGCATTCCTGGTGGAATTGAGTTAGGTACTCCATATGGTAATTTCTGTAGTTTGTCATCATTTTTACGTGCATAGAATATTTTAGTGTATAAATAAGCCACAATGCTTCCTACTTACCTTTAATTTTCATGTAGAAGAGTTTTTTTTATTTTGCTTATCAATGAGCAAGAAGTTTGCAGCCTAATTGTAGTTAAATAAGGTATATAACTTTTGACTTAGTATAAATATGGTGTGTATACATTTAGTGTTGTATATGTAGGTGACTTAGCATCAAATGAAGTAGTGGACATGAGTTCTTCTGATGTAATTTTGAGCTACACAGCACCTGATTCAAATGCAGAAAAGGACTCCTGTCAGCTCGATGCCATTGTTCCTAATCTAACAGTGCCAATTTCTGGTGCTACCATTGTTTCACTTGGCACCGCTTCGGCAACTATATCTGGTCCAGCAACCTCTCTTTCCTATCCCATGACTGTTTCCAGAGATAAAAAAGTACCAAAAAAGAAGAGAAGAGACAGTCAGTGATGTGCGAAAAGCACAAATTTAGGTACTGGAGCTGGAAAAACAAAAGCTAAAGGTAGAAATTGAGATTGTTAAGTTAATCAATGAAAAATTGAAGATGGAATTAGATGAAATGAAGGCAAAACTCTTATATTAAATATTTAACATGTTTATTTATTGTTCATTTAAATTCTTTGATGTTCAGACAAATTTTAGATGTACTTATTGTTACAAAGTTGTTTAAAATATTTATAATGAACATATAACATTTAATTATAATAAACATTTGAAAACAATTATGTATATAAAGTATTTTCTTTTAAATGATGTAAAAACTGTTAAACAGTGTGTACAAAAACATACTTTTATGCAATGTTTCCATAAATCTATGATTGTTAAAAATATGTATTTACAATGTAGTTTCTAACTGCATTCCCTGTGTTAGGCCCTTCATAATAGTTGCCCATGTAGGCTCTTGCGTAGCAATAGAAATTGAATCGTAAGCCTACTAGGTTTCACTTGAGTTTGCGTGTCAGCGTGAGAGGGTTCCGAACTTCGTCTTTAGATCAAATATGAAATTGTTCAAACAAGTACAGCAAATTGATTGATAGATTCTTTATTCGATGTATACTTATTCAAACGATCAAGTCAAAATAGATAGACGAGTTCGAACTATAAAGGAAATTAGCGAAATACACTGAGTAATATAAAACCAATACTAAATATCAACTTATAATCATGCAATTACTGTTCGCAATACATGCAAATCATTTGAAATCAATTAATATAACAAAGCGCAAAAGAACTAATGTCTTACTTTGGTCTCCTCTGTCACTCAAGCTATTCTTTGCTCTTTCGTTCGTTCTTATAGTGAATAATTTGTTGCCTCTCTTGACTATCGAGAGTCTAATGTAATCTCTTGCTATAGAATAGCGTCACGCGAGCTTATCTAACTTAACTATCTTATGACGCTTACTCGCCTCTGGGCATGTATGACGTTTCAAACCAACAGCCCATATCTAAATCATCATCTTGATCAAATTCATCCTCTGGTTCATTGTGATCAATTGCAATATTGTGCAGTACAAAGCAAGCAGCAATGATGGTGCACACTCTTGCAGGAGTCATTCGGATCTCACCATGTAAGACGTGAAACCTTCTCTTTAGAATACCAAAGGCTCTTTCAATTGCTGACTGGGTGCTTTTTAAGGACCTATTAAATGCATGCTCTTTTTGTGTTGAAGGGTCAAGGAAAGGAGTCATCAAGTATGGAAGGCAGGCATAACCACTATCCCCCAGAAGGACACCACTGTCCAAACTTGTTCCCTCAAGATCCTGGGCAACAGATGAAGTTCGGAAAATATGGCTATCATGAGTTGAACCGGGCCACTTGGCAACCATGTTTGTAAATTTTCCTTCAAAAAAAATTATTTCAAGTAATTCCTTGATTTTCCACACCTCCTTTTTCTATATTAACTTCTTCTCTTTCCCCTTCTTTTTCCCTTCCTTGTTTCTACATTGCTCCCTGTTTTCTATTTTCTTCCTCTCTTTTCTCCCCCTGTTCCCTCTCTGTGTCTTTCTTCTTTTCCCTCTTCTTCTGTGTGGTCATTTTCTTCCCTGTGACCATGACATGTACACCTGTCCCCTCTGGGCAGTAAGAAAATGGCAATTGTATACACCCCTGCAGTATTATGACAATGGATAATGTAGATGGTAACAAATAATGCAATTACTTAATATGCAATTAATATATTTATTTCATATGTATTAAAATTATCAAAATTAAAATCATGAAGGATAGGCAGGGAAGCACATATGTATTATGAATATATTTAATATAAATGGAAACCAATATAGAATTTGAAATCTTCAAACACTCGATCAATCACAATTTGCTTTGGAATCTCAAATCTGGCATTGTCCCTGACATTGCCATTGCTAATTAATAATTATTGACATATTGCTGAATTTTTTTAAGCATTTGCTCTTAACCAATCAAAACTCTTGAAATATTTTCAATATATAAAAACATGATAAAATGAAGTATTGTGGTTATTGTAAATTACACTTTGGTCGTGAATTGTTATTTGTTTTGATTTTTGAAATGGATTATTTAGGTCAAATAAATACCTCTATGATCACAGATTCCTTGAACATTTATACTGTAGAAACGCTTTCTGTTTACATAGTCCAGCTCACTTTCTGAGGGTGCAATGATGCAAACGTGTGACCCGTCAACACAACCAATGACGCACGGAAAGCCAGCATGTTCGTAAAACCCTTGCTTGATTTCATCTTTTGCCTGTCGTGAAACTTTACGAACTGGTCAAGCTTGCAAGAAAGCGCGAGGCAGACTCTGCGTACCACTTGACTGACAGTGGATTTATGCAGTGCAGCGAAAGTGTCACCGGTGACTTGAAGGAAGCTTCCTGTTGCTAAAAATCTCAGCATTATTAAAACTTGTTCGGTTGCGGAAATGGAAAAGCTACGCTTTGTCGGCAGACTTATTTCGTCATGAACAAGGTTCACTATGAATGCAATTGTATTTTTTCCAAATCGATATCGCGCTCTGCTATCTTCGTCGTTGTAATACTCGAGAACATTTTGAATTTCTCGTCTGTAAAGCCTGTTGATACGCATATTTACCCGTCGAAGGGCATTCAAAGCAAAACCAGGTATTCTATACGGTGCCATTCTATTTATTTCTTTTACAAAGTCAACTTACTCAACTACTCTAGTGTCAAATAAAAGTTTTTATCCGCTGGATAGTAGACTTAAACTACCTCCGGACCTCGGATAAATTTTGTCCAACGGACAGGCATTTTTATCCGTTGGATAGCACTATCCAAGCTTCGTGCAACGCAATTTCTACACTGGATAAAATTTATCAGTTGGATAGCGACTTATCCGGTGGATAGTGACTTATCCACCTTTCGAACAACAGGCCCCTGAAATTTAAATTTAATAGCTGTTATCAATTTTTTTATCATTCATTATTCTTCATTTGCCGACAGGCTCGTGATTTGCTGACAAGTTTTTTTAGGGGATGTCACACCCTCCACACCCCCAAGTTGCTACAGTCTTGATGGTAGTCAGTGTATACATCAACAAAAGATCCTAAATATGCATCCATTCATTCTTTTTTGCTTTGATGGTTGATCGTAACATGCATCTATTGTTTTTTATTGATTTAATAGCAGGTCCTGGCAATAGAAAAAGACGTAACATGCAATCTATTGCTTTGATAGAAGACACTGCAAAAAGCAGTCTTGGTAAGCATTACAGCCAGTATAACCATTAGTTATAGCAGACAATAACTGTTGGGAATATTAATAACTGTGTAGATAAGTACAGGTTATATATTTAGATCAGTGAACACAATCAGTGACACATAGTGCATGCTGTCTCTTTCTGTGCATGTTGTTTTGATAAACGTTCATATTTCGTACTATCTATTTTGTATCACAATAAATCTTCAGTAATCTTAACAGGTCATGGGCCCAGGACGGCTGTAAACGTTGTGATATGTGTTGTTTATTAAAACGTGCCGTATATTTTGTATTTACTGGCGTAGAAAGACGCAAATTATTTGTATAATTTCAAAATGGCGTAAATTACGAAAATTGAGCCTCTGAATGGGAAACACTACCAGTCCTGGAAATATAATATCAAGCTCGTGTTAACGGAACGTGGTCTTCAGAGTTTTATTGCTGGAAATGAGGAAGTTCCACCTGAAACTGCTGCAGCTGCTGTTAGAAATGCGTACTGGCTTCGGTCAGATAAAGCCTATTCGCTCATTGCCTTGAGTGTAGAGAAGAATTTACAAGTTCACATTTCAACCACTACTGATCCTAAAGTTGCTTAGGACACATTGAAAAATCAATTCGAATGCATTTCAATTGCTCAAGTTGTTCGTCTAAATCGGAAATTTTATCCTGCAACCATGAGTGAAGGAACAGACATTCTTGAACACTTAACTCGTATGACGTCATTGGCTGAGCAATTAAGGGAAATGTTGTGCTTGGCAGTCTTCCCGAGTCCTACGACAACTTTATTTTAAGTCTGAATACTGAAAAGATCGAAGATTTAAAGTGGGAAAACATAAAAGCTTTGTTGATTGAGGAACACTTGAAACGAACTGAGAGAGGTACAAAATCCAAGATTCTAGTCAAAAGGAAGCATTGTTTAGCAAGAAAGGAAATATGTTTGGCAAAAGAAGAAATCAGGAGAACAATCCTCGAAAGAAACCTCAAGATAGATCTTTGAATGATACATGATGTTTCAAGTGTGAAAAATTGGGACATATTGTTCGAAATTGTGTATTGAATAAGAAAGATTCCAGAAATCAATCATGTGTTGCAGACAGAGGTGATAAAGTACAAACAAGTCCGAAAAACAATGATGTTGCCTTGAGTTCTGCATCAAGTCAAGATAAAAGTAAGCTGTGGTATATTGATAGTGGAGCCACGAAGCACATGATCTCTGAAAGGGATTTAATGGTGAACACTATTATCAATATCCTCACACTTGGAGACAATAGAATGATTAAAGCACTTGGTGAAGGAAAAGTGAGTTTGGATTTTTATGATGGTTCAAATGTTCTCACAATGAGATTGTTTAACGTTCTATATGTTCCAGAAATTGCAAAGAATTTAGTTTCCGTTTCAGCAATGGCCGGAAAGGGAGCTGAAGTTTTGTTTGAGAACGACAAATGCTATGTTACCAAGAATAACAAGAAAATGAACATTGGATACCTCACTAACAGTAATTTATATGTGATCAATACTGAGCCTAATTTTGCTAATGTTGCTTCTAGTAAAGCATGTTTAGAAGTATGGCATTGCAGGTTTGGTCATATAAATCACAAATATGTTAATGAGCTATCACAGAAGAAAATGTTGTTGGTATGAATAGCTCGAAGCATGTTGGAAATCAGCAATGTGAGGCCTGTGTGAAAGCCAAGATGCACAGGGTGCCTGTTCCAAAAGCAAGTCGAAATAGAAGTAGTCGTCCTTTACAGTTAGTCCATAGTGACGTGTGCGGACCCATGAATGTTGACTTAATTGGAGGTAGCAAATATGTGTTATCTTTTAACTGATGATTTTAGAGAATATGTGACAGTGTATTTTCTTAAAAACAAGTCTGAAGTTCTCTCAAGATTCCAAGAATATGAGAGAATGGTAACAAATGCCACTGATTTAAAGATCCATACTTTACGAACCGATAATGGTGGGGAATACACAAGTAAAGAGTTTGCAAGTATTGTACAAGCAAGGGTATAATGCATCAGTTCACCAACCATATACTCCAGAACAAAACGGCATCTCTGAACGATTGAATCGGACACTGATTGAATCTGGGAAGTCCATGCTATTCCATGCTGGATAACCTTTGAGTTTTTGGGCTGAAGCAGTTAACACTACCACTCACCTGCATAACAGAAGTCCAATAAGCTGATTACCTGACAAGACCTTGTATGAATGTTGGTATCGGACAAAACCAGACGTATCTAACCAAAAGGTAATTGATTCAATTTGCTATGTGCACAGCCCAGACAGTATGAGACGAAAACTTGACCCCAAATCCAAAAAAGGAGTTCTTGTTCGCTACCCACTAGAAACAAGATCTACAATGTCGAATCGAAGAAATTTATCCGAAGCAAGGATGTGTTGTTCCACGAGAACAAGTTTAAGATTTTCAGCATCAGTTGAGAAAGACATTTTGTTTAAATTCAAAGATGACAATTGTTACTTAAGATGACGAACCGCAAACAAATGTACAAGTTGAGCCTGTAATTCCACAATTAGAAGAGAATATACCTGCAGTGGGAGTTGCTCAACCTGGAGCCTTGTATGAAGAAAATTTCATGAGACAAGTTGTTGCTGTCAGTGGGAAGAGACAAAGAAACCCTCCCAAATGATTTTTACCATATGAATGCAATGTTGCTGCAGAGTCAACAGTTGACGATGAAGAACCAAAGTCGTTAACAGATGGATTGAATAGTAAGAGCTCTGGCAAGTGGATGCAAGCCTTACAGGCAGAATATAACTCTCTCGTGAAGAGTGGGAACTAGTGATTCCTCCAAATGATGCTCGTATTGTGGGTTCAAAGTGGGTGTTCAAAGTCAAACGTAATGCACATGGTGAAGTCGATCGATACAAAGCCTGACTAGTGCAGGGATACTCCCAAACCTATGGGATCGATTATGAGGAAGTATTTTCTCCCTTTGTTCGTTATTCAAGTACCCAAACATTGTTAACCTTGGCAAATACCACGACTTGGAGACCCATCAAATGGACGTAACCACTGCATTTCCGAACGGTTTGCCTGAACATGATATATATATATATGGAATAACCTGAAGGTTTCGTCGACTCAAGATACCCCGATCATGTATGCAAACTTAAACAAAGTATTTATGGCCTGAAACAGTCTGCTAGGTGTTGGAATCAAACCCTTGACATCTTCTTATTGAAGAACGGTTACCGCAAGGGCAGTGCTGACAGTTGTATCTGTGAAGTCAGTGAAACAAGAGAATAGTTTCACTAGTTTCATGATTTTAGCAGTATATGTGGACGACATCATCCCAGTCTCTAATG
Source organism: Muricea muricata (assembly GCA_963855995.1). Lineage (NCBI taxonomy): Eukaryota > Metazoa > Cnidaria > Anthozoa > Malacalcyonacea > Plexauridae > Muricea > Muricea muricata. The sequence continues at coordinate 28,297,077 of OY979716.1, forward strand.
ATCCTGAAACGCTCGCCTTGGAGAAGCAATTGTTAAGCAATGAATTCCAATTGGTTGATCAAGGAGAGCTGCAATACATCCTTGGTATGTCCATAAAGAGAGATCGAGAAAAGAAAACCTTGTTCATAAGTCAATAGAAGTACTTAGAAAATGTGTTAAATCGTTTGGTATGCAAGACTCCTAGCCAGTCTCGACTCCTCTTGAAACTGGAAAAACATTCCATAAACACACCAACGATGAGAAGCCATTTGATAAGGAAACTTATCAGCAAGCAATTTGTTGTTTAATGTTATGTTTCAACTGCAGCCAGACCTGATATTGCTGCAACTGTTGGAATACTGTCACAATATATGGCTGATCCTAGCAATGACCATTGGTTAGGCATTAAGTGTTTGCTACGGTATATCAAGGGAACTTTGATGTACGGATTAAAGTTTATTGCTCATGAGAATGATGATGATCTAATTTGCAGATGCAAATTGGGCTGGTGATGTGGACACACGTCAGTCAACCAGCGGTTTGTTTTCATGGTGGCAAATGGAGTAGTTAGTTGGAGTAGCTAGAAGCAGTCGACTGTGGCTAAGTCAACAACGGAAGCAGAGTATGTTGCACTCAAGCAACCCAAGAAGCAATTTGGCTTTGAAGAGAATTGTGTGATCTTGGTTGTAAAGCTGATGGTCATACATTGATAAATGAAGGTAACCAGGGTGCAATCGAAATTGCGAGAAACCCAAAGTTTCATAACAGAACAAAACATATTGACACTACTTTCCACTTTATACATGAGAAAATGGCAGCGAAAGAAATCAAAATGGAATATTGTTCAATGCATGATGTGATCGCTGACATTATGACCAAAGCACTTTCAAAAGACCGACTTGAAAGATCGAGAAGTCAATTAAACATTTGTTTATTATAAAGCTGAACTTGCATGCTGAACGTTGTTCAGTGAACATTTGTATAGTTGTACACTATTATTATTAAGGGGGAGTGTTGGTAATATTAATAACTGTGTAGATAAGTACAGGTTATATATTTAGATCAGTGAACACAATCAGGTGACACTTAGTGCATGCTGTCTCTTTCTATGCATGTTGTTTTGATAAACGTTCATATCTGGTATTATCTATTTTGTAACACAATAAATCTTCAGTAATCTTAACAATAAGTTTATACACTGCCAGTCATATTATTAAAATGACTAAGATTGTAATATGTATCCATAATTTTTTTTTGCTTAAAAGCTGAAACGGTTGGTAATCGAGAGAAGCGTAAGTATAGTTTTGTAATGAACCAGGGGCGGATTTAGGGGTGGTCAATCAAAGCAGTCATGCGACTCATGTAAAAAATGTGCAGGTAATTAATATTCAAAGTTTATCCAGTTAATTACTTTTCGTGCAGCAGCAGCGGTGTAATAATTTTTTAATATTGACATTCTAGTCCAGTTACTTAAATTTGTTCAGTGGCACAGCTTTGGTAAAGCAATACTATCAATGATGGATAAGCGGTATTACCCCATTAATTTTGCCAGGTCACATGTTAAATTCGCGCTATTTGATTGGTCAATAGGGTCGTCTCCATGGAGATTAGCCATTTTGACCAATCCTTGCAGGAGGTCTGACTGGTTTGTACAATCAGCAAGTCTTCTGATTGGATGATTTAAAAAAATTATCCATCCCTATTGGCTATGAATTCTTGACCGGTCATCACCATTTATGTCAATGGCCATGACCGATTTGCATGCCTTGCAAATACGATACTGAAGCCTTTGAAAAGTATTTACACCAAAATGAACAGTAAAATTCATTGTTTGAGCTTTTCACAAGAGCTTTTGGCGAACGTGGTGTATTCACCCGACCACGCTTTAGCTAGAGACTTTGGAGCCAAAAGTTACGTGCCCAAAAATGCTTGTAAAGGAAAGAACGAAGCGTGCACTGTTATAAGGTAAGTAGGGCAACAATACTTTGTTTATGTGCTATTAGTTTTACCATTATTGTAGATTTGCAGTGTGAAATATGGACAATATACAGCATATTGATATATTTGCATATACTTGCGTTGGGTGCAAAGGTCAACTTGATTTCAAAACAATGTTGTGTACTTTATTAACTTATGTTGTAAACTTTGTAAAGTCACTGAAATGCAATCTAAACTTTTAAATCACAACATGACAGTGTGTTATATTATGAATCAAAGTATTTATTTCTGAAATATGACATTGCCTATGGTATTATTGGATACAGTAAAACCCCACATAAAAGAACCAGTGGGTTAAGAACCACCAGCCTGAAATTTAGTCAAATGGGTATCTAAAATATGAGAACCACTTCAGCCTGGCAAATCAAACTGGTTCTTAAGAATCCCTATTAAATTTTTGGCTGAAATAGGTGCTAATCGTGTACTAGGAAGAAAACAAAATACTGTGATCTTGCCAGCAGGAATTGTCATTCAACCACATCTTGCATGCATATGTTTTATCAAAACAGCAATCAATTCACAAAAAAATTAATCTTCATAATGTATTCAACACATTTTGTACAATAAAAGGTTTAAAATTCTATACCAGGAACAATTGTTTTTGGCTGCAAATAAGAACCAGTTAAGAACCACTTCAGCCTGATTTCTTTTCTAAGTACCTGTTATATAAGAAACACTTCAGCCTGAAGTCAAAATTAACTGGTTCTTTTATGTGGGGTTTTACTGTACTATACAGATAAGTGACATTTATTTTGGAATATTTCTACTAGATCTGATGTCTCTGGTGATTGTCGTTACAGTTATGTGTCTTTAGTACTGGTAGGCGATAACAGTTTAGTTCAACCTTTGAGAATTTTAACTTCCTTAAGCTTTACATTCATGCAACAGGTGGGAAAATTGTCCTCACTGACCAGATAATCGCGGGCGCTTTCTTTTTCGAAATTGTATTTTTGTGCTTTTTTGCATGCAACAAACAAATTTCATATTTCGCTTAGCTTTTTCTTGCACTGCTGCGGGGTGAAACAAAAAGTAGCAGGACAGACTTAAACGTTGACGAGCAAGTATTGAAGACAGTAAGTGATTCTCACAATCGGCTGAATAACAACTGCCGAATTTTTCACTGCAACATGCTACAAAATGAACATTACAGCTGAATGCGTGTTTTAAATGGTGCAAAAACCAGATCGGAAACAGAATAAAGTCGAAAGGTTAGTTGAATTATGTGATACTGTATATGTTTGCTGTCTTGAATAATCATGGAATGGTTGATTTTATTGTGGCTTAACTCCAACGATGATTGTTAAGTTGGCATAAATTAAGGACCCACACAAAAATGACAAAATTTACCATTGTTTCAGCTTGTTTTTCTCTTAGATAGAGGTTTTGCCAGTAAAATACCAATAGGACAGGTGATGCACTTTTGTTTCAAGCTTTTACCAACGTAATAAAAAGTCGTTAAAAAAACGAAGAAAAGGTTAAATTTTAGCAGGTTTCATGTGTGACTCAAATGTCTACGCAAACACCGAAAAAATAGATATTTTGCTTTATATCTTTTGTGAGATTTATAAATATTGTTTTTCTAAGTTTCTAAGGTATCTCAATAACGAATTAGTTTAGTAATCGGTTGTATGTACAATCGTTTTTTCAAAGCGTCTACTTTAATACAAAATGAACACAACTTTAATTTTTTAAATACTCCTTTAAAATGAATTTTGACATGTTTACAGATTGTGCCAGTGAATCTTTGCAATATAAATACACAATATAAATATTTTGAAATTGGTGGTGAAAGTTTTGGCCTTATAAAAAGTGTAGAACAATCTCATTTTTTGGTTTGAATTTGGCTATGTGTGAAGGGCTGTCAGATTGGTCATCCATTACATCACATGCAAGACGTATGTATTCCTCTTTTTTAAAAAAAGTACCTTCGGTATTACAAAATAAAAGTGGGAAATGCATGTATATGAGTTTTATTTAGATAAACCATAGCAATCCATATAATAATTATTAATTGTATACATAACAGGATGGACATGTACATTGTATTCATCTTAAATATAACTGTTATTCATAAAGATTATGTAAATATATTGGTGTATCAAAACTGTAATTGACCATACAGCTTTATTTAGTCTAGTATTGCTAGGTTGGCACCTTGTAATGATGTATTCCAAACTTCTCTTGCCATTCTAGAGATATAGTTAACAAAATCCTGAACACAACCTGATGGACATGTTGCAATTATACTTCCATGTTGACCATGCTCATGACTGTCTACCAGCAGCAGCTGTCCACTGTTGTTAAAGATGACCATCGACTTGTCAGGAGCTATGATCAAAACTGCAATTCCCATTTTTTGTGTGGAAAGCTGCTGGATTTTGGTGAGTAAATCTTCTTCAAAGAAGTAGGCTAAATCTGCTTTTGTTTTTACATCCAAGTAGGGTAACCTTGGTAGAACATCCTTTACTTCTAAATTTGGCTTTCGTGGGTCTATATCAAACGATCTATAAATGTAATTTCCCTCCACCATTACAACCTTTTTAAGCTACCGTTAATCGTGAGCACTAAAACGTGTTTGTTTACGTTCGTAACGTGCATGTTTTGTAGGTGTAACGTGCTAGTTAGAACATGCAAACTGTCATGTTTCAACCATTAAACATACACATTTTACACACCTTTTAGCCATGTTTGGCAAACATGAGGGCATGTTTTATCTGGATATTGACATGTTAACGAAATACCTTTTATTCATGTTTATTGTGAAACGTCTGCCTGCCTTTGATGTCTGTCTAGACCATATGGTCTAGACTCTATGCAAACATGTCTGCCCAAATAAAAATTTTGTATGGCAACGACTACGAAAGATGTAAAACAGTAACGATTCCAATGACAAAATTCCAATCTTTAACATTGGAAGGGCTAGAAAGTGTAGTTTTTTCCAGTGTTGGCAGTTACTATAAAGGCCCCAGAAATTTGCGGATCCAGTACCGAGATGACGAAAATACGTTTGTGACGGTGTCGAACCAGAATGATATTAACGATGCAATTTGCTGTTCTAAGACTGTAAATGGAGGGGACAGTAACATTGTTCTTTTATGTATACGAGTAGAAACTTTCGAGAAAAGCTGGTACCAAAAGACGAAAATTGGAATTTCTGTCAGAGTCAGATTCGGGACAATCTGACGATGGATCAGATATTAATAGCGAAGATGTTCACCATTCAGCCAAGGTAGCAGAACGTATTGAAACCCCATTAGAAAGGTACATGGACAAAGTAAAACGAGATTTAGATGAAAAGAAGCAGGAACTGTGTAAACTAGAAATGGACGAACATGATATGGAAAGAAAAATACTACGGGTAAAGTCTAATGCTGAGAATGGGAATATGTGCAGAAATTGTCACTTGCGATTAGGACACACTGCAAGAAATTGTGATTTTGATAAATGTCAATCTGTGTTTAAATGTGGCAAAGAAAAACTGCATGCAGGCAAAATAAATAGGCGTGGTACTAGATGCGCGGTAAGCAAGCTAAAAGGTCAAATTGCAAAAATGGAACAAGACCTTATAAACAAAGAACAATCTGTGAACAAGTTAAACAAAAGCTTGCCAAACAGGATCGAGCGTGGTTTGATGGAAGAAAACACGAACAGGTACTTTGAAAGAGGGGTAAAAAAGTGTTGCCTTCTTCGTAAACATATTTACTCGGCCAAGCATAACGTTTCCAATATTTTGAGCATTGCTTTACAAGGCGAAACTGTAGACGAAAATGAACAACAAAGCTTACAAGCAAAACAAGCACGATTATGTAGGTCAACGTCAACCAGCAAAAATCCAGTGAAAAAATCTATTGGAATATCGTGATGTTACTTTTCCACTTGATAAAGCCTCAACTTCTCGAACAGTTTGTGATGATCAATTACAAAATAGTACAGTTTATCGATGTGCACCGACCAACGAAAAAGAAGAGCAGGAACAAATTAGAATGGCTCTACAGCAGAGTTTGTATGATAGGAAACCATTGGAAAAAACCAGTAAACACGAATTACCAACGACATATCCGAATCCAATGGCAATGGCAATGGCAATGACAACGACATATCCAAATCCAATGGCAGCGACGTATCTAAACCCAACAGCAATGCCAGTAATCCCACGATTTCCGATAATTTACCCAAGTCATTACAGAGAAATACCGAATTCTATGTTCTACTCGGAAGCCATGGCTGTTAATCGTACGGCAACACATGAGTTTTTCCCTCAATTTCCTCAACCAGGACTCCAGATTGCAGCTAAATCAGAATTACAAATTGCACCTCAACCAGAGATAGAGATTTCTTTTAGTTCTTCCACAATTGTAGATAATCTAAGCAAATTCCCTATCAATGCTAGACTTGCCAAAGCGGAAGAGCTGATATTGGTATGTTCACAGCCCTCATCTGAAAAAATGATGCTGCCCAACAGCTTGTCTCTCTTTCGTCAATACAAAACTTGCAAGGATAAGTTAGTGATAAATATCACGCACATTATATAAGTAATTGAAATAAAACTATTAACCTTGTCACATTTGCAGGTTGTATCTATGAACATGTAAAGTATAATGGCCAATGGCTTATTATTTTACATTGAAGACAAGTATATATTTATTGTTGTGCATATGATCAATATTTAAGTTTGTTTTGTTGGGAAATTGATATTTGATTTTCTTATGGTAATCACACATGAGCAAGTTTCACAAAGTATTATTTGTATTTTTAAGAAGGAAAATACGTGCAGCAAGCTGCTAAAATGCTAAAAATTTTGTTGCAGATTCAGGATTATATACTCTGTTGATAGAAGATTTGTATCTAGATTTATTCAATTTTTACAAATGTTTGCTCGTGTACACGAGGGCATTTGCTTAGATTTATATTGTATATTAGAAAAGAGACCTTTGGAATTTAACACAACCTTTAAACCCAGCTGTATTTTATGCTCCAATGATTTTGAAAGTAACCTTTACTATCGGCATGAGGAAAATAACAATTATGTTTTGGAATGTTTAAAATAATCTGTCAAACCCATGATAAATGGAGATGTTACGCACCCGGGTCTTAGCAAAGTCCTTCATGCAGCCATTCACACGATAACAGTACTGTAGTTTATTTCTAAAGACCCTTTTTTATATCCAATTGCACAAATTTCTGCGGTGAGTTAATATTACTGTTTTATAGTCTATGCATTCCCAAAATCACGCATTTTTGCCAGCAAGTGATGTAAAAACAAAAACAAAATTTACCCGTGAAATAAGTATGTAGACTAGAACGTAAACTGAAGTGGCTTTATTATAATCTAAATCTCAAGCAACCATTTATAGGTGAGGTGATTCTATAATATTTTACACGAAAAAATATACAGAGTTTTATGTATTCCCAAATGTTTACTTCTGTTGTAATAAGTTGTAATATATGTGTATGTTATAACTTTATAACCCTTTATTACTAAACTAATAGTGTTTGAATATCAAGGAATTCATTTGTGGTAATGTTTATAGACTGATACTGTGACCTGTTGGCTGTGGGCTGTTTCATACAACGAATTTTGGCAGCACCTCACGTCATTAAGCCGGATTTCCATTCAGTGCAAAATGTCGGGCAATCGATTTTTAGCGACGCTTTCTTTTGAAATGTGTGAAGCCAACCACAGCTAATGAGATTTGTTCCACTTGACTGTTTGTAATTCAAAAGAAAGCACTCGCTAAAAAAGTCGATCGCGCAACATTTTGCACGGAATGGAAATCTGCCTTTATTGAATTGTATTCGATGCGATTAACATTCGACGTTTGAAAGAGGATTTATCTATGGATTATGGACTATGTCTGTCTATAAGCTGATAAGTTTAACTTAAGGAAAGAGAGAAACAGTTGTGCGATAAAATCCATGGGCGTCACTTGATGAAACTCTTTCGACAGATTCAGCAACTGCCAACTTTAAGTTTTCGTGAACCGCGTGGGAATATCACCCATTTAATTCTAATTTTACTTTGTAAAAGCATAATTTGATCGGGTTAAAACCAGGGGAATAGGTTGGCGTATACAACAGCTCTATGCCCATATCATCCAAAAATTCTTCAAGAGCAAGATCCCCGTCAAAATGATGCACTGCTAGATTGTCCATGACAATTACGTCTCCAACTTCGAGGCACGGACGACCAGTAACTTCATTTGCTGATTGGGGTGCTTTCCAGAAAAAGTTTAAAAAGTTCACTGTGTCGGTGGCACCGTTTAATATGTTAAAATACTCTGGGCCATTAAGGAAAATTAGCAAGTTCAGGGTAAAATTGGGTGACTGCATTTTTCTCACAATTTCCACACATCGTTCACCAGAAGGTGAGTTCCCATATAAACATGTGCCAACGTCTGGTGTCCTAATGCCAGCCTTGTCGAAAAAGTTTATTCTTCTAGAGTCTTTAGAGGACAAATAATTTATAAATAATTGGGTGTAAATCATGTTATCATCCATGAAACGTTCTTTTGCCACACGTGTAATACGCTTTCGCGTATACTGCCTTCCCAACAACAGTCGTCATTTCACAGCCCGTGAAATGGTTGACATTGAAACGCTGTCTGCAATGTCACCGACATACTCTAGTGTGCTATAAATTTCATGCAACTGAATTGAACCTTGTGTTGTTTTTAACATTTCAATTAGTTCAAGATCTCCATCTGATAGTTTACTACAATAATCACTTCCTTTCGCTAGTGGAGCTGTTCACCTGTCTTTGAAACAATAATTGCACCATATTTTGGCAACTGTATTCCCAGACATGCCTAGCTCCTTTCCCGCAACCTTAAACTCGACTGGAAGATAACCACTTAGCTGATCTCTTCCATAGCATAAGCAATGGTGGATGATCAGCCTTCTAAAGTCAGGACACAATGCCTTTCCGCAGTGGTAAGAGCAACCAAACTTGTTGACATTCATACTTTTAGTGGGAGACCCTGATGAAATCTAACGTGTCAATATCCAGATAAAGCATGCACTCACGTTTTCCAAACATGGTTAAAAGGCGTGTCAAACGTGTATGTTTAATGGTTGAAACATGATAGTTTGCATGTTCTAACTAGCATGTTACACCTACAAAACGTGCCCGTTACAAACGTAAACAAACCCATTTTAGCGCTCACGGTTAACGGTAGCTTGCAAACGGTAGTAATTTGATGAATTCATTAACCAGATTTTGGATGCCTCTGATTTCTAAGGGTATTGTTATGTTCTCATTCTTTAACTTGGCTGCAACAAGAATGGATATTATTGTGCAGACATTACTGCCATACCAAGGGCCAAGTATTTTAGACTGAGAAATCTTTTGGGGAAGTATCCATTCAGTTGTTTGCTCCATGAACTTTTTTGATGACAGTTATTTGGTTTGTTGATGTTGATGTGGAGGATTGAAAGGTTGGAATTGAAGCTGTATTTGTTGGCAAGGCAGCCTCATTCATTGGAATAGTTGCATGTTCACTTTTTGACATGGCTGCATTTCTTGTTGAAGAGGTTTGACAAGGATACTCTACAGGTCCTAAGAAAGCAACTTCCGGTGTTAATTCTTGTTGAAAATGTGCTTTAGATGCAGTATGCCAATCACAAGGACAGTTGATATTGCTTGAAAATGTGCAACTATGCCGAGGACAGATGGGACAATATTCTGCTTTTCCTTGCTTTCCATGTCCTCGAGTTGGGTGAAGACATTTGGAACAATGTGGTGGTCTTTTTGCAACTGGAGTTGTTGGTTGGTAAGGTTTGTGACATGTTTGTGGACTGTTTAACTCCAACTTTCTTATTCCATCATTTATGCCTTCCACAGATTCAAACATAACATTGCACGCCTCGCTTGCTGCAGACAGAAGTTCCTCATCTGTATCATCATCAGTTTGGGCGTTGACAAATTCACTGATGTTTGGTTGGCTGCTTGTTGCATCAAAAATACCATCTTATATGGTTTTCCGCAGATCTTAGATTTTCCCATCAAGGAACTGCTTGCAGATAGGACAAAAATTATCGACACAACAATCATGGAATGAGTGGTCACACCCTTGAAAAATTGACCATGGTTGTTGCTCATCAGTGATAATACAATTTGGCAGGTCACATTTCACATCTTCTGATGGTGGAGTTTTGCTCTGGAAACCGAGGGGTAATACTGTTTCAGTCATAACATTTGTACCAAACAAATCTGGTATTACAGCTTTTTTTGTTATCTGCTTGCCATTGTTGTACTGTACAGATGATTTAGATGGACTTTTTGCAATGCTTTGAAAGACACTTGAAAGATGCCCAGCACAATTTGTCTTTAAGTTCTTCGGTTCATTCTATGAAAAATAGGGCTTTTGAGCACGTCCAAAGTTATTCCTAAAGTCTGATTGCTTCTCTTTTCCTGAAAGATTGCTTTGACCTTTTTTCAAGCTGACGTGCGAGATCACAATGTCTTCTTTGTGCCCTGATGATGCTGTGGGTGTTTTCCACTGGATATTTGTCTGTTATTGCAATGTTGTTGGCAAGAATGTTATGTAATTGTGGAAAATGCTGTCTCCAGTGGTGGAAAGTTGCAAGCTATAGCAATGGTGGTTTGTTGTACTGTCTCCACTTTAAACAGGTAAACATAACCCATATTCTGTGCACAACCTTTACATATTCTTTGAAACTGTTCTCCTTAAATTAAATGGCATAGATTGAAAGAACAAGTGGTATGTAATTGTCTAACAGGTTCAAAAGTGTTAGAAATTGAAAGTCTGCAATTTTGGAACACTTGCATTGTCGTGTATCTAATCAAAGTTCAGCCACCATAAACTATGTCAAGAAGTAGACTTATTCTCCAAGGTTTTGTTTTCATTGGGAACTTTGAATTGGGAAACAATTTTTCATATAATCATTTAAAGAATGGATGGGAGGTCTCCATAACATGCTCCATGCTATTGAGAGATATGTGAACAGGGCCAGTTAGTGGAACAACTGACTTCAATGGAAAGTATTTGTTGTTACTCATTGATGCATCTGTTATTGTAGCCTGTGGGTTGTTTTCTCCTGTTTTAATATTGTATGTGTACATATGGTCATTCTGAAATTTATCTTCAGTAGAGTGTTGGTCAGATGTTTTTGTAGCTGGCGGCCCTTTCCCTTTGTTAGGGTTCTCAAAACATTTGGTATGCATTTTTTAACTGTTCATACACTAGCTATATTTCTAGAAAAGAATTGACATGGCCAGTCGCCTGGTTGTAAAAATACAAACTTTTCCATGTCTATTTTTAGACCTGTGCCCAGAATTATATCCATTGCCTTAGTAAAATCCTGTTTTGACTTCAGCGACAACTCTACAAAATCAACAAACAACAAGTCATCCATTCTTCTCATCGATCATACATTTGGATTGTTACAATAGTCATGAGCAGACAGTCTGTTCCGTGCAATTTCAGGCTGAAAGAATTGATTGGTTAACCATTATGGCATAACAGAAGAATATGTATTTGCTAACATAGACATCTGAGCAGAAGAGGTAACAAAATTTTGACATGAAGTCAGATTTATTCCATGTTGGTGATGTACTTGAGTAATATCTTTTGGAAGTCTGACAGCTTTGGTATGTTTAAATGCTTTCACCACTATGGTGCACATACTGTTTGAGCTGGATGATTTAGATGATGTTGGTCTGCGGTGTGTATGGACTGTTGTGTAATCATCTATTATCAAAACTAAAAACCATTCATTTGTATGTGCTGCATGTAGAAATGCCTCAAGTTTGCTGCTGCTTTGCTAAAGTATTCAAAGAATTTGATATAGTCCTTCTGGAACAACTATTGCCCAACATGTTTTGTGTATCAAGAGCTTCTTGACTTAAATGGCTGCTATGAAAGTAGAGCCCATGGTCAACTTGCAAAACATTGCATTGTTGGCTCAGGCAATGACACAATGTACAGATTATATACACAGCTCTTTTCGTGTTTAGGTTGACCCTTTCCGCAGAATGACGTGGAGCTGTAATGGCTGATAAGATGGTATCAAACAATGCTGGAGCTCCAGCAGAGATGGACATCATCCAAAATTTTTCAGGATCATATTCTGGTATTCTTTTTTGCAATGAATTCCTTCTGGATAAAGTTCTTGATTACTGATATTTCATTTCTCATATCACATCCTAATGAATATAATGATTAGCAGTTTATGCACTGCAGTTGGTACTACAATTACATATACATGATTACTGTAATAGTATTGCTAAAGACAAATTATGACTTTTCTCCTGTAGTAGACTATAATTATGTACTGTGAATGCATGGATGTGATGTGCTACTTCAATTTTTTTCACCAATGTGTATTATTTAAGTCCATGTCATTTACCGATTGTTGTTTGCTTCTACACTAGAGACAAGCTTCGTAATATATAATAGACAAGCTTTACACAATAGCAATATCACAGCGCAAAATATTTCTTATTGTAAAAATTGTAATATTGCAAAAATTATGGTGGGAAACTTTTCTAATGAAGACCTGCACACAGTGTGTACCAAAAAACATCTCCATATTTTCGAATACCCTTCTGGTAAAACAACTTCCCTGTTTGGGCCATGCCGTATTGTGCCATAACATGTTTGCTCTGTTTCCCACTCCAAAATATTTGTTTTTGCTGGTGGTGAATTGTCTGTGGGTCCTTCTATGCATGTCTTTGCTGTTGTACTATTTTTTGGTTGTCCTCTTTTTCGTGATATTTTTGAACCGACAAACTGTGTAAAGACGAGCGCGAAAACTTAGTTTTCAAAACGTTAAGATACAAAATTAATAGAATTATTCTGTTTTACTCACGTGGTGAAATGTTTTTCCTGACTTTTTACAGTGGTTTGTGGCCCTCACACAGTTGCTGCAAATTTCTCCTTCGCCTTCGGTACTGACACCAAAACATGGTTCAACATATTGCCAATAGATATTTTTATTATAAAATGTGATAGACAATCGTTTTTTCTGACCACAAATTTCACATTGATCCATCGAAAAAATATTTTTACTGGGATAGAAAAAGTTTATGTATAATAAACGAACACATGCAGTGCGTAAACTAAAGCTCTGCATTTTTTTCGACAATTTGTTTTTGTTTTTAAATACCCCGTGAAAACTAGTATCTTGCATCCCCGCACTAATCCCGCACACTACACGCAATACACGAACATTTCGTGGTTGCGAGGTTACAAAGCAGTCACGCATGCTCAGACAATTTTCCAACCTGTTCATTCATGCTAATTTTTATTCACAACACCCTTTTTTTGCCTGCTATGAAAGAGCATGGTAAGTACTGTTATCGCCTTAAAAAATCTTCTACCTTGTATGTGTCTAAAAATTGTTTGGATAGCAATCTAACTTAAGATGAGTTAGTGAGGAAAGAGGCTATTTTGAATTGCAGTAGTCACAACTGGTCATCATTTCTATGCATTTTGGGTCTTTTGTCTGTTTTAGGTACAAATATACGTATTTATTACCCTGATTGTGGTGAGCTGTGATATAAATTGCTTTTTAACCGCCTAATTAAACCTTGCCAGCATAATCAAAATATAGCTTTAGATGCAATTCACCTGTTGTTTTGTTTTGAAGGTAGAGTTCAAACTGGTAAAACCTTTTAGCCTATGCATTTTGTTTCTTTACTTTTTTATCCTCATTATTTAGTATTTAATAATAGATAATAGAAAACATATTGGTGTCTACCAAAATAAAACAATATTTGTGACAACAGTCTCTTTGTTCATAATGGGGCAGTCTCCATGTAATATGAAATATGATATAGCATGCGAGTTAGGCCTGAGTGACCAAATTTAAGTCTATGAGGCAGGGAAGGTAAAAAACAATATCTAGTAATAGCAATACTCAAATAGTTAATAGGATCATATTAGCATCATGTACAATGGACAATTTTTTGTAACAATAGTCTCTATGTTTTTAATGAGGCAGTAACTACAATATGAAGTATGGTATAGCATGAAAGCCGAGTCTGTATGACTTGTTGTAAAATGTACGAGTTAGAGAAAGTAAAAACAATATTCTAATAGGTAATAGGGACCATGTTGGTGTCACGCAAACATAAACAATATTTAGTAACAACAGTCCCTTTGTTCCTAATGAGGCAGTCAACATAGAGAATGAAATAGCATGCCAGCTAGTTGTGAGTGAGTGACTGTGTAAGAGTATGAGATTTTGAAGGTCAAAAATAAACAAACAAAAAAGAGAAAGCTTGTGTGTCAGATTTGTTACTTTATGCCTTTCCTAAGCATTCTGATGAGTCCTGGTATTGGGCAAAACAGCAGTAGAGCACAAGTGCGGCTGTAACAAAGTTAATGCTAATATGATGACGTTATGACGTCATCGTATTGGTGACGTTATTTCTATGACGTCAGCGATCACTGCCCAGAATTTCTGACTCACGTTTAAAAAATTCTAGATCTGCCCCTGTAATGAACATTACTGCTGTATATACTTAATAATTGCATTCATTTTTGGCAAGACATTTCATATTAAAATACTATCAGTAGTAGTCAGACATGCATACATCCCTATAGGATGCTAACATGCATCCATTCTTTTTATTGTTTCAATTAACAGCAGCAACAAAGGACTTAAGTACAGTTATTACTATAACAACCATTATTTTAATTGAGATTCTAATATGGTATGCATCAATTATTTTTTATATTTTCCAGTAATACCTTTAGGCATATGTTATATTTATATTACATATGCTTAAAATACTGTCTTTTTTCTCACTAACAGGCCGTTGTTTCACATGTGGCCTAAAAGGCCACATTAAGGCAAATTGTCGAGCCTGTAAGTATATTCAGTATGTAAAATATAATCTATTACAGGTATGTATATTCAAGCATGTAATGTAAATTATTTTTGTAACATATTTTTTTAATTATATCCAGGATTAATACCCTATATCACTGAGTCCATGAATTTATAACTATAATAAACCTTAATATTAATAGCTTTATAAATAAACATTCTCTCACTGTAATCGTTATTATAATTTTACAACCTTATCCACCATCATTCTATATACTTGATATATGTAACAGGGACTCCAGTTCAGAATGGCAAATCGTCACATTTTCATTGATCAACCTGACCCAAAATTTGCCATACATATAGTGTATGAGGGATTTGTCTTAAGCATAAAAACCCACTAAAAATCCTTTTACTACCTAACTTTATCACGAAGCATTTTTCATGGCAAGTAATAACCTCTTGTATTAGTTTCACTCAATTTGGTTAACACGTCATTTAATTGCAGGCTGCTAAAACTATATTTTGCTTAATTTAGGAATGAGATGCTATGTGTGTGGAGAGAGGGGCCATACGAAATTCAAGTGCCTCATCCATAAAACCAACCGAAATGCCATTGGGCGTTTGATTGTAATTAATGGACCATTATGGTGGCCTAGAACTGCCAATGCTTTTTTTGCATTTTTTTGTAAAAATTTTTTATAAATTACTTGTTTTTACAAAAAATTTAAAAAAAACAAAATGTACTTTAAATTAAAATTAAAACAAAAGTGAAATTAAAGTTAAATAAAAACAAAATAAAACAAACTTAAAATAAAATCAAAGTCATTTTCTTTATCGGCGGAGCGCTGCCACTACCATGATTCTTTGCGAGCCGAATAATCCAATGCGTCAATACTTCATGTAATACTGCCCAATAATATATCAAAATACTCATTTGTCAATACATGGAAAATTTCACAGTGGAACAATTTCACAGAGAAAATCAAAGCCAAACGTGTCATAAAGGGAAAGAAAAAACGTGAAAGCAGCAAACCTTGTAAAGATGTGTTGATCATTCAGAGGATGAGTTGAGTTGTGAGCAGTAAGGCTCAAAAATATAACAGAATTGGACCATGGATAGTTAAAAGATCTTTTATAATCATTCCATGATTGAACCAAGAGAGTTTGTCCCATTGTGCCATTGGGGGTATTTTAGCGACATCCTTACGAACAAAAGGGATATCCTAAAGGGGTTAGTTAGATATTCTGGGGGGTTTCCAAAATTATTACAACCTAAGGGGATTAGGAAGAAACCCTTAATGGGGGGGGGGGGGTTGGGGGTGACAAGTACGAGGAGCTGTCACTTAAACACTTTATTGATGACAGTCAAAATCATTTTTGCAAAATGCCTAGAGAAGATTATGGTGTGATGTTTTCGCTGGGGAGCAGGGTCCATCTTGTCAAAAGCAAAAACATGTTCCAGATTTGAAAGTGTTTTATGTACGCTTTTTAAAACGTTACAAACTTGAAGTTGACGAAGCTCAGTAAATGACTAACATACACAGCCACAGGTTAGAGGGTGGTAAAGGGGGGATATGGATCACGTTTCACAGCGTGAAAAAAAGCAGTTTCACAATTCACATGTCTTAAAAAAGCAGTTTCACGTTTCACAAAAAATTTAATTCTAATAAAAACAAAAAAATATGTTTGTAAAGAGAAGGTTAGTGGTATCTACACTATGTTTTGAGTTCCATATCACGTTCCTTCAGATAGAAATCTTATTTCTTTCAATATGTGTAATCCTTTGTTGCATATCGATAAATATATATAGAGGATGTCAAACGTCTAATCATTTTACATCCAAAGCATTGCTCTAGCTGATGTCCTTACCACCCGTCCACTTCTGGTTCTTCCTGGGGCAAACAAAAAGTTAAGTTCTTTGTTTTGTACATGATTGATGACTTCGTTTTGTTCATCGCATTCTTCCGCTGCAGATTGACTGTCAGAAGAGTTGTCATCCTCGTCATACTCGGATAGCTGATCTACTTCAGATTCGATAGCATTTTCTCTTCTGGGTTTAACATTTCCAACCTCTCCTTCAACGTCTAAATTTTCCAACTGTCTTTCATTCACAGCATTTTCAAGCTGTCCTTCATTGTCAACAGCTCCCAAATATCCTTCATCTTCAGCAACTCCCGGACGTGCTTCTTCAACATCTCCTAAAACTCCTTCGTCTTCATCAACAGGAAAAACTAGTTGTTCTCCATGATGGACAGCAGTCTGGTACATATTTAATGGGAGAGTTCCTGCCTTGTATTTAGTGGTTTCCTGACGGACTGTGCGTTGTTTGACACATTTGCCATTGTCTCTAGCCCATAATCGCATTCGTTCTTGATCTTCTGGACACATTTGGGGTTTGTTTTGTTGTCCTCATTCTTGGAAAATCTTTGAGATGTACTTGCGTTGACGGTACAGGATAATACGACATGGGGTGAGTGAAGTAAAACGTAGACCAGTTTGTCATTCTTTTGGCGGCTTCGAGAGTTGTGTCACCAAAGTCAGGGGCATAGGGTAACTGCATGCAAGTGGGATGTTTGAAATGGGATACTGCATGAAGATTTTCAACTTTTACAGTAAGAAGAGCTTCTGGATTTAATACAAAATCTGGATTAATCGTTTTTATGTTTTTAGTCAAACGTACCAGGCCTTGATTTATCATGGCTACAGACTTAACGGTTTTGCTTGCAATGGTCTTTTCGAGTCCGTTGGTCTTCTTGTTTGTTCCCAGAAGAGTTTGCACTGATTGAACGGTACTTTGAAGGTAATCAGAGGAAGACTTGGTTTTTTGGCTTCTTGAAGAGTTGAAGTATGTTGTCGCTTGTGCTTTGGATGTACTGAAAATGCCTCGTACAAGTTCCCAAGATTTTCGAGAAATTGGACAGCAGCTCTAGCATCTGTAATTAATTTAACAGCTCCAACTTGCGCATCAGTAACAAGAACGTTCTCCTTGTTTTCCACACAAATGCCCATTGGTTGACTAAACGATGCCTGTGTTCCGTCTTTATTGCCGTCCTCTCCCAAACCAGCAAGTATCATGATTTCTTTGTTTATTGCGGTAATCTTAAGAATCTTAACTTGTTTGCTACCCATGTCAACAAATGCAATATCTCCTTCGTCGCCAAAAGGGGTAATGCCTTGTACCTCTGTGCAAGATGCAGATCCATTGGACAAAAGAAAGAAATCCTTTTGAGTTTCTAGGTCTATTACTGAAATGCCGTGGTTATGAGAAATAAAAAGTGTGCTATTTAAAGTGCACCTACAGGCAATTTTTTTTATTGGCGATATTAAATTTAGGCATGTTTTCTATCCTATCTGTCCAAAAATTTTTTGATTTGGACAAATCGTTTGTGTTTTATGGCCGTTTAAAGTTGACAAAAGTGCACTTTCTGATGAACCTTGTCCGTTGTTATGAGAAGTCTGGAACGAGTCTATTTCGTGACGTCATCCAAGGTACTCCTGAAAATAGGCTTTTAATGCAAATTCACTTTATACTGACTGTTAGTCATCTACACTGCGCGCGTTTTCGAAGAATAAAAAATGGTGAATAGCTGTGTAGCTGCAAATTGTACGAATAAATCGTCTCTTAGTTTGGGTATCAGTCTTCACACTATACCTTTTTTTAATGACGATCGCCCTGAAGCTAAGCGCAGAAGGAAAATCTGGGTAGACTTCGTGAAGGCAAAGCGTGTCTTTCAACCTTCGAAGGCATCGACGTTATGTTCCGCGCATTTTTTGCCTGAAGATTACGAGCGAAGGTTTCAAATATTACCTGGACAAACGAGGCCTAATTTTCCGAAGTTAAGGAGCGATGATTTTGGTATTTGTATCTTTCCAAGTATACATGCTCCGTCGACGGAAACGTCGAGCGACCCACCTGTGCAAAGTCCAAGGGATAGACGCATGGTGAGTCTGTAAATATAAGCTTTTGTATGCGACATATTTACGAATTTAACCGAGTTATATCCAGGAAAATCGTATAGCTTGTGTTAACAAGTTTATATCCGATTATATATTTTTTTTAAAGTTGATAAAAGCTATACAAAAAGGACACACGTATGATAGCGAAGCCGGACCTTCAAGTATGGGCATGGATAACACTGCGCAAACACCTCAGTCAACTAACACAGGTAAAAATGTGTTTACTGGGCAATCTAGTTTTTATAAAACATCTCAACCATTCTGTATGATTGTATTACAACACAGATAATAGAAGTATCCTTTTCTCATCTTCTAATATATAGGTATACAACGCAAGAAGAGAAGACGGGAAACAGAGGAGGTTGAAATGCCTGAAGAAAATCATCTTGACAAGCCAGTAAATGTAAGCTCACTTACATGCTGTATCAGTATTAACTATTAACACACCTTCTGGTGTAGTAATGTTTCAAATGTCCCAGTTGATGGTGTAAAACCAATGTTTATGATTCTTTTATATATTTTTCTTTTCTCTGCAAAAATACAGGTTGAAAGCTCAGTCGAACTGGAGAAAATATTAGAAGACAACAGGAAGCTAAAGAACAAAATAATTTCATTACAGACATTTGCCCAAAGAAATAAATGCAAAATGAAGCAAATGAAACGCAAAGGTAAATTACATATCTCATAAGATAAGACAGTGCAATTGAAAAGCCTATCACACTTCATGAAATGCTGCATTGTTATTTTTTGATTGAATATCTAGTAAAGCAGCTTGAACAACTGTCGACACAACAGTCAACTCCTACCCAAGATGAGACAGATTACAATGAGAGCATGGAGGAAGGAATGGAAAGTGAAGATGAAGAGGAAGCCATTGAAGGATATGAAGAGCATGATCCTGCCTATGAAGTGGATGATGATTCTACCACAGAAGATGATGATGAAGAGTTTATAGAAGAAGCATCAGAGTAAGGTTTTACATCATTAATGCAAGGACAAAGTACTGTTTTACGTAATTATAGATAATTCACTACCTTCTATTTCTCTTGCACTAGTTCATTGCAAGTGGATGGAAATCTTCGGACAGAGCCAAAATTTATTGTGTTTCTGTCACAGCTTTTGCTTCTGTTCCAGTTTTGTCATTCGTGCAAGGCTGATAACCCACTGGTTGAGACAAAAGTTGTTGGCTCTAATGGAATTGTGACAACTAAATGCAATAACCCAAAGTGCACACAGAAGATCAAAACGTGGCATACCCAACCCCTCATGCCCGGACGTAAAAAAGCTCGTGCTGGCAATTTTCTGATATGTTTGTCAACACTGCTTGGTGGGGGCTCTTTCACGAAAGTACGGCAGATATTCTTGCACATGGGTCTTGGATGTGTCTCACACAGTACATACTTCCATTATCAGAGAGTGAGTACCACAGTTCGGTAAAAAACCTTCATTTTGTACTTTCCTCCATTTTAAATCCTAATTTTGAAAAGCATTATCCAATATAAATGACTGAGAGTAAATTAAAAAGCAATAAAATATTTCTTTATGTTTGCAATTTAAATATCAACCAAGTGAAGAAAATCTTTTTTGGGTTGAGTTCCTAGTGGTTGATCTCTACATACTTATATCTCGACATATATAGTATTACATAATGTTTTAGACTGTGCTATTTCCATCCATCTACCTGCACTGGAAGAAGTACCAATCAGTGTTGATAGAGAAGGCAAAACAGCTGAAGGATGGTGTGGCTCTGGCAGGTGATGGCCGCCACGACAGTATGGGGCATTCAGCTAAGTTTTGTGCATACACAATTTTTTGTTGTACTTTTGCACAAATCATCCACTTTGATCTTGTACAGGTAGGGAGAATGAAATGCATCATACTAACAATATTAATAGAGCTCAAGCTTTACTCACTAATTATTTACTTCAGAACTTATTGCACCTTTGTGTTTCTTCTTTGCAGAGAAATCAAGCAGGCAGTAGCCCAGCAATGGAGTTCATGGCATTCAAGTTGTGCATGGACTACCTCATTACATATGGCCTCTCCATAAAAACTTTCATCTCTGACAGACACATATCAATTGCCAAGCACATGAAGGATGTTTTGAAGAGCATTGTGCACTATTTTGACCTCTGGCACTTGAAGAAAAGTAAGGACATTCCCAATTTGCCAAATATGATTTTATATTTGATAGCTCATAACACAAATACATTTCATGAATTAAAACATCGTGTTTGTACAAAAATTCTTCGATCCAATTTCCAGTGATTTCATCATTTTACTGTAACCAGGGACCAGTCAGTGAACAACACCTGTTTGCAGGTTAAATTGAGAATCAGAGAACTGGACTATAAACATAACTGAACATTCATGCATACTAATAAACCAAAATGTTGATGATGAACCAATTTTCTAATTTTTTGTTTCTGTGCTTATTTATGTTTTTCTTCAGAAATCAGAAAGGTTCTTTCCAAAATTGGCAAAGAGAAAGAGTGTGAGGCTGTCAATGAGTGGATTAAACCATGCGAGAATCACTTACATTGGAGTGCGACTTCCACATTTAGTGGCAATGGGCTTGTAATCTGGGCTAAATTCAAGTCTTTCTTGAGGCACATTGTCAACCAACACACAAATCATAGTGATCCTCTTTTTAACAAGTGTGCCCATGGAAGTGACATTCCAGCTAGAAAGTGGCTGACCATTGGTATGTATGAGTTGGTGTGTACGTTTGACTGTGTATATATATACATTTATTTTTAGGCCTATATATACTCATTTATTCTTTTTATATAGATTCAACCCCACATACAAAAGTGTGTAATGCACTTACAAACAAAAGGCTGATGGAAGGAATCAAGAAAGCTTCCCCATTAGCACAAACCAGCTGTTTGGAAGGCTTTCATAGTGTACTTAATCACTTTTCTCCAAAGATGATTGCATATTGTTATGTTGGCCAGTACTGCAGGTTAGAAATGAATTTTATTATAGTATCCTTATTGACTGGTATCAATCATTACATAGGATTTTTTTATCTTAGGCAGATAGTAGTATTTCTATTATTTTTATTAGGCATATTTTAGCAGTCCTGCATTTTAATTTAAACCTTCGGAGAGACAACAAACTGAATGCTGACAACTCTGAACGGCTAAAGGTCACATATCCAAAATTCAAAAATGGAGAGGCTACCATTCGAAGGGTCAGGGTTGCACAGAACTTTGGTAAGCTTTTTAGTACAAAAAGTATTCATGTCTTGTGTTTATTTAATAATTATTTAATCTTTCTTGCAGCATATGTGCAGGATATATATGAAGCATTCCTGACAGCTACCAAGGAGCAGTTGAGAGGTGCAGAGCAAAAACTGAAAGGAATGAGCCCGCCTCCAATGAACACCATGCTTGATAAACAAACAAAGGAAGATGCCATCAAGAAAAGATTAGAGAGGAGTCAAATTGCCATCCAAGATGTTCCACCCACTACTCCAGGTACCGGTACTTTCAAGACTACGATTAGATAATATATCAGTCTCTGTTTGTACTAAATGGCTCGTTCCTCTGTGGGTGGGGTATGGATTTTTTTTAATGACCCAATAAACTATTTTTTTCTGCAGTATTACAGTATCAGGAGCAAGTAAGGAAGGAAAAAGGGACCGGAAAAAGCAGGGCTGCTCCTCATTGCAGAGCATGTGGACATCCTAGGAAGGGGCACAAGAATGTCAAAGACTGTCCACTGAACATGTGAGAAGCTGGCTACCACTCTAGATAAAAAAGCTGCTTGCTCTGCTTGTTGATTTTAAACCACGACAAATTAAGGAAATACAAAATAAAACAAATTCCGAAAATAGACATCTTGTGTTCCTGATATTCAAGAAAAAACAAGAAAACAACGGAGTTGGTGATATATCGTCTTTATTCCAAAGACATTGTCAAACCAACAGATTAGATTATAAACAGGCTGTGCTATATATCTACAAAGTTCAATCTTGGCAGGCTAACTGCAGCTTGCCAAGATTAAACTTTGTAGATATATAGCACAGGAATACAAGATGTCTATTTTCAGAATTTGTTTTATTTTGTTGATTTTAAATTTACTTCAACCCATTAAAGCACAAGTAAACAAATAGAAACAAATTGACAAATAGAATCAACTGGCACCAGATGGAATGGGAGAATAAAGTGGGGAGTTTTAAAAGCATTGCATGCAGCTTAGTGGAATAAGATAGGTTACACAGCATACTACTCACGCTTCAGTTTATTTATGCTCAAATTTTTATTTATGGTCAAAAAATAGATAAAAGCTGAAATTTTTTGCCAAACTATGTGTTTATTACTTTTCGGGCCTGTTGTTCAAAGGTAGGTTAACACTAACAGTTAGCATTAACGCTATAGTACTGTTTTAGTTTGTGCATCCTGTCATGCTAACAAGCTTTTTAATATATATCTCAAGCTTATTATAAGATTCTGCAGAATTTCCTTCGAATTTAAAGTTATCCTGCTTTTGAACAACCAGCCCCATATGTATTTATCAAAAAAACCAATACCAGCCGACAATTTTAAGAAATATAAAATAAAACATAATCCGAAGATTAGCATCTTAAAACCCAGGATACGGATTAAAACAAGACGATATTGAAGTTTCAAGATGCTAATCTTCGGATTATGTTTTATTTTATATTTGTATTTATCATGCCACAAGTTTCTTAGTCTGAGTCATCAGAATATCCAGTAAAATTTTCTTTATCCAGCACAGGAAATTTATTTCTTATTGCAATGTAAGCCCATGCAGGTAGTGGTATTCGCCTATTACCAAGGGGACCATATATAAGTCTTGTAAACTCTCTATACGAGATGCTGCGTAAAAATCTAAAATAAAATAAATAGGAATTTATGAAATATATTGTGGTCTTGAACAGTAAAAAAAAATTAGGAGATAATTTTATATTTTAGTGATAAGCAAATGGATAGAAGTCTAACAACATAAGTATAAACCACACAAATTTGTTACCTATTTTGTGTCCCCACTTGACTATATTTTGTGTTACTCTTGGTTTTGTAATTCACGGCAGCTTGCTTCAAACTCCACTTTTGGAGGCATATACATGTGAATCCCGGGTGTTGAGTTACGCATTTTGCATTTTCAATGCCATCGGCTTTAAGATCCATGACAACCTCTTCGCTTTTCATGGCTTCATCGCATCTTTCCAGCTCAATACAACACAAGCATTCCCTTAAACCACCAAGTAGAGTGGTCCCACAGTTGCCACAACTACACCTGTGTTAAAAAGGGCAAAAATATTTGGATTTGGCAAAGAGTTCACGCTAGGTTTCGCTTATAGAAAACAACTGGCACAATACAAAACCCATGAAACAAAATCGATTTAATCCTTGTTTACCAATTACTTACCACTCGCTCACTTCAACAGAACCATCCAACCTTTTTCTTAGCTTTTCCTCTAGTTCTAGACGCTCTCTTTCTTGCCTGTTGTAGTTTTCCAACCACTCTTCGTCGGCCATAGGTTCGTCTGCATATGCGCCCATGTTGCTTTCTTCTTGATCGCTTGAGCTGGAATTTCCACGCTCGGGGCATTCCATAATATACCCCGGAATAAAGTTTATATCCGAGTCATCAGTTTGATCACTCACCTCCGAATCGGTTTCATGATCGGATGACATGATATTTAAAAAAAAAGCAGTGTAAAGTTCAACCAAACTAGAAACACGCAACCAAACTAGAAACGGCGGAGCGAATACAAGTTGATCAAAGCCACAAGCCGACTACCTTGGATTACGTCACAAAACGTGCTCGTTCCAGGCTCTAAAAATGACGGACAAGGTCCACCGAGAGCCAGCTTTAAACGGCCATAAAACACGAACGATTTGCCCAAATCAAAAAATTTTTGGACAGATAGGATAGAAATCATGCCTAGATTTAATATTGCCAATAAAAAAATTTGCCTGTAGGGGCACTTTAAAGTAAACATCTCCAGTACATGATTGCAGTTGACAGGATATTTGGATAAATCAGTTACAACTCCTCTGACTCCTACGCCATCCAGTGAAAGCTCGATAAAATACAAATGGGATTCAGTGTTTGAAGCCACTACTACCATATCATCACTTACACTACATATACCGTCTACAATGACATTCTCATCAGTATTTAATGAAGTTAAAGATTTTCCAGTCGTGTTGTACTCGTTTCTTAATCTTCTAAGGTATTTCTGTAGTCGCTCTCTGAGCTGAGCTATGGTCCCCTCATCTGAACATTGCTTCCTACGGAGAGCATCTTGGAGAGACTTCTTTGTTTTGAGTGATGACGGTTTCAAAGCAACTTCCTGCTCGATCTCCACTATTGTGATAGCCTTTTTCTCTCTTTCTACCACCAAGGCAATACCTTTGCTCTTTAGATATACCATACTTCTGGATTCTTGCAATCTCGATTTTACCACACTTACACGAACTGGGTTATGCATATCATAACCTTGTCTCTCTTTGATGGAGAATAGTCGAGGAAGAAGAACTTTCCGTTTGGCCCAAGACAAACACTGATTGGGCGAGGATACATTCCAACTTTGTTGCTGTCAGTTGGTCTGAATTTGTCAGGAATTAGAGTATGGACTACTTTATTCTTCAGTGATGACAACAACTTCAGCACATCTGGGCTGGACAACCTTAAGATTGGCTCTACCGCCATCCGATCTTTATTCTGGACGTCTTCTTTGGTGAGAAATTTTCTTAGGCTTGACCTAATAGCAGGATCGCTATCATCTCGAAGTGTGTGTATTACTGCAAGAGACATGCGACTTCCGTTTAACATGCAGAACCAATTACTAAAACTGCATTTGCAACTCTTTCCTACGTGCACTGCATCAGGGAGATATACACAAAATTTTAGCTCCAGATCAACCAAACAATCTTGCCGGAGTTGTTCTAATAGTTCCATAGCTTTTTTGTTCCCTTCCTCACAGTCAGATGACAGACCAAGAATGACCAGGTGAACACACCGAGTATTGTTTGTCAAACAACTACTACAAGCTCGTAAAGCTGGGGAGTAGCTAACCTGGCCCATTTGATGGCAATTGTCACATACGTTTTTTCCTTCCCAGCACATTTGACATATCTTGTTGCAAATGTTTCAGTTGCATTGAGAAATAAGTTCATGAGCGCAAGTTTTTTCCACACAAGCTTGACAGCATTGCAATGACTCGATCTGTTTAGTAAACATACTCAACATATCCTCTCCAGTCTTTCCTGCCTTTCTCACGTACTCCACAGCCACTGGCATACTAATGATGCCACAGAGTGTTGTTATAATTGAAACATTAGCTTCAGTTATAACATCTGCTTTCAGGAATGTTGCATCAGGAGAGGGATTGTCCTTTGCAAACTGGAGATCAACTTTTGTCTTCAAGCCAACATTACACTTTAAACCTTCATCAAACAATATTCCAGGTTGTAATGCTGTGCCATCATTTTGCATTGCAGCAACAAATACCTTGATGTTTGGCCTGTCAAGAACTGGAGCTATCTGATACATTTCACCTGACACAAACTTAAGAAATCCCAGATGCATGTCTTTTAAAACGCCACTAGCTGTTGTGTAGCCACCTTTCATTTTCTGTCTGGTGGGCTTTGATGGTCCACTGAGGTTGGGATTTGCTTCGTCAGGTTTCTTTATACCTCCCTTTTTTGTGCCATGCAACATAGGTCCTCTCAGAAAATTCACCGTGCTCTCTCCGCCTAAGTGCTCGATAGTGTTAAAAAACTCGACAACTTCTTCATCATGCTGATGGTTGGGGTCAATAAAACAGTTAACTGTATCTCGTAAGTACTTATACATTATCCTATCTCTTGAAATCACACCTCTCTGAATAAGATCGTTGAGTTTAATGCAGACGTCATCTGCCCAATCTAATGCTATTGGATATGTAAACCACTGGCGATCTATTATCTCTTCATCTTCGTCAACTGTTCCATGACTGGAAACACTATCGGAATCAGTTACATCATAATCCCAACTGGCTAATCTGCTGGCGGCAAGAAATTGTGTATCTTTTAGGTGAATATCTACTAATGGCATCGTCTCATTTTCCCGCACCATATTATCAGTGGCAGAATTATACATTGTAATGTCCTGGTCAATATCCTCAGTTTCCCACTGCTTGTTAAAATAATCATGGCCAGTTTCACTATGAACAGAGGATAAACGCATTTGTTGAGGAACGGCAAACTGCTTAAAACTCTGATTTAAAAAATTGGTGCCACACCATAGATCACCATAGTATCGCCGGCTTCTTTATTATTTTTATCTTACCTAAAATGAGCAAAACAACGTTTAAACAGGGACAAAGCCAGCCCAACAAGTTGGTCATGCTATGCAAATTTTAAATCATTGTCATTATTAATTTCTTTTAGAAATTGATTGTTTTCACAGTCAACAAACATAGAAATATTTGCATAGCATGACCAAATTGTCAGGCTGGCTTTGCCACTGCATTTAAAATACCTTGTTTAGTACATTTTTTTACATTAAGAATAAGATAAAAGCAGCTAGGATTAACAAAGGATGCTTTAAATATATGACGGCTTACAAAACAATTTCGATTGTAGTCAGCCCATGAAATGGCCGCCAGCAGCAAATTGCGCCCATAATACTATGGTGTGACCCTGTGGCACTAATCCTTTAAGATAAGAAAAGAACACTAGTCCGGTGACTAGAATAAAACCGATTTATTAAAGAATTCTGTACAGAAATATCTTAACTCTATTTTGCTTTTTGCATGTTTTCCAATATTTGCCCACTACTGCAATTTTTGAATAACATCCTATGTACAGCATGAATAGAAGACCATATAAAGATAAGACAATCACATTTGTAAGTCTGGATCACTCTCTTGGTTTTCTTGTGCAGAGCCATCTACATTTCTGGCATCTCGGTTAACAAAAGATAACATATTCCTTTGCATGGCAGACTTTTCTTTTTGTGACAGCTTTTTTTTCGCACATGCATCATAATGTTCTAAATTGACAAGGGAAATGGAACGTTCAAGCTGTTTTTAAATTTAATTTCTATGGTTTGAATTAACATATTATTAGAAATTGAAAAGAAATATTAGAAGTAAAAAATTTTATACTACAATGATGGTTCACGATACCAAGAATGAATACTGTCTAGAAGTGTTCATTTACTTAAACATATTTGATTTCACATTTGCCCTAAGAGGATAAAGCTCATCATTCATCAAGCGGTCTCACGAGTGTCAGAAGTGTTTGTCCACTATACAAAAGGGATCATGATATAAATGGCTCAGAAAAGACAGACACAGCAAATGACATAAAAGTTATAAATGTTACTTACTCTCTTTGAAATACTGTATGGTTTTTGTAGCACTTCTGTCCGTAACAAGTTTCTTTTTTTGGGCACAAATTCCACATTTAACTTCCTTTTCATTTTCTGAAACACTGCCATCGAGTTCAGCAAGACCTGAAAAGAACACAAATGAATCAAAGAAAGTCAGAAAGAATAGAAAGTCTAGAAAATATAGGATATATATACAATATAATAGTACATTTCAAAGAGAAATTCTTATTCCACCAATATTTCAATTGTTGTACATATGCTTAACTCATTTAGTTGCATTGTGCCCTGATGATTGTTATCGTCAAGGGTGCACTGGTGTTTAATGGGTTCACTGGCCTATCTGTCCAGGTGTCTAGTCATGTGTCTAGTTAACCCATTGAGTCCAGGGCCGAAACTCCCGGGGGGGGGTATGGTGGGGTGATACACCCCTCCAATCTCGCGAAAGCTCGCCTCGTCGGGCAAACGGCAGCAAATCGTCGGGCCAATTTCTGCAAATAAGAAAAAAATTGTCACCTAACGTATTGACTGCAATAAAATAAATGAAATAAACACAAAGATTTAAAGTTAGAAGAAGAATAGCATTTGTAGTTGAAGAATAATGCACATTTTTCCATAATCTCAAAAAATATATTGTTTTTCCCTGTCTTACATATGAGTATCGAAATTGTTCAACTGCTGATATCGAAACTTGTAGCCATTTTATAGTTTTTATATGAAGTAACTTCTAACGACCATTGTATGGCGGGCCTGGCGGCCATTGTCGAAGCTGTAAAGAAGTGGGCCTCTCAAAAGAACAGAACACTCAAAATGAAAATTAATTAGAATTCAAATGGTCGAACGGACAGGCCTAGATAAAAACAAAACAATAGGGTGTCTTAAAATAATAACGTTATCATACCTTGGCATGAGATGTGCTAAAACTGCTATTTATCAATTGAATGGTTGTTTTTCATCCGATTTTAGCGCACATAATTTGACAGTTATTGCCGCGTTTAACCCGGTGTAAGCCTGATTTTTATCGAATTATTTTTCTGTTACCATACCTAACTATCGCGGCATGTCAGTATATGTCACGCAAAAGTGGGATTGTTTTTTTTTGTAAACACCGTGAAATTAAATATTATAGTAAGCGAAAAATCTAATTTCGCATTCATTTTGTATTTTGTAATTTGTATATTTAACATGAAATTTAGACTATTACCTGATTTAGATTTTGTGCTTCTTATGAATTGCATTTCGAAACTATTTGAGGTTCGAAATAACCAAGTGTAAAACTGTACTTTTCGTCGGGCAATACAAAGGCCACGCCCTATTTGTTGGACATTGTAGCTACATACCCCCCAAAAGTAGAACCCAAGTTTCGGCCCTGATTGAGTCACATTGCCCCATGATGCACCCTACTTTATTGTTTATTCTGTTTAACACCAGACGATTTTATTAGTCAAGGGAAGAGCCCTGGGTGCTTACAAGGTTAACCAGTGTTAATATGTCATTAAATGATTAAATATTGATGATCATTGATTAATGTCATGTTGGTAATTATAAAAAATACATGTATTTCACCTTCTTTTAGCTTTTGGTATTTTTTCTCAATCTTTTCATTGTTTTCATTTGTGGTTAGCTTCCTCTTTCGAGACTTGCTGCGCGTTTCCTGACCTTCCTGTGACTTTTGATTATTTTCATTTCTGGATGACTCATTTTCAACCACTAATTGTATGACTGGTGTATGTTTAGCAAATGTAACCACTCTTGGAACAACATCCACTGTCAACAGAAAATCCCATATTTATACATGTTTCATAAAGTAAAATATTTATTTATAATATCTGTATTTAAATTCAATTTAAATTATAATACCTCAAGTCTGTGGTGTATGATGCATCTTAAAACTACACTATATTATTATTGTAATATCATAGCTACCTCGAAATCCTTTGTTGTATGGTGGCCCATTGACGCCATAGTAGTTTTTACGAAATTGTCATGTTTTTTCCAAGATAAATATAAAATATGACGATGATTTTTTTTTTAAATAATTATTTATTATATTACTTCTTTAAATTATATTTTAGTGATATTTTTTTATTATTCTTTTTTTATTTTTTCTTGTTTTTATTTATTTTTATTTTAGTTCTACTGCATTTATTTAAAAAAATAAAAATGTGTGCCATGGCCCATCGACGCCATAGCAATATTTATAAAAAATAAAAAATTATGCTACATGGCCCATTGACACCATAGTGATTCTTCATGGCCCAGAGATGCCATAGACCATAAGGCCTTTCGGGATTGGTTAAGAAGTTCATTGAGATCAAGTGGAAGCACTGCAATCTGTCTCGAGCTCGTGGTCATCGCTATCAGAATCGAACTGTTTTGCTTAAATTTACATAAATTTTCATCGTATTATAAGTATATTTTTGTTATGTCGAAGAGAAGACCTGCTTGGGATAACTATAAAGAGAAGGTAGCGAAGAAGAGAATGCGGAAAGAAGAAAAAGCAGCAACTGGTCCAAAAGGGGGGCTGACTGTTCAGCGTTTGTCGGCAAACGTGGAGGGCAAATGCCAAAAGTATTCGCGCATTGGGCCTTTGACGTTAGTTCCCTGTAAGAAAGAACTGACACTAGAAAACATCAAAGCTGCATGTAAGGCACACTTCAACACGGAATTGGAATGTGATGTTCTTGCAGGGGAATGTGGTCCTTCCTTTACTGAGCCAGGACAAATCCAGAACTGGAAAGTTTTGCATGTGCGCTTCGTGGAAATTCTCGAACACCCCACGAACGAAAAGTCTCGAACACAAACAACGAACAAACAGTCAACACACCACAGTGAGCCAACTGCCAGAAGTCCCCCCAAAAGCTCGTTCCAAAATCCGCACTCAAGGCAAACAACATCTGTCAGTGTCAGACTGTCACCATCTGTTGTGCGCTCAGTGTCACTAAGTCAGATGCTCAAATTGGGAAAAGTCATCGTCCCAGATATTGATGTGGTAAATCTTCGGCTTGAAGAGTTTTGCATCTCAAGAGTGGAGTGGTTGGAACATTTTGAGGTGTTGCTTTCACTCGAAAGAAAACCCTTTGCCAATGGGGCATTCCGTGAAGCGTTTTTGGCAAAATCCATTGCTGGTATGCCCAAAGGAAAGTATGTCCTCAAGAAGTATTTGGAGCCAGAAAAAAAAGGAATCGAGGCACTGTTCAAATCAATTGAGCTCCATACACGAAAGTCAGTTCAACTAAATGTCCTAGCTTGTAATTTTGCTCAGAGTATGGCTTCTGAGATCCAGGCTGCAGAATTTGGAGAAACGTTTAGTTATGGTAAGGTCTGTTATTCTTCTCTAAATGACGAACCTGTAACCTTAGAGAATCACCTTCAATCGTGGACAAAACTGTTAATAAAATTTATCGAAATCATAAATAAGTTCTTTAGAATAATGTTTAAACGGCTTTTTGACCCCCTTTCCCCCATTCAATGTTGGATATATTGACTTTGCATTACACACGAACCAAACCCAACATTGTTCAGGGGGAAGGGGGGTTATAGCATATAAAACACACGAATTAATTCTGATAACACCGAAATTGTATGTATCTGTAAATTTTATTAACAGGTTTTGTCCACGATTGTCTGAATTGCAACGCTTTATATAAGCATATTGTGAAGATGCTTTAAGCCAATTTGGCCACTGCAAGAAAGTGCTTAGGTTAATATTAGGTTAGTGTAACACTTTGAGTATGCTACCAATTACATATAATTATTATGCAATTAATGACGTCATAGAAAAACATGCATTAGGCTTTTTAAGTGTGTACAATATGGTGTTTACTGGAATGTTTTCGGCTGAATAAAAAAGCGTACATACGGTTATTGGGGAAAACTAGAACTCATACAGCTAAGGAAGTTGCAAATGAATGTAAAGTATCTTTACCAAGTGTATATAGAATCTGGAATACAAAATTTACAAAAGATACCGAAATGAAACAGAACAAGAGGAAACGTGGTGGTCGGCCAGAAAAACTTACTGTGAGGCAGAAGCGCTCTATAATACGAAACATTAATATTTTAAGGGAGGAGAATAGTAATTTTACGTCTAAGAAATTACTTCTTAGTTCAGGACTAAACCGTAAGGATATTTCTCCGCATACAGTACGTCGTTTCTTGAACAGAAATGGATACCATTATCTTCAAGCACGAAAAAAGGGTGTACTTAGTAAGACAGATATTCGAAAGCGGTATAAATTTGCCAAAAAAATGAGAAAGGAGTTTGGTTGTGATGTGTGGACGAAGAAAGTGGCATTTTATCTGGATGGAGTAAGTTTCGCGCACAAAACAAATCCAGCAGACGAAGCTAAGGCACCTAAAGGCAGGATCTGGAGAAGGGCGAATGAAGGTTTGGATAGAGGATGCACGGCTAAGGGCAGTCACGAAGGATCTGGTGGGAAGCTCGTTAAAATGATGGTTGCAATAAGCCACGAGGCAGGCGTTGTGCTGTGTGACCAGTATGATAAGTTAGACGGGCAGTATTTCAAAAATCTTGTGTTAAGGGAATTTCCTGCCATGTTTAAAAAAGCCAAAAAAGGTTGCTCTCGTCTCTGGTTGCAAGATGGGGATCCGAGTCAAAATAGTGCAGCGTCAAGAATGGCAATGAAATCAATACGTGCAAAATTACTCTCAATACCTCCACGCAGCCCAGATATAAACCCAATAGAGAATCTTTTTCACCTCATAAAACAGCAACTGAACAATGATGCAATTGTGCAAAGCATAAAGGAGAGCTTTGAAGAATTTTCCACGAGAGTTAAACACACAATAATTAATTTTGATAAAAATCAAATTGACAAAATCATAGAAAGCATGGGTAAGCGTATCGAAATGATTGTATGTAAGAAAGGAAACAGAATCAGATATTGAACTAGGTTATTAAATATACTTGTATGATTGTCTGTAAAATGATATCTTTTTAAAATTATATGCCGAGCTTAATAAGCAATTTGTATTATTCTGTTCCCAATTGTCGGTTATACTTTGTTACCTGCAGGTAGATATATATGCTATCATTAGCCTACATGTCTATGAACATAAAATGTATCTTTTAAATATGAAGTATATCTTACAAATACAGTATACTTACTGCCCAAAGACAATTTTGTATATAAACGAAGCTATCATAATACAATAAGATTTTCTGTGTGTCACACTTCACGATTAACCACGGTTAACCATTTGTACGATGGCTTGCACGATTGACTTAAAAGTTTACCTTTGACAACTACACTCCGGATAGCCTTAGAAAGTTTTGCTTACAGAGTATACCGCAACACATAGCATATTAAGTCCAAGCCAACTATATTACGACGGCAACCACGATTAAGCATAATGTTTGAAAGGAAACCTGAACATGATCTATGTTTAATGCTATTGGTTAACCGTAGTTAACCGTTGTGTTGTACGTAAATAAAGGCACGGGATGGCTAATTTTACGTTGTATGTACAAATGCAAAGCATACAGGTCAATACTGAGAAAGTGAAGCATATCTGAATATATATTTTTTCTTAAATCCGTATTGAGCGAGCGGTTAATCGTCACGGTTAACCATTGGCAAACGACACGCTACAGCTACGTCATGCTGTGTCTATATCCATGCCGTAATAAAACCTATCAAATTACATATAATATCAGCCCAACAATTTCGAGTACAATACCAAGCTATCATTGACATGTTCATTATTGTTATTTCATCGGCTAAGGATAAGATCAGCAAAACACCTGGAACACGAATCAAGTTCCTTTTGTTGTGCTTCGAGGATTTGGCAGTTAAAGCGGAATATTTTCCATCGAACAGCCATCATCTCTGTCTCACGGTCATCAATACAGCCATTTTTCACATAACATATGGGATTCTTGGCAGTTGCAAAAATTGGTATGTCACCTGCGAAACATATATCTTTCGCATAGTGTGTCTTCGGCGCAGGTAGGTGGACTAATTGCCCTTCTAATAGCAGCAGTAGGTCGTGCCAAGGAATGATAGCTTGTGACCACCGGAAATCGTTTAAAAATAAACATTCGGCCTTCTCAGCGTCAACCCAAGCAAACGAACTTGATGCAGGATTTGAAAATGTTGTAAAAATTTTCGTGATCGGGTTTAGGATAAAGGTTTTGCCGCAATTGGCGGGACCAATAATCATAATATTACGATACTTTCCTCGTCCTTTTGTCAGCAAGCTTATTACAGCTTGTTGAAATGACCTGAGAATAACACCATTATTATCAAGCACTTCCTTTGCCAATTGTAACCAAAGTCCGTTACAGCCCTCGACGCAACTGCCTTCTCGAGCCTCATTTAGCAATTCAATTCTTGACTTCTCTCTACGAGCCCTTCTTTCCTTAGCAGATTCCATTTCCCAAGCTGTATCTATAACATCTGCGACAACTTTCGACCCGCGATTGACAATGAACTCAGCGATATCTTTCTTGCCTTCGTCTTTTTGCTCTTTTGCGAAAATTAAAAGTTCCTCTCTCGACCGAATATTCTTCTCGACAATTATTTCAGAAAGCTCGAAAGCTGTAAGACGCTTGCGTTTTTTGCTTTCCTCGCCATTGTCTTCATCCTCATCGCCACACTCGCCTTCCATCATGTCATGCGTGTAATTTGCCACTCTCTTTGCTCTCAGTCTACGCTTCTTGGTTGCCTGGGAAGTTTTCGGACAGTTTGCGGTATTTGAAA
This sequence comes from Muricea muricata, assembly GCA_963855995.1. Classification (NCBI taxonomy): domain Eukaryota; kingdom Metazoa; phylum Cnidaria; class Anthozoa; order Malacalcyonacea; family Plexauridae; genus Muricea; species Muricea muricata. Next base: position 28,331,888 of record OY979716.1, read on the forward strand.
GGTCAGGGTTACCTTCGCTCTCGAGCGCATCTTTGTCCTGTTTTGTTGTATATTTCCAAGCACTGTAATAGTTATCATGGACAGCAGAAAAGTGGACCGATATACCGTTGTGCTTCGACAGGTATCTCTTACTTGAAAGCCACCGTTGATTTCTGTTAAATTTGATGGCCATGTGATAGTGCTTTCCACCAGACGACTGGTGTTCTTCTTGGCTACAACACCACTGTTGAATGGACGCAGGAACACCAGAAAACGAAACGAGGACCGCGTCAGCAAATGAACGCCGTGTGAGAAATTTAACCAGGTCGGCTTGGCTATAGGTTATCAGATAAACTCTGCGAATACTTCTAGAATCTAACTCTTTTGACGTTAACGACTTTGCATTACTCTCTGCATCAACATCGGAGGTGTTTGCTGAATTAGAACTCATAGCTCCATCCTGTGCCATTTCATTACGTGATATTTTCATTACAGCGCATTACATGTTGTCATGGGTGAAGTAAATGGCAAGTGCTCCTGTCGCATTGTAACATAAAACCAGTATACCTGTACATCCGTTGCAAGTTTAACAGACATAACAAAACTGTCTAATGGTTTATCTACTTGTCTTGTGCTATTGATTACTTTATATGCATGTAAAACAGCAGAGTTTGCAAGATGAACATGTGGTTGCTTGCGTAGCATTTTACAGACAATCGTGGACAAAACTGTTAATAAAATTTATCGAAATCATAAATAAGTTCTTTAGAATAATGTTTAAACGGCTTTTTGACCCCCTTTCCCCCATTCAATGTTGGATATATTGACTTCGCATTACACACGAACCAAACCCAACATTGTTCAGGGGGAAGGGGGGTTATAGCATATAAAACACACGAATTAATTCTGATAACACCGAAATTGTATGTATCTGTAAATTTTATTAACAGGTTTTGTCCACGATTGTTGATGGTGTTTTCGAGAAGTTCATCAACAATACTGGTGAGTTATGTGTGATGCCTGCAGATGCTAGTGAACTAAGCCTTAAAGCAGAGACATTTGCTCATTATACATTCCAGAAATCTAATCAACAACTTATGGTCACTGACATTCAAGGTGTCAATTATTTCCTGTGTGATGCAGAAATTGCAAAGGCTGAGCTGGAGGACCCTGAAGACCAATCAATTCGTTTCTGCACTGGTAATTTGTCAGATGCAGCAATTAGATCCTTTTTTACTTGCCATAAATGCAACATATATGGTGAGATGCTAAAACTTTCAAAGCAACAATAAACCAACTTTAAATTAATGTGGATTGTATAGAGTGTTTTTATGTATGGTTAATTATTCCCATACCTGGTGTTCATTATCCGCTGTGTTGAACATCAGTACTTCAAAGTCAGACACCAACATGGCCGCTGTAACACCACATGAAATTAGCGTATATATCCTGTATATTGATAAGAGACTGAAAACTGACTCCATGATCATATAATCATATGTTTTGTTATTTGTTTTGCCAGTTGTCTAATCACTTTATTCCATTACCATTTTGTAGTGTTTATAAATTAATAATATAAATATGTTATCTTGTAAGTGGAGTTTGTTCCCATTCTAGGGAAAACTTTATAAACAAAGTGTAATATTTTATCTGACAAAAGATCAAAATGGGTTATGTCCAAATGTGATCTTCTAAATACAAATATGCATTGGAAGCCTGGGCTGGCTCAATGTCCTCTGTATTTGGGATGTGTCTTTGGCATTCTTGGCGAAAATCTTCATCTAAAAAGTCATCATTAGCATCCAGTACATGAGAAAACTCAGCCACTTTTTGTAGTTGCTGATCGGTTACAGGAATACCACACTTTTCCCCACCATGTTGCTCTGGACATGTGTATATATGTTCTGGCACATCAGTAGGAAGCTCCTTGCCCTTTTGTTTTCTCACTCCATGATTATTCCACACTGATACCCTGAACACATCAAGTTCCTTTTGTACCACAGGAATATAGACATACGCTAGCATGTTTCTGCAAATAAAAAGTGCCACGGTTTTAGTTAAACAACTGTGTGTCCTACAATCATATTTCGATCAATACAGAGTTCAAATTAGTCAAGAAAAAAAACAATGTGCAATAATGTGGCTCTGATATTTTGCACATTGACTGGAAAGTGATGTGCAATTTCCACTATCTGGTCCAAAATCATGTGCAAATGGTGCACCTCCAATAAATTTCTCATTTAAGAACTCATTTTGGGCTTAGTTGAATTAGTAATTACATTAAGGAGTGGAGCAATAGTGCATGCACAAGCTTGCTCTTCAGAAGTGATTATCATTCCTGCATTCCAAAAGTCTAATTAGTGCATAGAATTCGATATATTGTAGATGCATGGATATATATTAATTTACTTGGAACTATGACACTTGATGGAGATCATGCATTGTGGGTTAAAAATTGCAACATTTCATGAATAATATATGGCGAGGGTGTGCCTTTCAGTTTCATTGCTTGGATCATAATAGCCATCTTCAAGCAAAGATTTTAATTGCTCCTTGAAGTAGCCTTCCATTCTGTGTAATAACTCTCTGCACCATCTCTCGATCTTGTTTTTCGTGGAGGGTCCATATAGAACACAGTCATCTCCATTCTCCAGATCGCCATGCTGTGCTCATAAATAACTGTGGATAGTACACATCACACCTGTTTCTGTTCCCCTATCCACACGTATTCTTGAGGGTAACACTATAAAATACAGAAAATGTTACACTTATTTTTGTACAATAATGTCAATATGATATATGATTGTGCTCAAAAAGGGTGCTAAAACAATGCCTGTGAATGATTATTTCAAATGCTACTCAAAATGCATTTAGGACTCAAAACAAGGTACAGTACATCCAAGATGGCTCAGAGCAGCCAACATTAAAAGCTAACTTGTTTCTATGTTATATAAATTTTTTTTGGTTGTTGATCTTTAACGGGAGCATATTTGAGGGAGAGTCATACTCGATGCTTAATAAAGGGTATATATAATAATAATCTAAAATTGAAGAACCTTAAGAATTTTAAAGATAAAGGCAAATATTATATTACCTCTACTTTGGGATAGAAAGTCGAAGTAGAATCTGCCAACAATGCCCGGATTATTGTTAGAAGTCCATACTCTCAAGAAGTTTACTCTGCTGCTGAAAGTATCCTGGGCACCATAGATGCATAGTGGGAATACAGACTTTTGAAAACCACACAGTTTATCGTGCCCATCAAGTGACATTATAAAATCAGCTCCCTAGATAAGAAAATCGTCACATTTATTAATATAATGTTAAGCGCAACAAAATATGCAACATTTATACGCTTACAGTCGATGTGAATGCTCCTTTCCTTCATTGGCGTTTTGGTTGTCCCACACCACCCCTGTCTTGTAAACCTTGAGGGTTGACATCGACCATCGCGTCGTACACAACGTTTCTAGGTACATTCAATGTGTGTACTTCACGAATTTTCTTGTGTAAAGCACGATAGCCTAGGAATCTTCCTGGCCCATTCATCTCTTTTTCCACAGCACATGTGACATCGTCAATTTTTGTGTCGTATTCGATGTATTTTATACCAAAATGATGCAGGCGACGTGAGAGAGTTCTTACACTCCACGATACATCGGATACTTCACTTTTAACAAATCCACAATTTCTGTTTGATGCAAATTCTGGCCTACATACGCTTTGAGGTCGTCTTTTAACTCCATATTGCCTTCCCATTCATTCCTTATCCGAGTCGCTATGTTGGAATATCATGCCCGAAAGGCCTTATGGTCTATGGCGTCTCTGAGCCATGAAGAATCGCTATGGCGTCAATGGGCCATGTAGCATGATTTTTTATTCTTTATAAATATTGCTATGGCGTCGATGGGCCATGGCGCACATTTTTATTTTTTTAAATAAATGCAGTAGAACTAAAATAAGAATAAATAAAAACAAGAAAAAAATAAAAAAAGAATAATAAAAAAATATCACTAAAATATAATTTAAAGAAGTAATATAATAAATAATTATTTAAAAAAAAATAAAAAATCGTCATCATATTTTATATTTATCTTGGAAAAAACATGACAATTTCGTAAAAACTACTATGGCGTTAATGGGCCACCATACTGCTGTGTGCAAAGCCAGTGGGCTCACCCTACTTTTTTCTTTTACCCTGTCTAATGCCAAGTGCTTTTACTCATCTAAGAGAGCACTACACGTAATGGGTTCAAGGTGCCAAGTTGAAATAATTTTGTTGTGGATAAAAACAATCATATATACTCATAAATATTTCATCCTACCTACAATATATGATCTGAAGTCACAACATGGTTTTGTATATCCCTGGGGGATAATGTTATCATTATGGGGGAGGGGTGCGTATTAGAGTGAGGCTTAATAAATTTGTTCATCTAAAAGGGGGACTTCTTGGAGAGGGGTTCAGGTACTGTTTACAGCTTATTTTGTTCTACATAAGTAAGTGGCATATCAGGCTTTAGAGTGGAGTTGGCAATGTCTTGACATGGCAATAGACCCTAGGTTAGAGGTTAGGGGCTGGGTAGCGTGTGGGTTATTTTGATACACTGTAATGAGGGTTAGATGAAGTCTATACCACTAAAACTGCTGTTTATTGTGAGTGGTAGACAGAAATGCTACATTCCCTACTGGCACTTGCCTAGTTGACTGAGGGCCTTGCAGAGACTTACGATCTGACGCTTCTGTAATCTCAAAATTTGGTACAGGGTCGCTCAACTTGGGGGTTCAAATTCCTCTTCGCTGCATCGTTGGTATTGTTTACTCATGGTTGAACAGCCAACAGTCCTCACTACATTAGGCACTTTGGATCTGGGTTTTCAAGTTTTTGGTAGGTGCTTGTTCGTAAGCACACACTTTTTACATATGCTATCAGCAGTTGCTCACTTGCACTAGGAAAAATCACTTGGCACGTGGTGCGGCAGGCCTCGTCCACTTTCTCCAGACACAATCGTTGTTCACTCTGTTTCGCCTTGTCCCACTCAGTCTTTAATATGAAAGTCAGAGGCCTCAATGGTTTTGCACCACTGCCCTGGGGTCCACAGTTCATCATTCCCTGATGGCTGCAATCAAATTGATAGAGTGTCCAGCATGTTGTGTATATCCACAAGCACTCTCTGTTTGCTGACCCTGCATGTTGTGAAAGGAAAAACACTTTTTTGTAATTTTACCTACTCAGTAAAACACTACAATACCCAGTTGGCACATTTTGATTGCCCACAGCTGTTGATTTATCCAGCTACTGAGCTATGCAGGCTATTCCCCCCCCCCCCGCCCTCCAATGCAGAAGCATGTTAACCATCTTGTATAGTCCATTTAAAGTTGTAACTTTTATTATGATTTCTGGAGTCATTTTCTCCCTTTAATGGATGTAAAGAAGTGAACCACTCATGAATGTTTGGGGGAGCGAACATGCACTTTAGAAATTGCAAGTGTAATTTATTAATAAAGATTTTGCAAACCTGGTTTGAGTAAAAGATTTTCTTTGCTCAGAAAGCTCTTTGTGTATATAATTTTTTCCAAACTTTTGCATTACATTTCTTTTTTGGTGCTTCCCATGCGTCCTTGTCGTCAAGCGAAAAACAATTTGCAAAAATCATACTAATAAAGGTTTTCAGAGCAGCATTGTTGTAACTAATATGTTGACAGTAATCGACTTGTTTTTTAAACAACTGATATTGCACAAATGGATAATTGTAAAATCTCTTTGATGTTCCTTAATATAGCTATTAATAAACTAAATAAAGGTACCTGGTCATCGTCGTTGCAGGATCACCCAAACTTTTAACTTCGTCTTTACAGACCCCCTGCAATTGCTTTTTGAGATTTTCACTGTGTGCCTTTCGACAGCTATTACAAATTGCTAAAAAAAGCAACATAGTTGTAAGACTCACGCCAACATGTAAAGTTAAATATAATTGCTAATACTGAAAGCAAAATAGTGGTACTTACGCACTCCAATGGGAACCAAAACACCAAACACTTTCCAAACGTTTTGGGCGATTGTAAGAGTGAATTGTAAGATCTGTTTTGCCTGTCTTGTGTCCTAGCTCCCTTGTGGCCAGGGTACTTGCATGCGTTTGGCTTCGACCAGTATTGACCAAGATGTGCAAGGTGCTTGGCACAAATAGACATCCCTCTTTTGCATCTTGGGCATAGAAAACAACCCTAAACATGCTAATATCAAAGCTCCCCCAGAAATGGCTTCACAGCCTAAATGACAGCGAGACAAATGGCTGCTTATATCACTAGTGTAATTGTCCACTGAGACAAGTTCTGCTTTGCCCTGAAATTCTCCACAATCTCTGAATTCTAGCGTTTTCAAGTCAACATAGTTATAGCTTGCTTGTTCTCTACCCTTTTCATCAAGGGACTGAGTGTCACATTGCACTTCATTTACCAGCTAACTGCAAAAGTAGGGATAGGGTGGGGATTAAGGTGGACAAAAACAACTTGCGTTGTTATTGTTTTCAGATCTAAGGTGGCTTGCCGATGCATTTACAATAAAAACCCACGAATGGAACCATAGCTCGGTGGATACTCTTATACAAAAAATGCACACTTTTGTTCACAATTCTCTTGAACTATTCAGGGATCGACTAACTGCATACCTTCAAAATGCAAATGTAGAAGAACCAGGAATTCAGGATATTTTAAATCTGTTAATTACCAAAGAGAACATTATATCAAATCCATTTCTTGGGACGGAAACAAAAGCTGAAAAAGAGAAAATATGGAGGGAATCATTTGAAATTGTGGTATGTTGTCTATGTCACTTGTTTGTACTCATTAAATATACTGTATCTTCCATTCTGTTCTGACAATATGTAATCACATGAAACCCTGGTCTAGTCTATTTCTACGAAGGTGGCATGAAATTGGTCCACATCTTTTTTATTGCAGAAGCCTGTTTTTAGAGTTTTGCGACAACACATTCTACATGGTGTGCAGCAGAGAACTGTTGACGAAGTTATTTAAATACCATTTTTGAAGTCCTCAGAGAAATTGTTGAATGATTCATCCATCATGAATGAGGTAAAATACTTGTAAACTTATGTTGCCAAGTCATTTAAGGCAATAGCACCTGCAATGATGCAATGATATAAAACGCATAGTTTTCATCCAAATTTATAATTTCATCTTCCCAATATTTTCATAGGTACTGCATTCACATTGCAGAGAGGATGATCTCTTAGCTGATTATTGTGATGGAACAGCAACGAGGAACACCTTTATTTTCTGCTGGTTCGACAGCTTTGCAAATTTAGTTGTATTACGATGAAGTGGAGATTGGAAATCCACTAGGTAGCAAAACTGGAAAACATATAAACTTGGTAAAGAACATAATTTTGCTTTTTGTTATACCTTTTTGAACTAAAATCCAATTAGAGTGTTTTTTATTTAGGTGTTAATATCTGTATTTTATTGTATACCTCATGACTTTTTAAAAGTTTGTAGGGATGTTTTACTTCACTTTAGGAAATATTTCCCCTAATACCGGTCTCAGCTGAAAGTTATTCAGTTATTGGCTGTATCAAAGCAACCCATCATTAAGAAATATGGCATAAATAGTATGTTGGAAACATTCATGAATGAACTTAGTATAGTCTTGGGCAGGTGCAGTATGTTGTATTGATGTGACAGTGTTCATGTGTAGAACTTGATATTATTGCACCATAATGTTCATATTTCTCTTTATAATTCTAGGATGAAGGTCATCAGTTCAATATAAATGGAACCTTGAAATCGTTCCGAGGTACCTCAGGTGACAACCTTGGCTCACAGGAGATTGGCGGTTTTAAAGCCCGCCGCACACGAGTGCACTTGTCGTGCGTACGTGTTATTCGTAACAAGTTGGATCGAGAAAGTTTTCTCGTGTGCGGGCAACATTTATGGCATTTTCGTCATTCGTGACATGTAAACCAAATATCAAACATGTTTGATATTTTTCGTCATTCGTGACAAAAAAATCCTCGTGTGCGGCGACCAAACGACAAGTGCGCTTGAACAGGACAATGTGTGCATGCGTGCAACTAGCAGAATAATTAAAAACAACATGTAGGGCGAAAACAATTCTTAAAATATCTTCAAATGAGCCTCTGTCCATCCTGTGGAATTGGCGAAATTGCTCTGGATCCTTCCTTTCCAATTCTTGTAATAAATGATCACGGACACCTTGTGTCTGTCTTCTTTGCAACCAGCGTTTAGTCCATTGTCGACGACAGGCTGCCCTTGAACGCCTCCAACGTCTTCACAAAAGAAGGACTAAAAGCAATATTTTTTCATCTTCAGAATTGTCTTCGTGATTTTGATCTGTGTTTTGTTTTTAATTATTCTTCTAGTTGCACGCATGCGCACATTGTCCTGTGCAAGCGCACTTGTCGTTTGGTCGCCGCACACAGGGATTTTTTGTCAGGAATGACAAAAAATATCAAACATGTTTGATTTACATGTCACAAATGACGAAAATGCCGTAAATTTTGCCCGCACACGAGGAAACTTTGTCGATCCAACTTGTCACAAATAACAAGTACGCACGACAAGTGCACTCGTGTGTGGCGGGCTTAAAATTGGTCGTACTGCTAATCTCAAATGCAGAGAATGTATGGGTACTTCGGATGATATTGAAACAATGGTAAATATTACATTTCCTCGTTATTTGTGAGGATGAGCTTGGTCTAAAACTTACTGTGGTATCTTTTAGAAAATAGTATTTAGTATGTTTTCCAAACAATTTGTCCTGACCAACATTTTACTTGATAATTAGGAAAAATTAAAATTGACTAATTTATGTTTTGAATAATACAGCAATCAGACCTGCATGATATTATCGACATCTAAGGCTTTCCACTAGATGTCAAATGTGATTTATAGAAATTTTATTCTTATATTTGTATACAACATTAATACAATGGTACATTTAATAAGCTAAAGTTAATAGTGTTAAATTAATATTAATGCAGCACCAATTTCAAGCATTTTTGTGTCATTGATTCAATCATGTGAATCATATTGTATTATTTACCAATGATTAAAAATATATTAAAAATAACTTATGTTGGTACACTAGACCTTTCTGGTAATTATGTCACAACTATAAGTAATTATGACCAATGTCGATGCATTGTTGAGTCAGAAGATGACATAACTGCTCTCTTTGGTATTTGCCACTCATTCATACTAAACAAGTCTTAGTATTTTTATGTCATTGGTGGATTGTTTGGACACACAATGCATGACCTAGAGGAATTTATGCAATATGAAGCTAAAAAGCTTTTAAAACATGCAATTTTAAATGAAAGATACCAGTATAATCATGGTTTAAACTTTCAATACCTTCATTTGTTTATCAGTACAGCTATACTTTTTAAACTTCTTGAAATGAATGTGTATAATGTTTTGTTTTTGACAAAAATTACTTACTATTTACTTCAATTTGCTGTATTATTCCAGGTATGTTACTCTGGATGAACTGTACAAACCCATCTTATCTCATGATTTTGGGTATTACAATGACAATAACAAGCCATCTCCCATAAAACCAAGAACATTTAATGCAAGTAATAATTCCCTGAAACGATCAAGTAAAGTGTGTATATGTTTTGTGCACAATTGTGAAAGAGACTTCGTTCCAAGATTGTAGTTTGATAAATATGCAAAACTAACTAGTTTTTTGTTTCACTCGGTGTGTTGTTACAGTGGATTCATCTCTACAGTATAATATACTATATAACTTCCTGATGCAATTTCAATTCCATTTAGCATCACAGGCATGGTCTCCTGGAATACATTTACCTCTTCTGCTAGGAACGAGTATTCCAAAAATGGATGAAAAATACAAGCTGTTTTTGCTGCTGCTTAAAATAGTAGGTCTTGTGTTTTCACAACTGATTAGCAAAAACCAGATCAACTACTTGCAGTCAATAATTAAAGAACATCATGGAAAATTTGTTCTCTAATATCCTAGTGCTTCAGTAATACTAAAAATGTACTACTTTACTCACTACCCAAGAACTATGTTGAGGTACTGGAAATGTGGCTAGGTGTAAAAGCCAATTGCGAGACACAAAGTTAAAAAGTTCTTTTTAAATTTATAGACTTGGCCCCATGGTCAGTTCCTGGTGTATGTGGTATGAATCCAAGAACACATGCGTCAAACAAGTTGCCCTTGCCAATTATGTTAATGTTCTGTTGACAGTGGCAAACATACACCAAAACCTGCAAGTTTTTTTTTACTCTAATGAAGCTGGAAGGAATGCTATGAATCAAAAAGCCATTGCTGTTTGGACCAGGTAATTATGTCTGTAATAATGTTTCAAAATAAATTGGGATTTTCACTATTAAACATGGAAATAAGCTTAAACACGAAAACAGCGCTGAGGGTCATGACCACTCAGGCTCGGTTTCATGTTTAAGCCTATTTTCTTATTTATTGGTCAAAATCCAACATTCTTTTTTATGCATGTGGACGAAGGATGTCCTGTGCCTCTGACCATTGCCTGTGAGAAATAAACTTAAAATCCTAAGTTGAAAACAGTGTTAGCTGTGACATAATTACAGGAAAGGTCTATTGATTTAATGTCTTGTTTTTATTAGTACATATTGTATAGGTTAAACTTTGTCCTGGTATTACAGTAACTCAGTTGCAACTTAAGGATTCTAAAGTGCAAGCATTCCCTAAAGGAGTTTGCCATACTTCCTATGGTATGGACCAGAGAAGTACTATCCACCCATTCTGTTTCTGGGCGGCAATCCAATGCTCGTAGAAAAAGGGATGCAAAGCCGCAGTTGGATGTTGCAAAAGTTGACAGCATATGTAGTGAGTTAAAAACTTACAATATAAAACTTAAAATATACTGATCATAATTATTTGCTCTTTCATTTTTGCATGCTGAGAGAAAATGTCCTGGAACCAACAACAGAATCTCTAGCATTCCATTTTACTTTTATATCAATGGTGGCCCCCAGCAGCAAGGTTTTATCAAAATACTATGGATTACTTGTACTTAATGGAGATAAAACTTTGCTGCATGCTGATAACTAAAGATATAAAAACTGAGAAAGATTGTAAAATTTGCTGTTTCAATTAGCAATTTATTTTAAGCAAAAACTCTCTATTACTTGAACATGCTTTCATTAATTACAGTATTTTGTTAAAGTTATCCTAGTGTAATTGAAACACCTACATAGTTGCATTTTACTTAATGAATAAAAAAAAACAAGTTAAAGCTTTTTAAATATGTTTAACGTGAGGCAATTTTTTAAAGACGGATTACAGTCCGTTCTGCGCATGTGCGTCGGTTTGTTTTGATACATTATATGCTCTTGATCATGAAGTATTTCCTGTCATGAATATATTACTCACACTATCCTTTTCTAATGACGCGCAAAAATTGCAGAGATTGAAACACTGCACTGCATCTTTTAATTTAATTACCAATGTATCATATATCACACAATATGATCACACGGATGTCGGATGTAATTATCACTGGTTTATCTTTCTCCTAACATCATGGCTGAAGCTTTTGATGAGAGTTTTAATACTGTTGAAGAACTAGAGATAAGCCAGATAGAAGAGCTCGCATCTGTCTCGAATTTCGACAACCTTGCAACTTGTTCGTGTCGCGGGAATTGTATCCGAGAAAGAGGAAGAAACTTTTGCCCATGCAAAAGTTTGAATCAACATTGTTCGAGCGTGTGCCATGTGGGAAATCACATGTGCTTGAACAATCGTAGAGAGTAATAGTGATGATTGACCCACCCCTCAATTTCCATAGCCCCTCCCCCTATACTTTATGACCAGTCCCTTAGCTTCCATTAAAAAAAGCCAACATTGAAAATTCTGTCACAATACTGTTGTGTTGCTCGAAACAGAACACTAGTTTTGACCATAAATCATCTTTTACATAATATACACCTACTGCACATGATTATTAGTCTAGAACATTGTTGGATGAAGAAAATAAATTTGGATTTACAAATGTTTGTCAAATAAATTCTTTGTACATTTCAAAATGTTAGTAAAAAAAATGTTGGCTGTTTCGCTCAATGTCAGAGCTCATCAGCATGCCTAGAATCACTGGCAAATATTCTATTTGGTCATTATACAGGTAATGTAGTCAGCAATCTTTTTTAATTGTATATCAAATAATAAAAAAAGGACAATCTAGTATATAAAAAAAACATCACTATGAACAAAGGAACATAGTGTACACTGTATAAGCCAGTGACTCAGACATGGACAGCCTGGTCCTTGATTGGACCTGGGGGTTTGAAATCAGAGTTTTCATTCTCTTAGATGGACTGTCTTCCAAGGCTCATGAGCTCCATCTACCCAAAATAAAGTTCTAACAACACCATTACTCGAATCTGGATTGGTGCATTTCCACAAGAGACTGCACAGAAGGTGGTGGAATTGCTGAGATATTAGGTGCAATTCTTCTGGGATCCTCACCCAAAACACCAATTCTTTGGCTTACAGGCACATGGGAGGTATTCTTCTTCTCAAACACCTTTCTGATAAGCTCAGGTATGTAATGGTATGTTTTGAGTTCCAAAACCTTCACAGCACACCACTGCTTTGTTCTTTTGCTATATTTGCATTCCCACCTAGATTAGCAATAATATGATTTTGACTATTGGCTCTAAATTCAGCTATTCTTTCTTATTAAAAGATAACAAACCGTAGGTGACAGTTGAAGAAAGAATAGATTGTTATACATAGGAGTAAATTACTTTGGTCAACCATCAGCTGTAGTAGCAACTGCTCTATCACGATGAAAGTTGAAATCGATGGCCGCCAACTGGTTATGCATTCAATATGCTACAAATCTGCAAATCAGTATTTGTGAGTTAGGTCATATACATATTGTATTACCACATAACAGCTTACAAATTTTAGGAACCAATTATTTTTATAGCTTCACAGCATAATAGATGCCAAATAATCTGGGATTTCATATAATTTTTATCTAATCTACAATGAAATATATTTTCTCTATATTCACTGACGTGTATGAGTGGTGCTTTGGGGCGTACATTAGTATGTGATTGTGGAACGATTCCAAAAATCCCGTGTGTCTAAACAGAAAAAAATTGAATTCAATAGATTCAAACAAAGTTGTAAGTTACCATTTTATCTGAATTAATGGATTACCTAAAGTTGATGTAGTACGGAATAGTATTCAGGAACTGTTTACCTAAAATGATCTTAGTGAGTGCTTTGTGAGGAGGTGAATCTTTCTTCCGCCAGGGTTTACTCCGTTCATCCTCATTTAGTGGGGCATGATCACACTCTCCACCATAGTTGCCTTCTTCCAACACCCATTCATGTTCATTGACAACATGATGTAGAATGCCAATCCACATATCCTGTAAAATAAAAACACTGTCACTATAAAGTGTAATACCAACAATTGCATAATTATAAGAATTTGTCATCAAATTTCATCTTGCCTTGAAAGTTTTAGAATCATTTTTGCAATTCTTTGAGCAGTACCAGAAATGGTTTCAGACTGAAGGTCCCAAAAGGTTTTCATTGTGTTTGGATTTTGCAGCCTACAGACAATTACAGCATTGTATTTCAGTTTGGTGAAAAAGGTTTAGGTCAAATATAATTCCTCTACAATATGCACCATATACTTGTTTTTCTTTTGAAATATTCAGAGCTTTCCCAGTAGAATATTAACATAGGATGACAAAGGCACAATGCTCCTTAATAGGTTAACATTAAAACATTACACAACTACCAGTTTAAAATGCATGCAACCAGATTACACTACTGCCAGTTTAGAATGCATGCAACCAACACACATTTGATATTTCAATGTTATCACCATGCTCATTAATTAACCTACAGCATTGATTTTCTTCGTGATGGATTTCCCTCCATGCCAGACATCATGCTGGTGCTTTATCTCCTTATACTTTTCAGGTCTTTCTGTAAATTTAAACAAATGTACATATATGGAAAACACTCATAGATAACTTAATAACCCCCAAAAAAATATATTGTATTCAAATGATTTCCATTTCAATCATTATTGATACATTGTATTAGCTTACTCATCAATGCCCCAATCTAGGGTGGCCATCAGTGACAACTTCACTAATGCACATAGCTGATGTAAGCAACTTGTCCATCCCCCTCTCAAATCCAATTCTCTCCATGTTGGTACTTTTTCCTGCGGCCTTCCTTACATCAACTATATTCATCTGCAGAATAGCTTTGTCATTCATGTCTGCAAGGCTATAAGTACAATATTGGGCTGAATGACCAGGCGAGTCGTTTTGCCCATCACCACTCAACAGGACTTCCTTGCCAGATTGTTCATTCCAGAGCATACTCCTTTGCTGCTCCCAGAAAACATTTACAGCAAGGGCAATGTACAAACTCTGATACTGATAAAACAGTGTTTTTGAAAAATACTGAATATTACAGAATTTGAACATCATCCCTATTTTTGTAAATGAATTTCCAGAAAGCAGCAAAGAAGCTAGAATTAGATTCCCAGCTCTAACATTGCTGCATGTTGGCTGAGCTGCCCATCTGCCACCAAAATGCCCAGCACTACATCTCTAAGACACAACAAGGCAGGTGCCCACATATGTTTTGGTATACTGAAGTGCACGGCTACAACCTTCTCTCCTACAAATGCTACCATAGTGATCAGTTAGCAGAGGGACATGAGTACATCAGTATAAACAATACACTTTTCACCAATGATTGCCTCCTCTGGTGACACTTTAAGCACTTTAGAGGCACTTTCTACTTCCTCAGGTGTTGATCCATCAACATCTTCATCATGGCCTTCAATAGTGGTGTTAAAAACCTCGTGTTCTATTGATGCTTCAGTATGAGATATTCTGTAAATACAGTAACTTATGTCAATTTAATTTCTCACAAAATATTACTAGTACTATTCATACCCTATGCTGCAGTTGAAAATTGAAGTATCAGCCCTGCAATCATGTAGAATTTACAATTGTAAATTAACATACTCTGGGTTTCCGCCTACAACAGGAGGAACAATTTCTGGCATGATTGTCTTCTCTTCCTCATCGTCAGATTCTCCTTCGCTGGCGGTTGAATTTGTAAGTGTTTCGTCAAACCTACAAGGCATGATAACAAAGAATGCATACTGAGTAATTTTTTGTATAATATTCAAATTTTTTGAGCAAATTATGTAAATAATTATGCGATCGGACTTGACGAACCTTTAAGATCTCGCAGTTAATGGATAACTATGGCAGTCGGACATCAATCGTCGTCGAATTTATTTCGATGCTGACATTCTGGGTGTTGAGGATATCACTACAAACGGATTTGTATAGGTAATAGTATAATTTCGAGTGCAATTACCGATAAACAAGCACGAGTGAGTTTTTAAAAACTGCAAAATAGCACGAGTCCGAAGGACAAGTGCTATTTGCGGTTTTTAAAAACTCACAAGTGCTTGTTTTCCGTAATTGCACGAGAAATTATACTATTACTTATTAATAATATAAAAAGGAAATGTCCAAACAAACATTTTGTACCTACAACTTCGCATTATGCAAGTGCACTCATTCTCGAATTTCTTCGCTTAAAAAATTCATGTTTACAAAAGCCATGGCTAAAAGTTTTATGTACAAAGTTCCAGCATACTTTAGAGTTTGTTTTGGGATCATAATTGTCAGAGAAGAATCCCAAGTTGTGTTGAAATTTCGACGAAATCTTTAAGCAAACGTGAAAATTCGGCCGCCATAATTTTTGGTTTTTCAGCGAGTAAATCCCATCGCTCAAAGAGCTTATTACAGATTTTTGCACTGTTGTTACAGATTTTTGCACTGTTGTTACAGATTTTTGCACTGTTGTTACAGATTTTTGCACTGTTACAGATTTTTGCACTGTTCTGGGTGATGTTTGGGATTAACTGCACTCGAATCAACCAATCACAGCCCAGAAACATTTCCTTGTATATTTTTAAATTAATAAAAAACCTGGATGTATAAAATAACTTACTTCCCACATTCATTCGTCATGTCTACTAACCTGGTGATGGGAAATTTCCTGTGCTATGAGTACGATCTCTGGCCTCAACGTTTGGTGTTGAATGCAGGACTGCAAAGATACAAAACAGACAGTTGTTACACAGAAATATCATACCAATTTTCTAAACAAGTGAAACTCCTTACGCTTAAATGCTTAACTTTAATATTACCCGGTGAAATTGGATCAAAAATCCTGGTCTGTGGACCATGTGGGGTTGATTGTTCATCGCCGGACAATGGCCACATTGTTTCGGTTTGGGTCTCTGCATTGCTAAAAACATCACAGAAGGTACAGAAGACAAAAAACGTATAAAAAGCAGAAATAATATGTGAATCACGCAATATCAATATTATGCATACCATGTCTTTTTCGCAACAAAATTTTCAAGGAGAAACTCGGCGACGTCCTTGTCTGTTTTAATACCGTGTTTATCTTGAAACTCTCTCCACTTTTCAAAAGCTTCAAACAAACTCACTCTGGAAGCATTCCGTTTTCTATCGTATTCCTTTCTCGCTTCAGACTGGCTAGAACGGCTTGTATTAGAAGGATTCACTTTCAAACTTGACGCTCTTGAATCAGCCACCACTCCTAATGGCAATACAAACTGGCCGCGCGTGTATATATTACGCCATCGGACTAGGAACGAGAATTTTACTTCCAGAGTGGCCCACTCAAAACAAAATTCTCACACATGCGCAGAACGGACTGTAACCCGTCTTTAATACTTTGAAACATAGTAAACATATTAGATGAAATACTGCAAACCTCAATATAAATAATGTTTTTTAATGACTTGGAAAAATGGTGGCACTTAAGGATGATGTATGTAAGAGAGCTTATTACACGATTGACACGGTTTGTTTTGTTATTCATAGACCTTTATTTAGCATAATTGCTTGCAATTTTCATTCTCTGTCTAAAAGCACAGGGAGGGATTTGATATTCAGCAGGGAAGAGCAAGGGTGATGAATTGAATTAAATTCCAATTTCATTTTCATCGACTGTATACAAAACTTGCACGACAATATATGGATATTGTCTTGGAACTCCAGGACAATATACAGATATTGGCTTATAAACTCAATAGACCATTTTCTTAAATTTCTTTTGTTTTTCTTCACATTTCAACTTTCATGTAATGATAACATTCGGAAGTATTTTTACTTAAAACGCTTTGCTCTTCTACTCTAATATTTAATAGGAGAGATGGTGTTCATGGGTAGCTTCGCAGGGAGAACTCATAATTTGAAATTCCATATTATCGACAAAGCAGCAAAGCCCGTTGCTAGGACTTCAAGATAGTCTTGGTTTGCAACTTATAGTAATCAAAGAAGTCGAAGAAGTCAAATCGGTTCAAGCAGCTCCGTCATTGACGACAACGATTCCAAGTTCAACGCTAACCAAAGCAAGTATTCTTGATGAGTACCGAGATCTGTTTAATGGCGAGTTAGGAAAATTACCGATGCAATATAAGATGAAGCTGAATCCTGATATTAGACCAGTGGTTAGACCACCGAGGCGGTTTCCAGTTGCATTTCAAGACAAAGTAAAACAAGAGCTTGATGCTATGGTCACAAAAGGAGTTATTGCGCCTGTCACAGAACCAACCGAGTGGGTGTCCCAGATGGTTGTAACACAAAAGAAAGATTCTGATGCAATTCGAATTTGCATTGATCCGAAAGACCTCAACAAAGCTATACAAAGAGAACACTACCCTATGAGAACATTTGAGGAAGTGATAGCCCGAATGCCAAAAGCGCAGTATTTCACAACGTTAGATGCTTCTCATGGATTTTGGCAAATTCCTTTGGATCACGAGTCAGCATTAAAAACTGCATTCAATACACCTTACAGATGCTATTATTTCAAACGGTTGCCGTTCGGTATAAAGTCGGCTCCCGAGATAATCCAAAAAGCTATGGATCAGATGTTCAGCGGTTGCCCATGTGAGATTATAGTAGATAATACTCGTTTGGGGAGAAACAGAAGAAGAACATGATCATAAGCTATTGCAAGTTCTGCATCGAGCACAAGAAGTTAATCTCAAGTTAAAGGTGAAGAAATTCCAGTTCAAATCAAAGCAGCTCGGATATGTTGGGCATGTTTTCACCAGTGAAGGCGTGAAAGCCGATCCTGAGAAAGTCCGTGCCATCGTGGAGATGCAGACACCAGATGACGCAAAATCTCTTCGACGTTTCTTAGGAATGGTGACGTATCTATCAAAATTCATTCCACAGCTGAGTGAAGCTGCAGCACCGTTGCGTACATCAATTCGAGAAGGAGTACCGTGGTCTTGGTGTGATGAGCAGCAAAAAGCATTCGACAAGATTAAAAGTGCTATTACCACTGATCCAGTCCTTCAGTTTTACGATGTACAGCAAGAAGTCACTTTAACGTGTGATGCTTCAAGTCATGGTCTGGGTGCAGCATGTCTACAAGATGGTAAGCCGGTTGCTTACACATCTCGAGCATTATCAACAACCCAAAAGAAGTACACACAAATTGAGAAAGAGATGTTAGCCGTGGTCTTTGCGTGTAACAAGTTTCATGATTATATTTATGGACGGCAGGTAACGATAGAAACAGATCATAAACCTCTTGAAACCCTGTTTAAAAGATGCCTGTCCTCGGTTCCTCAGAGATTGCAGAAGATGATGATGCAGCTTCAGCGTTATGACCTGAAGGTTGTTTATAAGAAAGGATCGGAGTTGTATATCGCAGACACACTTTCTCAAGCACACATGGAAGAAACTGCAGCAGAAGATGGATATGAAGTTCTGATGGTAACTCCCATAGCACCACATCAAATGGTCGAATTGAAGAAAGAAACAGCTTCTGACCCACAACTGGCAAAGCTGATAAGTACAGTAAAAAATGTATGGCCAGAATCACTGAAAGAAACAGATCCAGAGATTCAGGAGTTATTTAATTTCAGAGAACAGTTGATTGTACACAACGACATTGTATACAAAGGCGAAAAAATCGTAGTTCCAACGTCTTTGAGACCTGAGTATCTCAAGCAAATTCACCAAGGAGATCCTAGTACAGAGGCAATGAAGAATAGAGTGCGAGATGTATTTTATTGGCCGTCATTATCCAAAGATGTTGACGTCTTGCAGTCGCAGTGTTCGGTGTGCAACGCCTATAAGCGACATCAACAGAAAAAGCCTTTGAGGATTCATGAAGTTCCAGCTCGACCTTGGTCAATTGTTTCATCTGATCTCTTCGTATGGAACGGAATAGATTACCTCATCACAGCAGATTCATATTCTGGTTGGATTGAGTTAAATACTTTAAACTCTGGAACATCATCTACAATCGTGGACAAAACCTGTTGAGAAAATTTACAGACATGTACAAGTTTGGTTCTATAAGAATGAATTTATGCCTTTTATTCACTATAACCCCCCTTCCCCCTGGACAATGTTGGATTTAGTTCGCATGTAATGTGAGGTCAATATATACAACATTGAATGGGGGAAAGGGGGTTCACAAAGCCATGTAAAAATTATTGTAAGCAGTTGATAGTGTTTTTTCTAAATTTTCTTAACAGTTTTGTCCACGATTGTCTGTAAAATGGTACGCAAGCAAGCACAAGTTCATCTTGAAAACTCAGGTGTTTTAGATTTAATGCATGGTAACGAGCAAAACAAGACAGGTAGATATAGCATCCAGGTGACAAAATCAGGCTACTTTATTATGGTATTTAAAATTACGGATATACACGTAAGGGTTTTATGTTACAATGTGACAGGTCCAGCTGCTACACTTAGTTTCCCCATTAATGCTGAAAAGCATGGCACATAACATTGCACCAGTTGAGGACATGCCCATGTGAACACATTTAACAAATGATACTGAAGTTTCTTTAGAAAGAAATAGTGAGTCGTCAATGTCGAAAGAGTTAGATTGTAGAAGTGTTCCGAGAGTTTATTTGGTAACCTATAGCCAAGCCGATCTCGTTAAATTTCCTACGCGGCGATCATTTGCTCAATCCTTAGCCAGTAACAAGATATATATATATCCTCGGCTTAGTGAACTCTGAATAGTTTTAGAGCTTTACTGATACCATCAGATATCTAGCCAGTTAAATCAATAATGCGCTTTGTTACAGCATCCATATGTTTTTGATAGACAGTATGATGTAGCCATAGTGTGCAATTCGCCACTGGGAATGGTTAACCGTGACGGTTAACCGCTCACTAGAACAGGATTTAAGACCAAAAAAAAACATTCAGATGAATGTTGCTTTCTCAGCATTGGTTTTTAATGCTTTACGTTGCAATATACAACGTGAAATTAGGCACAGTCGCTTAAGTATTTGCTAAAATACAACGGTTAACCACGGTTAACCACTAGCATTAAACATAGATCATGTTCAGTTTTCCTTACGAGTATTGCGGTTAACCGTGGTTAACCGTGGTTATCCATTGTAAAATAGTTCATTTGTAGTTAATACATTACGTGTTGTGGTATAATCTGCCAGCAATACATTCTTAGGCTATGGGAGTGTAAATGTTGAAGGCAAACGTTCAATTTAATCGTACAAGCCATCACACACAATGGTTAACCGTGGTTAATCGTAAAACGCGATGCGCAAGAATTATGATTGTATCGCGACTTTTCTGTACAAGTTAACAATTTGAATCTTATTTAGTAGGACTATAACTATACTGTAGTTTGTAGAACATACATTAACATCTCACCTACTGTTTATGCTATTATAGACGCGTAATCATTATGATATATGCCTATATAGGTAATGAAAAATAACTGGCAATTAGGGACAATATAATACAAATTGCTTATGTGAAATGATATCATTTTACAGACAGCACATAGTTACGTTTAATATTTGATTCTGTTTCCTTTCTTACATATAATCATTTCTATACGCTTACTCGTGCTTTCTATAATCTTGTCAATTTGATTTTTATCAAAATTAATTATCGTGTGTTTAACTCGTGTGGCGAATTCTTCAAAAGTTTCCTTCATCATGTTCCGTGCAATTGCATCTTTGTTCAGCTGCCGTTTTATGAGGTAGAACAAATTTTCTATGGGGTTTATATCTGGCCTGCATGGAGGAGGTATTGAGAGCAATTTTGCATTGATTTCATCGCCATTCTAGCCGCTGCACTATTTTGGCTTGGGTCCCCGTCTTGCAACCAAAGACGGGAGCGACCTTTTTTAGCCTTTTTGAACAATTCACGAAATTCCTTTAACACAAGACTCTTAAAATATTGCCCATCTAACTTCTCATATTGGTCACAAAGCACAACGCCTGCCTCGTGGGTAATTGCAACCATCATTTTGACAAGTCTACCACCAGACCCTTCGTGACTACCCTTGGCTGTACACCCTCTATTTAGTCCTTCATTTGCTTTTCTCCAGATTCGGCCTTTTGGTGCCTTAGCTTCGTCCGCTGGATTTGTTTTGTGTGTGAAACTCACCCCCATCCAGATAAAATGCAATTTTTTCGTCCAAACATCACTGCTGAACTGAGTTCTCATCATTTTTGCAAACTTGTATCGCTTTCGAACATCCTTCTTATTTAATATACATTTCTTTCGAGTTTTCAGGTAATGGTACCCATTCTTGTTTAAGAAACAGCGCACTGTACGTGAAGAAATATCGTTACGATTTATTCCTGAACTAAGGAGTAACTTCTTAGACGTAAAATTACTATTTTCTTTTCTCAAAATATTAATGTTTCGTATTATAGAGCGTTTCTGCCTCAAAGTAAGCTTTTCGGGCCGACCACCGCATTTCCTTTTTTTCTGTTTAGTTTCGATACCTTTTGTAAATTTGCTATTCTAGATTCGATATACAATTGCTAAAGATACTTTACATTCATCTGCAACTTCCTTAGCTTTGTAAGATTTAGTCTTGCCCAATAGCTGAATGTAAGCTCTTTTTTCAGCTGAAAACTTCCCAGTAAACACCATATTGAAAGCAATCCAAAATATTACACATATTTTTATGACGTCATTAATTGCCTAATAATTATACGTAATTGGTACTGAGACTCAAAGTATTACACTACACAAATATCAATTTAAGACCTTAGTTGCTGCGCCAATATAGGCTCTAAATGTCTTCAAAATATTATGCATAGAAGGCATTGGAAGCCAGACAATTGTGGACAAAACCTGTTGAGAAAATTTACAGACATGTACAAGTTTGGTTCTATAAGAATGAATTTATGCCTTTTATTCACTATAACCCCCCTTCCCCCTGGACAATGTTGGATTTAGTCCGCATGTAATGTGAGGTCAATATATACAACATTGAATGGGGGAAAGGGGGTTCACAAAGCCATGTAAAAATTATTGTAAGCAGTTGATAGTGTTTTTTCTAAATTTTCTTAACAGTTTTGTCCACGATTGTAGGATGGTGATACAAAAGCTGAAGGCTCATTTTTCGAGATTTGGGGTACCAGATGAGTTATATACAGATAATGGTTTTCAGAGTGGGGTTTTATACACAAGACAAGCAGTCCTGGATTTCCTCAGAGTTATGGTCTTGTCGAAAGAGCAGTGTAAACAGCCAAGAGAATGCTAGACAAGTGCAAGTGTGATGGAACTGATCCCTATATAGCACTTCTTAATCTACGTAATACACCTCGAGATCAAGCTCTTGGGTCTCCAGTTCAACGACTTTAAGCTAGAAGACTACCCACAGCATCTCAACTGCTGGTTGCAAAAGTTATTAATCCTCTGACAGTTAATGAACAACTGTTGCAGAAGAGATTACAGCAAAAGAAATATTATGACAAGGCAGCACGTCCTCTTACAAGTCTTCAAACTGGTGATCAAGTACGATTCAAACAAAAATTAGTCATGCAAGTTTGGGAGTGATTAAAAGGTCACCAATACCTGAACAACCAAGATCGTATGTATATAGTGACCAAGAACAGCAAAGATTATCGAAGAAATCGGAGAAATCTTCTAAAGGTGGCTGAACCGGAGGAAAAAAGACGAAAAAGTCGTGAAGAAAGTGCTCAAGAATTAGTGAGGGGAACAACAAATAATGTTACGACAAGAAGTGGACGAGTATCAAAGCCAGTGTTAAGATATCAAGCCTAATTGGACTATTTGGTAACCATCAGAAATGAATAGACACAGAAGTATTGAACTATAATTTAATTAATATTAATGTTAAGTACCTTTTCTTGATAAATTGAACAGTAATGAACCTGTCTGGATTAAGTATAAGTCTAATTAATTAAGACATTTAAGTCAAAAAAACATAAAAAAATTATCGTAAAGTTACCATTCAATTGAGTATAGATTTATCTAGTGAAAAAAAGGGATGTAATGGTATATAGACAATATATTGTTATGTAAATATGCAAATACCCAGTATAAATGCTTGTGGTTGTTTTTCAATAAATGTCATTTTGTTAACACAACTTACAGAAACTTTCGTACGAAAATTCCGAACACAAACGTTTTCGGCACAAGCCGGTTATAGAGGTTATCTTTTCTCAACGACAGATGTCCTGCCGCAACGATAAAAGTCTTGCACTCTACGTGTCTCACAGGATAGATGACCGGTCTTTTTTTCAATGCCAATTTGTGAGTGATGAAGATGCTCGGGCACACTTTGACTTTACGTATCTTGAGATAAGCTTCAATCAGTCACTCTGTAATCCACATCGTTCTCGGAAGCCATCAAACAACATTCGTTTGCGTTAAAATTCACAATGACTTTGAGATCGACAAAACTCACGAAACGTTCGCTTCTAAACACGTCACAGAACAACGGTCCCGCCATTTCAAGGATTCCACTTTCGTGGCTGAACACATATCTCTTTTTCAGACCTACGTTGGCGTTCGCAACAACCAGTGTAGGGTCTGCGACGTCCATCTTTCCGGCCGTGTCCGTGTAGAACATGGCGGCCATTAATTGAGACTGTTTTGTCGCAGGACCGTTGTTTAAAAGTGTTTCCGAATAGGCACGATAGGCATACGTTCCTGTCGCTTGGGTCACTTGTTTTTCTTCCAAAAACACATCGACTAGTTTGAACAAACTGTACAGGAAATTGTTCATAATGCCTACTTTTTCATCCGCAACAAGTTCGGTTCTGTTTGCTTTGGTCACTTTTGCGCGAACTGCCAAGAACATCACCCAGTAAATTCACGCCGCTAGCGAGGGCAATTTTTCATAGGGCTTTTTGCCCAGCTTGTTATCATCACTTTGGCGATCTTTCCAAGACTACGAAGCACACCGCCGAGACCGTAGCCCGTTTGTCCATATTCTCTCAGCCAGGAACTTCCTCTGAACACAGGCATGCCGCCGCCCTCTTGTTGCTCAAGATAATAGTGTATATACGGATTGTTCATCTTCAACCAAAGTAGTTTTGCTTTCTGAAGTACAGTGTCACTATCATTCCCACGTTCGAATGGCACGGGATTGCCTGTGTGGGTTCTCAAAAGGATTTCAATGTCCTCAAAAGAGTTTGTCTGCACGGGCACGTACTGAATGTTAGCAAACGTTTTCGTAATGACATTGCCCAAGTTTCCGCTAACAGAAATAGTTCTTAGTAAAGGAACGCTCATGTTTCCGACGATTGAACAATATTACAATAAACATAAATGGATGCAATTCGGCCAGGTAGGGACTTTCTTTCAATTTTTGGATCTTGATATCTCCTCCAAAAGCGCTTATAAATTGCCAGAGTGCTTATAAAGTCTGATACAGTGCTTTGCAGCTAAGGTTTCGCTACTTTATGGGTTTGCGAATTAAATGAGAACGTGATGTTAGTATTCCGCAATCCTTTTTAATGGCGGCATTAATAGATTCGATCGGTTTAGGCATGGATGTATAGTAGCCGTAATCTACAATGGCTGAAGATCAGAAGGTTTTTCTGCCATCCATGGAGTAGTAAATATTATTCTGTTGAAATTGTAGAGTGTACCAAGTGTTAGAATAGGAAATGGAGTACGAACCAACTTCCCACTTGCCATTTAAATCAATAGTTTCCGGAAACTTGATGTAATAACTCCCTATTTTGTTATCGGGAAACACGTCCATAGATGCATTGCTCAGCAGCGTGAAATAAAAATGCGTTCCGCTCATGTTGAATAACTATTGAGAATAACTCACAAACAACAGTTTCACAAGATTAAATGTATTTGAGATGCAGGTACCCAGGAATTAAATTTATTAGGTACCCCTAACCATTTACAAGATATTGTACGTTTCTGCCTCTACCGCGTTTTTTCAAAATGTTCTCCACTTCTTAAACGTCATCGGATTTGATCACTTTTTGCAATTCTTTCTCGCAAAACATTCCTTTCAATTCTTCGCCGTCATAGTCTTTCAGTTTGTGGACGGGCAGATCACGCGGCACGTGCTTGCTTACAGTAAAAATCTCTTTGGAGAAGTTGGGTAGATATCCTTTGTCAAACGTACATTTAATTTTACTGATTCTCACTTGATCCCCAATTTTGAATTTATATGTTGGATGTTTCACCTTATCGTAATCACCGTAGAGCGTGTGCCATACTTGCTTTTCGTTATCGGCCGTGACATCGGTGCATTGATGCTGCAATGAATGGTGTGGTTGTACGAGTACACTAAATCTGGACACATGTCGATGTATCGCATGGTTTTCTTTGCCCTAAAGTATCGCCACATCCTTGTTTTCAACGTGCGTATCAGGCGTTCCACGACAGAAGCTTTGGTTTCATTAAACATGTTGTATTATTCAATGTCTTCGTCCTTCAACAACATTTTGGGGTGTTTGTTGAAAAATTCAGTGCCTTGATCCCTGATGATCTGTTCGGGTTTGCGTCCACTAGTCAAAATGGTTTTAAAGGCTTTGACCAACGAAAGACCCGGTTTTTTTTTTCAGCGGAACCACCCAGACATATTTGGAAAACACATCAATGCACACCAGCAAGTAGCGGTAGCCGTCGTTAAATTTTCGCACAGACTGCATATCAGCCAAATCCATTTGCCACTGCTTGTCAATACCGCCTACGATCACCGGTTTCTTCTAAAACGACGAGGTATGGGTTTGTGGAGAGTGTACGCATCTTGTTTCATCAACCATTCTTTGATTTTTGTGTGGCTTATCTTAAATGTTCCTTTTTTCACATCCTTGTACAATCGATCGACATCGCCCAATCCTCCCAAGCGTTTTGGATCTTAATACAGGTGCTTGCTAGGTAATCATCCATATTCAGTGAACGTTTGTTGAATGAAACTGCATTTTCATTCTACCATGTTTTATTCTTCACCATTGGGCAGTTCCTCTTGTGGCTGAACAAGTTGTGTCCCAATAGGTTTGTTGCAGTTTTTGATGGTTTTACTATTGTACCCCATTTGTAAATGTCCCTCTACATTGAGATCGTTTCGACCTACACTTATGCCTATTCTAAACATTTTCTGCCTATTATGGTTTTTGTTAGTCTTTGGATTTTTACTTCCGGGTTGGCCTTTGTTTACGTCACGAGCTCCGGTTCTCAATTAAAAAAAAAAGCGTTCCTGTAACTCTTTTTCATTTAGCGTTTAATGCTCGTACGGTGAGGATGGATATCGATGAAAAGAAAATGATTGCACGTTATCCTCGAAAACGTATCAAGAGAAAACTCTTAAAACTTTTTGCCAGGGAAATAGCTAGGCATATATTTTGTCTACTTCGCGAAAATTGCCAAGGGTGCATGACCATCCATCTCTCTCAAACACACCACACGTGTTTGTACATGGAAAAGTTTAAACGGCTCAAGTACTTTGACGCAGCATTGCAACATGCTTCGGAAACGGCGATGATGAAAACGCTTACGGAAAGTCTGAGTGCGGCAGATTTAAGTATGCATGCTCAACATCCCATCGAACATTGGAAGTCGGTCTTTTGCCTGGAAAACAAACAAAAGCTGAAGCAAGAGATTTTGAAAATACTGTAATGCAACGATGACGATTGATGTTGTGTTTATGGCCAAGAGTGTTTAGTGCTTCGCATAACCATGGGCAATACAAATTTCTACTGTAAACTCATATGCGAACAGACAACGGAGGAGTTGGGAGCTTCACTACAAAAAACACAGACTGATAAGAAGTTGGTCCAGAAAGTTTGGTGCATATGCGTTCACTACGGTTATATTTCGAAAAACTATGATGTCATGGAATTGGACGCAATGAAATTTTATCTTTAAACGATTACGCTCATGTGCTTTCCCATCAATCTGAACAAGTGTTTACGGTGCATACATGTCGTGGAGAGATATTGTTGATTAGTGGTTGTCGAATAAAAAAGATCTGTTGGACTTAATACGACGGTGTCTGGTAGAGACAAGTATAATACCCGAAATGCTTGTGGATAATTCAACACTGCAATCGATTTTGCTGACGCAAATCATGTTGGAAACATTAAAATATCCATGCCTAAAGCACCGCAAGGAAATAATTTTACTTACCTCATGAATGCCAAAGAGATGATAATGTGGGAACTCGGTGAATGCCAAACTCATTAAATCGCTGGAAGAACTGACGGGCGTGAACTTGGACCATTATTATAAACTAAAAATCAATCAAGAATAGCATGGGAGGAAAAACCAAGAGCTTGCACATTTTCGAAGAGATGTTCACACCACGAAGTTATTATAAAAAACATTGTATTAAAAGAACAGATGTGTTAAATAACAGCATATAATTAAAAGCTGTGTTGAATAACAGCAAAAAAACTATGTCAAAGTTGTATCAAATAACTGTTTAATATCCATTAGGTAATGTTTTGTAATCATCAACGATAACATGTTTATTATAAAATAACACGATAATCTTTCTTCATGCATTTGGTTTGAATTTCTTTCGTCCGGGTATTTCGCGCGATTCTAAAAGGAAAACCCACTGACACTTGCCCCGTCACGCCACATTCTGCCCGTAACAACACCAACGTGCAAATCACTTCAAAATCGACTTTCTGTCGTGCCCTACAATCCAAGGTAATCTGGCGTACTTTGATTTCGGTTTTCCCACCGCTGGTTTTGTGGCAGTAATTCTTGGGTCCGCCTGACGCGAATACCGTAATATGTTTGCCTCCCAATTCGATAGATGGGTAGCTAGCTAGGTAGGTAGCCAGGTAGGTAGCCAGGTAGGTAGCTACGTAGGCAGGTTATTAACATCACCTTGCAGTCTAAAGACTGAATTACATGAGTATATTTACAATATTTTTTAAAAGATAAACAAGAATATATTTACAGTATATAATTATCTATATAAAATTATATCAAACACTCCATAAAGTATTACTAGACTGAGCATCTATATAAGTATAACTTTAAAGAAACATTCTTAAATATAGTGTTTCTTTGCATAGTGTGGAATAAAAGTGTTCTCATAGCGCAACGTATTTGCCTGGGGGACTTCAAAGGTTCTTTTATTTCGTAAGTCTCTACTGACTGCTTTTGGTGTTAGAAGTCTTGCAAGCTTATGGTTGTTATTCGATGCAATTTCGTTAAAAAGTTTGCTGGATAGATATTCTCGTCTATTCTCTAGAGTGGAAATACCAGAATTTTTGAGAGCAACACTGTAAATAAGGTCAGGATATATTATTCTCAAAGCTCGTTTTTGTATTCTTTCAATGTCCTTAGCAAGATATTGTGGTAAGGCGCCTCTCTCCTCTGCAGAGCTTTCTCGGCTTTTTAACAGTGCCAAGCGTTGATCTATAAACTATGATTTTATAAATGTAAACAAGTGAGAGGCGCTACACTGTAATGAGTGAAATGGGGAAAATCGCTGCAAAATTAAAACATCGGCGATGAAAGGCGGAGAGGGAAGGGAAAGCTCTGCCAGATTTGTGGTCAAATATGGCGTCAAACTGGGAGGTGCAATCTGTTGCGGTGCATTTGCAAACAAAGAACATGGCGTACATTAATTTGAATAATTCATGTCCACGCAAAGATTTTCTCGTAGCTTGGCAAAGTGGAAAAACTTGCTATTCTGCTTGTTGTAGTCAAAACCCTGCTACTTTCTTTTGTAATGAGCTGCAACAACATTATAGAATGATGCATAAAAACCTGGAATTTAACGCAATCATGATGAAGGATGGGGTTCGTGCATTACGTAAATTTGTTGTATCTGAAACTTGGCAGAATCTGACAACTCTTCCTGAAAAAAGAAGCAAATCGGTGGGTACAGCACTTCTGAAGGTTCGCTTATTTTACTAACACTGTAATTAGGGAATCACAGCTGATACTAAAAGTAAAAATTTGTCATTTATAGGGACTTAAAAGTTAAGAAATTTCCTCAGTTGAAGGAAAGGGGGGAAGTATGCAGTTGGTTTGTTCAAACGACAAAGAAGCAGCGAAATTGTTTGGGCTTTACCTGGACCATAAATTTTCCCTGCCAAAGTTAGAGGAATGTGGTAAAGGACTAAAACTGAATATTTTTAATCCTACAATGAGTTGTACATATGAGTTGTGGCGAGCAAAGGAAAAAGTTTATGCAGAAGCAATTTAGTTCCAAACGGTAGGTAGATTTTTAGTTATAATTTTATATATACTTTTATTTAAAAAGCTGGTTAGATAAAACAAGAATAATATAATACAAGTTTAGTGTTACAGTATTAAGCAATTATATTATTTGTGGGAAAATGTTGTTGAAAAGCAATAATTTTTATTATATATACTATAAATTAGATATATTTTTTATTTTGTAAACACCACTGTTGAAACACCCAGCACTATATTAACATGTTGTTTATATTTTAAGTTTGTGTTTTAGAAAATGCCTGCCACTGCATTACCGACTCCCCTACTGCAACATGCCCAGTGACATTCAAGGCCAATCAACAAGAATTATACCTTTTGAAAAAACTCTATGGCTATGATTCATTTAGGGTTGGACAATTAGGGGCAATTCAGTCAATACTGCAAGGTAAAGATACATTAATCCTTATACCCACTGGAGGTGGGAAAATTCTGATTTATACCATGGCTGCTGTTCTTAAGCTAGGCCTCTACAGATTGTGCTCGACAACTTTCTTTCAGTTAATATTCTTTGATTCACAAACATTCACGAAAAATAACATCATTATGTGGCAACTTTTTGAAATTCGGTCGTAACATTTCCCATTTTTGACACTTTTGAAGAACTTTTTAACAGGTTTTGTAGCAATTTTTTTGAAATGTTCTAGCACAATCTGTAGAGGCCTATCTTAAGCAAGGACTTACTGAAGTCATTGAACCTTTGAAATTCATCATGGAGGAACAAGCTGAAAAGCTTAGACAAAAGCAATTTCCTGCTTTTTTTTATAACTCATCCCTCACAGACACAGAGGTAGAGTTTGCGGTCAACACTCTTTGTCCACAAGACCTACCACGTGCTTTTCTCTTCACTAGCTCTGAGTTTATTGTTTCCAGCAAACTAATCAACATCCTCAGGAAGTGGAATGATTCTGGCAATTTAAATTTTATTGCTGCTGATGAGGCACATTGTATTGATGTATGGGGGCCAGCATTCCGGCCAGACTACCTTAAACTGGGACTACTGAAGGATTTCAATGTTCCAATAATGGCTCTAACAGGTACATGTACAAACAGAGTTCCAAACAAAATAATTACGACATTACAGATGGAATCATATGAGATCATACAAGCAACAAGTTCCAGAATGAATTTGCATTTGCAAATACAGCCTAAAACAGACAAGCCAAAGAGGCAAATTTCTGACTTCATCAACCAGCATTGTCAAGGGCAGCGTGGCATTGTTTATTGTGCATGGCAAAAAGATACTGTTGATCTCGCACATGAACTAAAGTCTGCAAATATCAACCCTGTATTTGTTCATGGTGATCTTAACGATTTTGAAAGAAGAAAGCATGAGTGTGCCTGGGCCACTAATCTTGCTCAAGTGATATGTGCCACAAAATCATTTAGTATGGGTATTGACCAAAAAGATGTGCGATTTGTTCTTCACATGTCCTTTCCAGAAAGCATCGAGGATTACTACCAAGAAATTGGCTGCAATCCTGGCTAAAAGTCCTTGGGACATCACAACTTTTTCATAATTTTTTTATCATTTACTTGAACAGACTTGATTTCATGCAAAATTTCGTTATCACCCACCCCACCCCCCCCCCCCCCCTCTTCCCTCCCCCAATCAATGTTGAAATTGGAATGATGCAGACAACTTTTTGCTCAATTTTCAACATTGAATAAGGTGGGGGTGGGGAGGGGGCACTAGGGATTAAGTTAACGCCTGTAAATGTTCAAGTGTCCCAACACTTTTGACCAGGATTGTGGTAGAGATAGACTTCCTGCAGTGTGCACACTGTTTTTCAAACATGAAGACCAAGATATTCATTTGCCAAAAGACTGTACTTTAGTTTCTCAGCTAATCATCAAAGGACTCCTAACTATTCTACAACTGCAAAAGAAAGTGACTGTTCTCCTTCTTTCACAGTTTTTGCTTGGCTTATCTGCAACTGAACTCAAATCTTTGTCACTAGATGTAACCCTTGGATTTGGATCTGCAAAACCTTACTACAAGCAAAGAAATGGGAGGAAGCAACTGCAAAGTTTAATTTACCATCTCATTGTTAAAGGGATAAATCAAGAAGAAATTGCTGGCGCTACTGAAAAGCCAACTGTCTTGTTGAACAAATGCAACACTGAAAAATTAATGGATAACATGGAAAGCATCTTGTTTTAATTTGAAAAGTTGACAATAAGATAATAAAGTTTACTTTCAAATTAAATTTAACCCTAGCCCAAGCTTATTATTTTACTCTAACACCAGATGATTTTACTCATCAAGGGGAGTGTGCTTCAATTGATTGTTTAATAGGATTAATTAAGTCCACATGTTTTAATCAGATACTGTATATTACAGTACATTTGATTACCCCATTAAAGTGCAAGACTACCCGTGATGAGTAAAATTGTCTGGCATTAGGCAGGGTAAAACAGTAAAGTAGGGTACATTTGGGTTAATTGCTGCTTAATGGTTGCTGTAATTATTTACAAAAATGATACCAGCACAAATGCATCATCATGACTTTTATTTACAAAAATTATGCTAATGCATTTTCCACTTACAAGGTTACACTAGTTCAATTATTTATCAAATAAAAGCTGATACCTGAATTCAGGAAATGAATCATACAACTTGAACTTAAAGTTTTGAGAAATTTTTGTCACTCCTTTCTCAGTAACATCAAGAAAAGCCTTTGACACTTTCCCACTTGGTTTTCCTTGACCATCTAATCAGTGGCGGATCCAGGGTAAGTCAAAATAAATTACCACAGCTCATTCTAGGATATATTTGCATTTTAAAATACCTTCGAAGCAACTTCATTGGTTAGATTTTATTCTTTTGAAATTCATAACCTATGACATTGTTATAAAGTTATTTTGAATTTAAAATTGAGCTACTATAATTTATTTTGACTTACCCTGGATCCGCCACTGCATCTAATGGGTAACAGCAAGGCATTTTTTAAGGTTCTTTCTTAGGATCCAACAAACATTTCGTATGCAGAACCAGGCACCTTTCAGTTGGTCAGCCAAAGGATCAGTGACTGAATGTTGAGTGGTTGTGTGCTCATCAAACCCTGCCTTCGAAGTGTATGCTCCTCTGCTTGCTTTAAAAACATCTATAGAGCCCATCACCCTTTGGCACGTCTTAACTGATGTGTGGCCTAAAAATTTGGTGTTTTGTACTTTTTTGAGGTGTGCTAGAGGCACAAGGCATGAATGATTCAGGCTCAGAATCATCTGTTGGGGTATCTGTGAAAAAAATAACATTATTTCAGCTAATATTATAAACACATGCATCAAACATCTAGCATGTAGTAGACGTTTAACATCAATGACTACGTGTAACATTAATATACTGTACACATAATGCACTTGTCAACTGTAATCCCCACCCACCCCTCGACCTCAAGGAAAGGTGTGGAGATGTGGGGCAGTTTACCTCTTTTGTCACTTATTTAGCTTGACTTGATGGGGATTTTGCTGTTATGGATCCCCAACCCTGGTATGCGGGGCCTATACATTAGTATGGGAAAGTACTGTTGTTAGTTTGTTAACCAATTAAGGTGGAGGTTTACCTAAACTGTTCAAATAATGGTCGACTGTGTTTGAATACATGGTAATTCATAGGTATTTTTATTAACCCTAACATATTATACATCAAAAGAAAGCTTATAAAACAAGGATTCCAAAAAGTGCACTTTGAGGTGCTTTACATTCAAATTGCTCAAGGCTTGATGCAAAAACATCTGACCCAAGCGCTAATAAAAAATGCCCCTATTCGAGAAAAAATATCTCATTGCTAGTTAAATACTTTTTTTATGTTCAAATATTTTTGTAGTCTGCACAATTAGGTGATGGATTTGAACAACCAAATTTTTAATGTTGCTTTTCATTTGGCCATGGTGCAACATTAACATTAAAAATGAAGGAAATTTTCGATGGAAAAATATTGCAGAATTTTTTACCATACTTCTTGCTAATGCAAGATATGGCAATTTCCCTCGCTCAAATCCATCATCACACTCAACTCCACATGCACAGAAAATTTCAGGGCAATTGGTTGAATTGGTGCTGAGATATGCTTTCTCAAAGGCTAAAAGTACCGTGTTTTGGGAAACAGGCTTCAAAGTTTTGGTAACTTAATATTAAACAATTGCAAATAAATATACTTTTTTTTGGGTGATTCAATGCAATTTTAAGTCTTGCTTTAATTTGCAATTACCAGGGAAGATATTTAAAACCTTCTGCTTCATATGAAACACCTTTTGCCTCTCTCAATGCCTCCCCTTCATGGCGACGCTTAAATTTTTCAGATGCATGTTGGGTCTGATTTGGCCACCCTTCTTCTGTCTTTGTCGTAGAAGGACTTTTCTGTGTGAGCTCCTTGAGGGATTGCTTGACTAAACATTACTCCCCCTCTGCTTGCTGCACCAGAATGAAAATGGCACACAGCCGATGCCACAGCAAAGTGGATAACCTCTGCCGAATGAAATTTGTGCCTTGGACACCGAATCCAAACCAATGAGTTTATGTACTCATTCCTATTTTGGGTTGCCCCCCTCACACCTGGCAAGAAGCTTTGAATCACTGAGTACCATAAAAACAGGGTGCAGGACTTCCAAAAAACATCTGGAAATATATTGTCAGGTTTATATGTTTTTGTTATCTCTGTCAGATACCATATACCTGTATCGCATTATGTGTTTTTCAATTGATCGACAGCAGCTTCAGCCTCCATTGCTGGGAAACTCTCTTCAAAGTTAACATGACAATCTCCATTGTTTACATGGTCAACTTTCCATTCCTTAAACTTTTCCAAATCATTTTTGAACAGAGATTTTTCAGCAAACATTGCTGGCAACTCTTCGACAGAACATGATAATCCAGAACTTCCCCAGATGTCAACAGACATCACAAACAAAACACTAAACAGAGAGTGTAAACTAGTAGAGTGGGTAAACCCACTTTTGGCCTATGTTCCATCAAAAGCTAACAGTAACATCTATAATTTCACCAGTTGCTAGTTCATTGTCACTTTTTTGTACCAGAACATCTAAGAACATGTGCTGTTGATGGCTGTGGATCGAGGTTGTTATTCTCCTCAGACATTGCCAACTCATCGCGATTTTTCACCCACGATAGAACTCCAGAACACGTTTTACTCCTCTTTTAATTATACTTTGTCTTTTGTTTCTTTCCAGACATCTTTGAAAGCAGGTAATTCCGAAAATAGAACGTTTTAAATCTCACAACATATACAAATAAATTTCTTCATCAAATTCTCAACTTTAACGATAAATTTACAATAAATATGCATGGTTTTTTTGTAAAACCGCTGCCATATTATGGCTGAACATAGCCACTGGAATGAGATGGCTGTGAAAGTGGGCGTGGAAACACAAGGTGTTATTGTTTCAAAATTTCAAGGTCACGTGACTTTGACTCTGCATAGTTGTCGTGAAATATTTAGATTAGATAGAGTCGTGTCGATAACTTTTAGCTTGAAAAAATGCCATGCCAGGCGAGAATTGCCGTTTTTACGGATGCTCTAACAGTAGAAAGAACCCCACTGTGTCATTTTTTAAAATTCCTATGGTGAAAAGTAGCGACAGCAAATTCACAAAAGAAAAGAAACTTCGTGCAAGAGCTGAGTGGGTCAGAATTCTGACCAAAACACGAGTCCTTGATGCAGATCTTCAACGTCAACTCGATGGAAATAGTATACATATTTGCAAAATCCACTTCAAAGAAGACATTATTAGACGTAAGTTTTATTTTTAAATGATGCAAGATATTAATTGGAACTGCTTTATGTAACCTTGTGTTCTGCGGGCAGAAGCATTGATACTCAATTAGAACTATAATTACAAACACTGTATTTAATCATTTAATAGAATAGATTAACACCTGACGATCCTGGCCGAGTAAAAAACTGGTATAGGTATGCAACGGTGCAAGTATCAAATTACAACACTACGGTCGAACAGAGTGTAATGTTGAACGTGTATAATGTTTAAAAATCCAGCGTATATACATTTAAAAATCCGGGTTTATTGATGTATATTATCAGGACGACTATGTTACTGTAATTTTTTAGATCCAAAACGTTCGACTCTTGTTACGGGTTCTATTCCAAGTGAGAATTTGTCTTCTCGAGTGCACGATGTACCTGATCCAGCGCCAAGACGACCTATTGTACGTGTTGTCGAGAGCGAATCAAAGCGTACAAAACATTCAAGCCTTAAGAGCATAGTTGGAAATTTGAAACGAATGGTTTTGGGTCAGTGGAAATTTGAAGAGCAAGAGTCTTTAGTTAAGCTGCATTTGTTTGATAATAAACATGTTTTGCCTAAATTTGAAGTCGTCATCTATTCGTCTTTGAAGTTTCATGTAAGTATATTTGGTTAGGACCTTATTCTAAGCCATCCTATTTACAAACAGAACGAACAGTCTGTCGAGTTTTTAAGTATACATGATCTTTTTGACACTTTGGAGAGCTATACATTATGTTCTGGTGTTCCCAAACTAAGCTGTGTGGCAAAAACTGTGGAAGACCCGTCTGGACCTCAAACCTCAGGAAAGAATATGATTGTACGCCACACAATTCCAGTTGTCAAGGATGCTAATGAAAATTTTGCTAGTAGTGATAGTGGTGTTCAACCCATGCCCTTTAAAGTTTGTACATTTTTCTGAACGGAAAAGTGTGAGATGATCTGCCAACCTAGCTTACAAATTTGCTGTTCCTGTCTAACTGCAAATGAGAAGTGTTTAAGAGAGCTGGAAAAGAAAAATTCAACTTCATCCACCCCTCTTCCAAAAAAAGCACCTCTCTTAGTGTCTCCTGTTCCTCGTTTGGTTGCTACAATCAATCAGCATCGGCTTGAGTGCAAACAACTGGAACAAAGAATGAAACAAATGGAAAAACAAATATCTACTTATGGAATGAAATTAAGTGAAGGTCTAGAAAATGATATCACCTCAATTATTTCCAAACATTCCCTGGAGTGTTCTCCCCATATGAAGCTATTTTGGGAACAGCAAAAAAAACATTTTGCCTCCAATCCTAAAGGCAGACGTTACCATCCACAATTTGTCAGATTGTGCTTATCGCTTCATGCAAAGAGTTCATCTGCATACAGGGAACTACAAGATGTATTAGTACTACCTAGTGAAAGGACCCTCATTAACTACAAAAATGTTTTTAAGCCCAAGCCTGGTATTCACAAAGATAAAATACAGCAGCTACAAAACGAAGTATCATCTTACTCAGGGTGTCAGAGGTTTGTTGGTGTTATTTTCGATGAGATGAAAATCAAGTCTTCTTTGGTTTTTGACAAGCACAGTGGAGAAATTGTTGGTTTCACTGACCTTGGTGATCCTGCACTAACTTTTTCTTCATTTGAAGATGACCAACCAGTTGCTACAACAGTCATTGCATTCTTAATTAGAGGTTTAATGACCTCTTTAAAGTTTGTTCTGTGCTATTTTTTCACATCAGGAGTTGCAACTTCTTTCCAAATCTTTAATCTATTTTGGCAAGTTGTGTCAGTTCTGGAACTCAAGGCAGACCTTTGGTGTGTTGCAGCTACAGCAGATGGTGGCTCCCCAAACAGAAAATTCTTCAAGTTACATGAAGGTCTTCAGGGACATTCACATACTGGAGTTATTTATTACACAACTAATATATTTGCACCAGAACGAAAGCTGTACTATTTTGCAGATGTACCACATCTCATTAAAACAACAAGAAATTGTCTTTACTCATCTGGCTGGGATGTTGGGCATGTTCACACAAGGTGCATGTGGAACAATGATAAGTACTTGTTGAGGAGCTTTATTGCACAGGCATATTATCGTGACCAGGAAGGGGTCCTTCAACAGTTGCCAAAAATCACCCTTGATCACATCAAACTTTCATCATTTGGAAAAATGAAAGTTAGTCTTGCCATCCAGGTGTTTAGTAAGTCCATGGCAAATGCATTACGATTTTTTTATCCAGAAGGCCAGGCAGATGAGCTTGCCAGGTTCATTGAAATGGTTAATGATTTTTTTGACATGGCAAACACAAGATCCACTACAGAGCATAAACACAAGAGAAACACAAACTTAAAGCCATACAGTGATCCAAATGATGAACGACTCACTTGGATGAGCAATGTGTTTTTGCCATATTTAGACCGGTGGAAAACACATACAGCAAACAAGCCAGGTTTTACCAAGGAACAACAACAAACCGTGTTCATTTCATTGCAAACATACGAAGGATATCAAATTACAATCAATTCTATGGTAAACATTGTTAAATTTTTGCTAGGTGCAGGATTTTCATATGTATTAACAGAAAGATTCATGCAGGATGTATTAGAAGAGTATTTTGGCTATCAAAGAGCCAGTGGAAGAAGGTCAGAAAATCCAACGGCATACGAATTTGGCTATAATGACATTACAATAAATATGCAGCAAACTATAAAACCAAAAGGAAATGTACAGGGTAGACATACCGGACACTGGGAGACAGTTAGTGATGAGCCATTGCAAAAGCGCTCAAAGCCAAAAAAAGATAACAACAGCAGCAAGTAAATTTAAATTCTAGCCTGTATTATAAACTGAATATACTGAGGGCATAGGGGTCCACTGGATATCTGGCACACAATTAAGTACCTGGTCTGAAATTAAACCTATCCAGCCAGATTCCTAGGTGATGTGTTTTTTAATATAAAAATAATATTAATTGGTTAAAAAAGCAGGGGTATTTAAGTCATTGATTTCCTTCTGTAAGGTTTGTTTACTACTGCAGGGCAGCTACTTTATAACCAATTCAAATTAATAATCATTTAACTTTGTAGAGACAGTGTGACCAGATCTAGTATTCTTTTACCAGATCTGCTTAAATGCACTTAGACAGCCCCACCTGCTTTAAGTAATGGGAACATTTAGACCAGGGGCAGTCTGAGTAG
This sequence comes from Muricea muricata, assembly GCA_963855995.1. Lineage (NCBI taxonomy): Eukaryota > Metazoa > Cnidaria > Anthozoa > Malacalcyonacea > Plexauridae > Muricea > Muricea muricata. The sequence goes on from OY979716.1 coordinate 28,370,404, forward strand.
ACCTAAGCAGTCAGCAAAAAAATTGCAGATATGGTCAGATTGTGTAGAAAAGGCCTGGACCTTCAAAAATCTGGCTTGATAATGTAAAGAAAGCTAAAAGGCATAACAAGTTGAAAGCAATATCCATGTAGTGCAGTAGTGTAAAGCCATCATGACAATTTGGTCACATAAATTTAGAAATTGATTGATCTCACCGTCTATATTCAAAATGACCAAAATGTGGCTTTGCCGCTAATTCAGTGAACTTCTATATGAGAAGCAATGAGAGAGTTGAGGCTGTATATTAAATGTAATTATTTTGTTTCATTTTTTTTCAAATAAAGTGACTAGTCAGTAGAAGTTTTTAAAGATTTTCGTAGACCCTTCTTTTTAGCCTCCACCTTTTCCAAAATTTTGTACTTTTCAATAATGTTTCGAGTGTGAGAATATGACCTGATAGTAATAAATAATTTCAAATATTCTCCAAACATGAGGTTATGGATTCTTCGTTCACTTCAAAGGAATAATCATGTACAATAGACTCCCAGTGTGAAATAACTTCAGGACAATTTAATGAGCGCTTCAAAATGTCAGAGATAGGTATGCTTGTCAACTTTACGTTTGTTTCTTCTCGAAATATGGTTTCCACAGTTTCAATTAGTGTAACTAATAGTTCACAAGGATTCCACAAACCCCCTTGATCTATGTTCCTCATGTACTCGTTTAGCTCACAGGGAACGCGCATCGAAAGCAGAAAATTTTGCAGCTTATTTGAGTGATATTTTTCACTTTTTTTCATCTTACGATACAATTTGCTTATCACAGCTCCGGCAATATATCTCAAAGGACCTTTTTCTTGTTCAGTTAACTGTTGCACATCTGTAACAATATTATCAACGCCGCAACCTTTCTTGATATGAGATGCTATTTTGCTGGTAAACTGATCAGAATGACGTTTAAGTATCGTGAGTCATTGTTTGGGAACATAGTCGAAATATCTGGAAAAATCCTGGAAGAGAACAAGTTCACAAGCATGTCTTGGTTAGAGTTGATTTCCATGCTTCTATAGCAATGTTGAATTCGCTTTAAAAACTCATCGTTAACACAACAAACAGACGGCAAAACTCTGAGTTGTGCCTCAATTTGTTCACCATACCAGTCCTGTGAAATAGTATGATCGACAATTTCTTTCAACAACTGACTCAGATCACTCTTTGAAAGCGAACTTTCCACCGCCGTGTGTTTGTTTAGGACATGACGATTTCTACCACCTTTCGTGGTATATTTTTCCACTTATCTCATCCAAGGAATCCTCTACTATAGTCTCAAGTTCATCAACATTATCTTCTTCAACTAACGCTATTGCCAGTTCAAGATTTTTAGCGGCATTATTTTCCTCACTTGCATTGCTGTTCGCCATTGAAATTGCAAAATCATATAAATAATGTCATGCAGCCTCAAAATCACGTGACCCCCATATATGATCTTTTCGACATTACACTGGAAGCTCTAATAAGTTTCACAGCCATCCTATTCCATTGGCTATGGGCTGAATGAGCCTGCTATCTATTCAGTGCTATGGGAGGGGTGGGAGTAGAATAATTCGGTGAAAAAAGATACAAAACAAGACCATGGCAACGAATTAAAAAATTCTGACAACATGTCTAAACAGAGCTGGTAAACGAAAATTATTGCGAATTTGTTCAAAAAAACATTTCTACAAGAATAATAACATCTTTAGGTATTCATTTTTTTACACAACAAAAAATCGAGTTTTTCAAGCTGTTTAGGTAAACCCCCACCATAATCCATAGACATATATTTAGATTTTTGCTCTAAGGGTTGGCAAAAATTGATAAGGGAGGTGAGTGAGGGGGCACAATTAGTGCTGCCAAAAAAGTTACATCAGGGGTAAGGGGGTGAAGCCCCTGTGGGCTTATTGAGTTCAAAGCCCTTGTTTCAATCACAGTACTGTCATTTTTTCTAATAAGCATTTAAGTTTTGGAGGGGGGGGGGACTTTCTGAAGGGGTCTAAATTGACAAGTACAATTTTAACAAACACAAACAGAGCGAAACCTGTACAAAAGGCAGTTAACAAGAAACATGGACAGATTATTTAGTTAATTAACCCATTAAGCACCAGTGCCCTTCCCTTGACGAGTGTTAGTACAATAATCTGGCATTAGGCAGAGTAAAATAATAAAGTGGGGCACACTGTGCTTCAATGGGTTAATGCTAAGTTGGCTGTTGACATTAATTAATTACATGTATCATACCTGACATATACACTTTCAGGGGTTGCACAATTTCTGCTTCTACAAAGGCATCCAACTCAATTCCACATCCATTTTGTCTAGATATATTGATGGAGCAGTTGTTTGCCAAAAGCTGTCGGAACGCAAGTGGCCATTTACCAAGGAGATTGATCACATGGATGAAACTCTCGGTGTAATTATTTCTAAAGTGCAGTTGAGCATAGACTGGTAACTGAAGACTATAACTTGTTTCTCTTGCTTTTCCCCAGCAATGTTTTGTTGATAGATCAAATAGGTCCAACAATGGTCCATAAAACAAGAACATCCGACTTCTGTACTTGAAAGCAGTACTGGTGCTAATTGAATGATCAAGCCAGAGCTTAAAGTTTCTGAGAAACACTTTAGAGTGACTTCCTGTTGCTCTAAGACACTGGGACTTCTCAGCTTCAGTCGGGTAAATCTTCGATTCTTCAGATTCCAATACTGCTGCCAAACCATAGGCTCTTGCTCCATCTCGTACAGCTTCTCTTATTCGATCCAAATTACCTTCAGTAAACTTCTTCTTCTTAAATACTTCCACTGTCAGCTTTGGTCTTTTCAGGACCTTAGCAATCAGGTAATGAAATCCACCAGGTCCTTGCTCTTTAAAGCATGATTCTGCAAAATACCTTTAGTATGCAGGTCTCCTGGGATGACACCCACCCAGTCGTAGGCAGTTGATCGAGACATAACACCACAATTGGTCTTACATGTGCCAACATCACCAACAACTCCAGTAATAAATCCAGGAGTGGCTCTCTGAAAATTGGCAGTCACAATACTATCATTGTTTGTTTTGGGTAAATTAGTTGATCACGAAAAAATTGGATCATATGCTGCTATATCATCATCTTCAGCATCAGACACACATGGATTTAAAATTTCAACAATCTCAGCCAACTCCATTTTCAGGACAGTGGTTAGTGGGCTTGATATGTTAGTAACGAGTGGTCCTCTAACACTAACTCTACTCTTCACCAACAATTTACAAATGTCCTTTTTCTTCAAGGTAACTGCAATTAGCAGAGAAATAACACCACATCTCTTTTTTACATTTGAATTAAATCCTGCACAAAGTAGACTTTTAACAAGATTTCTATTCTGCTGTTCCACTGCAACATGCAATATTGAACGCCAAAATGGTCTTGTAAATCTCTCACATCTGTGTTCTCTGACAACTCCTTCACAAATCTCTCCAGCATATCTGACTGAACAGAATTCCAAAGTTTATTTTTGATTGAATCAAATGTACTGATAAAAACTCGGTCTTCTCAAAGAAACACCTTTTTCACGTTTTTTACAGTTGTTTCAGGTCTAGGTATTCTTATATTGCCACTATCATCACTTTCACCATCTTTACCACTATCATCTTCATCACTTGTGTCATCTTCACTTTCGGTGGAAACTATTGCACCATCTTTCTCAGCACCAGGCAGCTGAGAATCATACTGCTTCATTTGTTTCCTGCAGTGACTTATCATAAACATAAATTCGGCATGATCTCTTGCCTTCTTCAAACAAAATGATTTGGAATTACTGTCAAATGGCAGACTTTTCACATATGAGACTGTTGGAATAGAGGATTCTTCCCCAAACTGATCAAAAATAACACCTGTTCCAGTAAGGGTGCTGTTATTTTCAAGAGAGAGGCAAAATAACAGTGTCTGACTTAATTCCTGAAAGAGATGTGTCACAATTACTTCTTGAGGAAATCTTTACATTATCTGTCACATGGTATGCTTTGGTGGACAGACAATGGTTACAGTCTGATTCACATATATCTTTCAGGGCTTTATTGGTCTCAGTGCGTAGACATAAACCATCCTTCAACAGTTCTGTTACATAGTTGTCTTTGTGGTTGTTCCAAAGTTCAAAGTGCTCTACATTATTCTCAATGGAAATATCAATGAATTTGAATTCAGTCACATCACATTGACTGCGTAGCTGTATCCTTGCACGCAAACAAATCTGCTACATTATCCAACCGGGGTATTAGTAGACCTCTTGCAGTGAAGTTCCACATGTTTTCGCCATAGACTTTAAACAATCTGTGATGTCATTTGTCACCTCGGTAGATGTTGATGTTATCCACTAGAAGTAGCAAAGGAAGTTCTTTTGGTGTCCTCGAAGTAACATGTGCTATCTTCTTGTCTAGCTCCTTGTCAAGAAAATTCATCAGTGTGTCCCAATGATTTGTAAGACTAATCTTATTAAGCATATTCACCATTCTGCAACCTGCACCGAACAATGCAAGCATTGCTGTAAACACTAATGTTATATCATTCCTACATTGTCTGTTTCTTAGGCTGGCAAGAAGAGCAAGTGCATGTATTGCCCCATTTTCTTTTCTATCTGAACTGTCACATGGGAACAGCAATTGAATGATCTCTGTTAGAATAGGGCAATCATTTTTAACATGAATTTGAAGGTTTTGAAACACATCACTATTTATCTGTACTTCAGCAATATTCTCACCACTTCTAATACCCAAATTGACCATGTTTGACAATTTCTGAAATTCATCTACAAGTGGACCCTGTTCACTGGCAGACAATTTCTTGTCATGTTTCGAAAGAAACTCAAGTTCCTTCTCGTAAAGGATATTAATACATTCTGAAAGTGCAGACACACAATCCATTTCTTTGTTGTACATACATAAAAGGCCTTTCAGGTATGTATCATCGACTGATGACATTATACAATCCATCATGGTTTTGGCCTTTTGTTTAACCATTGCAACCAATGTATTTCTGAGTCGTGATGAACCTCAAAGGATGGTTCTGAGCTGGTACTTTGAAAAGACACCGACCGGCGAATGTTTCTGTATTCACCTTTACGATAGTCAACTTTTACAGAAGAGAATGCTTCTTTCACTGCTCTTGTCGTCAGACTTTTGCTGTCAGTCTCAAGAGCTTCCATTACATCTGCACGAGTTGTTGTTTTCCCAGGACTTTCCACAAACTTTTCCGTTAAAACAGCATGCAAATTCTTCCTTCTTTTTCTACAACAATTGCTGTTTAAGTTGGAATGCTTTGCAGCAGATTCAAACTTCGAAGGAATGATTTGGTGTTTCTTACTTTTTTGAGGTGTGCTAGAGGCACAAGGCATGAATGATTCATGCTCAGAATCTTCTGTTGGGGAATCTGTGAAAAAAATAACATTATCTCAGCTAATATTGTAAACACATGCATCAAACATCTAGCATGTAGTAGATGTTTAACATCAAAAACAATGTGTAGCATTAATCTACTGTACTCATAATACACTTGTCAACTGTAATCCCCACCCCTTCCTCGACCTCAAGGAAAGGTGTGGAGATGTGGGGCAATTTACCTTTTTTGTCACTTATTCAGCTTGACTTGATGGAAATTTTGCTGTTATGGATCCCCAACCCTGTAATGCAGGGCATATAATATAGGGGAATGTGTACAGCTTGCTTGCAAGCTAGGACAAGGAGGCTAGGATTGTCCTGTTGAGCCTGCAGCTGCTCTAAACACATGTTTTTAAGTGAATTTTATATGGACTCTCAAAGCTAAATATTACAAGCCATTATTTTTTATTTGTGGAAAGGTGGGGCTAACCCAGTAAACAAGGTAATAGAAAGGTAAACACAAACTTACCATGGATTGACATGTTTTGAATGGATACGTCCAAAACATCGACTTCTGAAGCTTCCGTACAACTCGAATCAACATCTGCAAGCTGGCTTGACAAATGCATATTTTTGTAAAGGCCATCAGGCTCTTCCATTGAAGTACAATAACGTTAAAATACTACAAAAATCACGACGTCAACAAAAATATATTAGTAACAAATGTCACCACACGAATAATCGCGATGACACACCAAATGATGAACTGGATATTTAGCGGAGTGCAAGAAATCGCCAATCTGCATAAGATATCGCCACACATCTGGCAGAGCTTTCCCTTCCCTCTCTGCCTTTCATCGCCTGCGTTTTAATTTTTCAGCGAGTTTCCCCATTTCACTCATTATAGTCTAGCACATCTCGCTTGTTTACATTTTTAAAATCATAGTTTATAGATCGATGCTTCACACTGTTAAAAAGACGAGAAAGCTCTGCGGAGGAGAGAGGTAAGGTACTATGAAATAGCTGGCATGTGTATCCAAGAACCGACTTTATGCAACTACAATAAAACTTGACCAATTCTACTTTAGCTACATCAGCACGTTTAAGATGCTTCAAAAGATACAGATGTTTTGATGCCTTTGAGGTAATTATATTTAAATGATCATTCCACTTGAGGTCATTCCTCAATGTCACTCCGGGAAATTTAATACTCGTTACTCTTTTTAGCAATTGATTTCCCATGCATACTGGTTCATATATAGATGGTGGTTGTGTAAAGGATATTATCATTTCTTTGCATTTAATGGAATAGAGTTGAAAAAGATTAGGTGTAGACCACATAGAAATATGGTCAATATCAGATTGTAAAGAGCTTTGCATGGACTTTTAGACGACTTTGGAGACAGTTGTATCATCAGTGAATTTCCACATTTTTGAGAAGCTTTCAGGTAGGGTAAGACCATTTATCATTGCAAGAAACAACCAGGGACCAAGTCGCATACCTTGAGATATAAGTCGGTGACACATTGTGATCTTTTAAATATGACATAATTTGTGATTCTTGAATGTTTTGAGCAATGCCAGATAGAAAGTACTCTTTGATTTTGCTTTGTTGTGGTTTAACTCCTTTAAACCCCTCATTGGTAATGGTAAATACCTGATTATGTCTCAATATATTCTTATTGATTGGGAATCGTTGTGCAGCCACTTCAACATTTGTTTTGTCGTGATGGCCGACTTGTTGACTTCGACCTCATCCTTATCGATTGGCAATGGTTGTGCAGATACTTCAGCATACATTTTATTGCATTTCATGACCGACTTTTCAACTTCAACCTTATTTACATCACAGTTATGAGATGAATTTGCATGAACATCATAATAATTAGTTTCAGCAGAATTGTTTATTTGATCCTTTGTTTTTTTATTCTTTTTAGATTTTGTGTATTTACGGTTTAATTTATGATGCCCACTAGCTTTACACGTAAAATTTTCTTTATTAGATGACAAGGAGATCTGTACGACGTCGTCTTTTTAATTTGAATCAGAACTGGCGATTATATCCGCAGTTTTATTACTTAAACATGCAACTTCATAGCTTTTCTTCTGAATTTGAAAGAATTTAATTGTTGATACCAAACTCAGGTAATAATTCCGCGTTCTCAGTACGCGAAATTAAATTTTAATCCAAGCCCTAAATCTTATTCATAACTGTTTCTATAGTATTGTTATGCAGACATTCAATAGTTTTTAAACTGAACTCCATTATTTGACATTTTTTACCATTGGGCAACCTGTGCAAAGGAGAGGTTGCTAGGCGATGGGTTTGAGAAGACGTTATAGTTTCGTCGTTGGGCTTGTTTGCGAGAAATTTTATTATACTATTTTGGTTTATGTCATTAAAGTTTTAACACAAAAGAATTCGGGTCTGGAGAACATATTTTGGCGATCCTGCCAGGACATTGGACTTTTTTATCGTGAATTTCGTTCGTAGACATCGTAGTGTTGGGAAAATGTAAATACTCGGCATTTGCAGGAAGATTTCGTATCGTTGTTGGCTTTGAGTTACAAGAATGGGAGGCCCTATCGTTGCTTCGGACATAGAAGTGTGTTCCAATCGTTATAAATGGTTGTGGGAGAGTTTTAATTCGTGGTAAATATCGAAAAATATCATTGGAGACATTGAGTAATTTATGAAAATTTATGCAAGGTTCGAAAATTTAGAATATCGAATAAATTAAGCTAATATATATTACGGTCATTTGAATTATTTACGGGACGGCGTGTGAAAGGTTTCTATCCACTTGTTTTGTTGCTGGAATTGTTTATTTGAACCAAGTGTTGTCTAACCGGGTTAGGACATAAAACGCTGGAGTAAACTATATACCATATTAATCGGTATACAATTTTGGTATTTGTAACTTTGCTGCTGTTATGTCTGACACAGAACAAGATCCTAGTGGAACATCAGATGGCCCTAAAAGTGATGAGGGACTTAAAAAGAAACAAGTTCTAATCGAATTGAACCGGCGAAAGCGAGTAAGTAAACGTGATACAACTAAAACAAGGCATCATCTGGAAAAACTAATTGTTGAAAATGTTAGTGGTAATGTACAAGAGTTGGAACATCGTATAGAAACATTATGGGAAGCATTAGAAGAAACTCAAAGCATCATGGATGAACTGTTGATATATTTCATGGAACAAAAGGATGTTGAAAGTCAAAAGGTTGTAATGCAAGAGTCAAAGGACTTCGAAGTAGAATGTGAGAAAATTATTGAAAAGGCACAGTCCGTTATTGTTAAATTCGCAACGGAAAGCAGTGTGGTAAGTCCGCCCATAAAACAAAACACCACAAACTTGGTGGACCATGCAGACACTGTCGTTACAAACAATCAAGGGAGCTCAACAACTACTGGCGTAGGGATTGGTATCAACCCTAGCGTATCCGATGATCTAACAATCCAGGGCCCTCAGGGCAGTGACAGTGCTAATTTAAATGATGATGAATCTGCGCAGCAACCGATCAATGAACACACTGAATCTATATCGATGGCAAACCCTAGCCCACAGCAAAGTGCTACTTCGAGCAGTGGAAATGGAACAACTGTTGTTAATCACCGACTGAAGCCATTAAAGGTGCCAACCTTTGATGGAGACAAGAAAAAGTTTGAAGAATTTTGGGAATTGTTCGAAAGTCTAGTAGACAAGTCAAACGAGCCAACTAGCTTAAAGATGGCAAGGCTTCGCCAAAGTTTAACTGGAATAGCTTTGGACTCTATCCGTGGACTTGGTGTGTCAGAGCCTGAATATAAAGAAGCCAAGGAGATTTTAAATACCAAATTTGGAGGTCAGAGGAGGCAACTTCGTGCATACCTGGATGATTTAGAAAGAATGCACCCCTTACGCGCAACTGATGTTAAAGGTTTTGCAAGCTTCACTGATCTGGTAAGAGTGACTGTTGTTAAGTTGCAGGCAGAAGGGAAAGTAGGAGAACTTGGTGATGGAACGTTGTACAGCCTGTTGGTCAAAAAGTTAACAGGGCACCAGTTGGAAACTTACACAAGATGGATGAATGAGCACAGCAAAGAAAGATCGGTTTTAAGTCTAAGAGACTGGCTCAAAGAAGAAGTCTCGATCAGAATAGAAGCAATTGAAATGGCCCATGGAATAGATTCTGAAGAGTCTGAGCGAACCAGTCGAAAGCAATATCCAACTAAAGGTGGAGGAAGGGGCAATCCAAGCTCCTTCTTTATGGCTTCTGGCAATCAAAGAGATTCGACATTTAACAGAGACAATGGTCCAAAGCAAAAACCTCCTTGTTCATTCTGTAATGGATTACATCATGGTATTTGGGCTTGTCGCCAGTTCGAACAACGATCGGTGGAAGAACGATGGAATTTTGCCAAGGAGAAACATTTGTGTTTTCGTTGTCTAAGCAAGGATCATCGGGGTAAAGAGTGTCGCAGATCGCAGGCATGCAAAGTGAATGGATGTCACCTCAATCACCACCATTTGCTACATCGCCAAACTGCTCCAAGGGAGGAGGCAGATTCACGGGAGGGGGCAGATTCACAGCAGGGATCAGGCCCAAGTAACAAAGTGGCAATGATGACACAAAGCCAAGCATTGACCAGAGAGCAGTGTTCATTACGGACAGTTCCTGTGTGGTTGAAAAGTAACGGAAAAAAGGTCAAGGTCAACGCTATACTAGATGACGCATCAAACGAGTCGTTCTTAAACGAGAATGTGTCTAACCTACTAGGTATACAAGAAACGTTTCAAACCGTTCGAGTTCACGTTTTGAACAATTCTGTGGAAACATTTCAGTCCATGCCTGCAAGGATTGAAATTGAAAGTGTGAATGGAGACTTTGGGAAAGTTATCGAAGTAAAGACTTGTCCCCATCAGGTCACTGGAGCTTATAAAGTTGAAGACTGGAATGAAACAAAAAAGCAATGGCCTCATCTCTTACAATGTGAATTTCCGAAACCGGCACGCGATGGTCTAGTGGACTTGCTAATCGGAGTGGACAATGCTGATTTGCATTATTCGAAGGTAGACGTCCATGGACCACCAAATAGTCCAACCGCTTGCCTTGGACCTCTTGGATGGACCTGCATTGGACCCACCGGAAAACCAGACAGTAAAAGGTCCCATCTTATCATGCATTCCTTTTTAACGAGAGACGCTCACATCAACAAGGCAACAGTCGGCTGTTGTGATGTCAATAGCACATTGCGCAGGTTTTGGGAGATCGAAAGTTATGGAACCGACACAAAGCGATCGGCAGTAATGACCAAGGAAGACAAGAATGCTTTAAATCGAGTTGAGTCGTCACTAACTCACAACGGAAGCCGTTATTCTATCGCTGTTCCATGGAAAGAGGGCGAGCCAACACTTCCTAACAATCGTGAAATGGCAAAGAAACGACTGGAAAGCACTGAAAAGAGCTTGAATGCCAAAGATGGTTTTGTTAAAAATGAGTATGAAGAGACAATAAAATCGTACATTCAAAAAGGTTATCTGAGAAAGCTGACTCCAGAAGAAATGTCGTCCCCATCGTGCTGGTATCTACCACATTTTCCGATAGTCAAATTAGAGAAAACAACAACTAAAGTGCGTATCGTGTTCGACTGTTCTGCGAAGTATGAGGGTGTGTCGCTGAATGATGCCATTTACGCGGGTCCCAAACTTCAAACTGAACTGTTCGATGTACTTGTACGTTTTTGGCGAAATCCAATTGGAATTGCTTGCGACATAAAGCAGATGTATTTACAAATCGAAATCGAAGAGAAAGATCGTCCTTACTTTAGAATCTTGTGGCGGGATTATGAAAGTGACCGAGAGCCTGACGAGTATGAATTTACACGTGTCGTATTCGGCAAAAACTCGGCACCAATGGAAGCACAATACGTGGCTCAAGAAAATGCTCGTAGATTCCAAGATCGGTATCCACTAGCAGCTGAAACTGTTCTAAAGTCTACATACATGGACGATAGTATCGATAGCGTCGAGGATGAACCCACAGCCGGGACTCTTCAAAAGGAACTACAAGAGCTATGGAAGACTGCTGGTATGGAAGCCAGGAAATGGGTCTCTAATTCGAAGCAAGTTATGGAAGCAATCCAAGAAGAGCACCGAGCATCTGAGTTGGTGATTCGAGACGAAGATCAACCAGTGACTAAAACGCTAGGACTTTCATGGTTCAGTGAGGAAGACACCCTTTCCATTCCAGCGCCAGTAATGTCTGAGTCCGTATCGGTAACAAAACGAAACGTCCTGAAGAAGATAGCCACAGTCTTCGAACCCTCTTGGTCTGATTTCACCAGCAATCATTAAAGGAAAGATTTTGCTTCAAATGTTGTGGAGTAGAGGTTATGATTAGGACGATGAAATATATGACGACATAGCAAACGAAATTCAGTCTTGGCTTGATCAATTATCCGTTTTAGCACAAGTGCGGATTCCCCGTTGTATCAGACTTTCGTTAACTGTTACATCTTTTAAGTTGATCACATTCGTTGACGCTTCGACAAGTGCATTTGGTGCTGTAGTGTACGCACGTTTTGAGTATGAGCAATCCTGTCCACCTACCTGTCGTCTGTTGGCTTCGAAGAGCAAGGTTGCACCCTTAGTACCAGTTACCGTTCCCCGACTGGAGTTAATGGCTGCCATAACGGGTCTGAGATTAACACAAACAGTTATCCGAGTTCTGGAAATTCCTATGAGCACCGTGACATTCTATTCGGACAGTCTTGATGTCCTTTGGTGGATACGAGGTCATGGAAAGGACTTCCGCGCGTTTGTGGCTAACAGAGTTGGTGAAATTCAGATGTTTAGTGACCCCCAGCAATGGCAGCATGTGTCTACCGAGCAGAATCCGGCAGACCTTGTATCACGTGGTGTAAACGTTGAAGACCTCAAAGAGAACGCACTATGGTGGAATGGTCCCGACTGGTTGTTGAAGGACGAAGACAACTGGCCAAGAGTTTCTGGTGATAGCCCTCCAACCGAAATAAAAGAAAGCAGAAAACCTACTGTCTTGGCTAGCCGTAGTCTTCCTGTTCAAGAAAATCCCGCAACGAATGCGACAGCAGAAGAATGGAGATTAAACCCAAATCGATACTCATCCTGGATGCATCTCGTCTGCATTTATGCACGAGTCGTTCGAGTTCTGTGCAACATGCAGAAGAAGGCGAATCGAGTATATGGAAAAGCACTACATCCAGAAGAAATCCGTGACGCAGAAGAAGATATCATTCGCAAAGTACAATCAGAAATCTTTCCCGAAGAGTATAAAGCACTGAAAAGCAAAAAGGCAATCTCACCTAAGAGCCCTTTGATAAAGTTGTCACCTCGAATCGACGAGAATGGAATTATTCGTATGGATGGCAGATTAACGAATGCAGATCACCTCCCGTATGACGTGAAGCACCCCATTATTCTACCTCGTGGCCACCATGTAACCAAACTTATCGTGAAACATTATCATGAAAAAGCGAACCACGCAGGGGGAGTGAACTTTATTCTAGCTCAATTGTCACAACGATTCTGGATAATAGCAGCACGGGAAGAGATTCGAAGCTGGGAAAACGAATGCAACGAATGCAAGAAGAGGAAGACCAAGCTCGCAACCCAAATAATGGCCCCACTTCCCAAAGTTCGTCTTAGGTTTACCTATCGTCCATTTGACCACAGCGCTGTGGACTATGCGGGACCCTTTATCACGGTTCAAGGTCGAGGGAGACAGCGACAAAAGCGATGGTTATGTTTGTTCACGTGTCTTGCGACGAGGGCTATCCATTTGGAAATGGCTTGGGCACTGGACACCGAGAGTTTTCTAAATTGTTTCACTCGTTTCACTAGTCGACGTGGTGTTCCATCTGAAGTTACCAGCGATAATGGAAGTAATTTCGTGGGGGCTGTAAATGAATTACGTGATTTGGTGAACCAATTAGATTCAAAACGCATTCAGCAGAAGGCAACCCATATGTTCAATAAAGTTACATGGCACTTCAACCCTCCGGCAGCTCCGCACTTCGGAGGAGTACATGAAGCAATGATAAAATCGGCCAAACACGCAATATACGCCGTCTTGGGAAATAGTGACATTCGAGATGAAGAACTGATAACTGCATTTGTCGCGGCTGAAGGCCTACTAAACTCCCGACCATTAACGTATCAGTCATCTGATCCTAAGGATATTACGCCATTAACACCAAACCATTTTCTACATGGTCAAGTAGGCGGCGAAGTGGCACCAGAATCAGTTGATTGCACTACCTTCAACCTCCGAAATTGTTGGCGACGGGTTCAACAATTACTCAATCAGGTATGGTCGAGATGGCTAAAAGAATACCTTCCAACGCTAAACAGGCGACCTAAATGGACGGAGATAGTAAAGAACATGAAAGAAGGTGACGTTGTCCTTGCATTGGAAAATAACCTTCCTAGAGGTCGTTGGCCCTTGGGCCGAATCATCGAGACGTATCCTGGTAAAGACGGCCACACGCGAGTAGCCAAAGTCCAGTGTGGAGACAGAACGTTAATCCGTCCAATACACAAGTTGGTGCCGCTGTTCCAAGAAAACTGACAACAGTAACATTTTTTACAAGTAGTTTAGAAACGCACTCTACGCAGTGCGGGGAGGGGGAATGTTATGCAGACATTCAATAGTTTTTAAACTGAACTCCATTATTTGACATTTTTTACCATTGGGCAACCTGTGCGAAGGAGAGGTTGCTAGGCGACGGGTGTGAGAAGACGTTATAGTTTCGTCGTTGGGCTTGTTTGCGAGAAATATATTGTTTTAATTTTATTATACTATTTTGGTTTATGTCATTAAAGTTTTAACACAAAAAATTCGGGTCTGGAGAGCAAGTATAAGTGTGATATTTAAGGGCTTTAGAAAGAAAACCTTCATCGTTATCTTTTTAGATTTGTGACCATACCATTTAAGTACCAAGTCCTCATTCGTTCTAAAAAGCTTCGTATAGCCACCGGGCGAGCTCCATGTGCCAATTATTTTCAAATCTCTTTCGATAAAATCCTTAAGCTCTTGAAGATCGCTGTTCCAACAACAGAAAGTTCCATTATAACGATCTTTCAAAACTGTGTCAATCGATATTCGGGGCAGAAAACGAAGTTTAGTTAAAAATATTATAGCCCAGACAACTATTTTAAAAAGAGTCGTAAAGAAATGAAATTTTGAACAAGAATTTATTGAAGCTTACATTTCGTTGCTACTCGCAACATCTTCAGAGCATTATGAAGATATCTAATATGTACATTTATATACAGTGTTACAAACGATTATAAAATTCAAATTTAAACAGGCAAATAGAAAAATAGCATGTAAAACATGAGCATAACACAGGATTATATTACATTACACATATACATATATCACAGACAGATAACAACAAAGAGTTAATACAAGGTCACAGGTACAGATCGAAGATTGGCATTAAGCGATGGTTGAAATTTAGAGATAAGTAGACTCTCTCGTAATAAGAGTTCAAAGGTAGAAGAACAGGAAGTCAGGATAGAAAAATCATCAGGATCAATAGGATGGCCAGAAGATTGATGAGACAGAATGTTAGAGAAGGAAGGTTTTGAGAGAGGTTTGCCAGTACAAGCCAAAATTCCCATATGTTTCGAAATGCACGTATGAAGGTGGCGAATAGTTTCACCGAAATACAATGCATCACAGCATTGACATTTAATTTGTAAACAACCTGCAATCTCAAATTACAAATTTACAAATTTAAGTGTCAATGCTGTGATGCATTGTATTTCGGTGAAAATATTCGCCACTTTCATACGCGCATTTCGGAACATATGGGAATTTCGACTTGTACTGGCAAACCTCTCTCAAAACCTTCCTTCTCTAACATTCTGTCTCATCATCAATCTTCTGGACATCCTATTGATCCTGATGATTTTTCTATCCTGACATCCTGTTCCTCAACCTTTAAACTCCTATTACGAGAGAGTTTAGTTATCTCTAAATTTCAACCATCGCTTAAGGTGGCTCGATATAGTAATGCTCACAAATAAAGACAGCATATGCCAAATTTAATGTTATTCACACAAACCTTCTTATATATCACGTTTAAAACAAATAGACGTAAAACATCAAATATTGCATGTCATTTGAGATGCTCACGCCATTTCGCGCGTAAAAAAAACAAACTGAATGCAGGTTTACTAATTGCTGACGTCATTAAAAAAGTCAATTTTTAAAATGTGATACATCTCCCTATTTTGCATGGTGACCTATCATCAAATTTCGTATGCAGTATTGTATCACAAAAGTCTTGCATCATAGGAAAAATAAAAAATTCTGTAATGTGGAAAAAATGTTTTTCCAGAAAACAGTATTTTCGTAGTAGTTTTAAAAAAATTGGCGTTACAGAATTTTTTTAAATTTTGCACAATGGTAGTCTATGGTGTTTGTAACATGATGCGAAGAAACAAATTGGGGGTCACCGAGCTTCTTTCCGACTTGCGCAGCAAAATACATCATTTCTGAGTAAATTTCATATGCAAGTGTTCCATAGCAATGGAGCATTGGCCATCAAAACTGCCATAATTTGAAATAAAATATGTTAAAATACATGAATAATTCAATACAGACTTATTTAAGTTTAACAGCGTGAAAATAAAAGTGTTAAGTAAACTATAGCTTAATTTTTTGAAAACTGTATCGAGCCACCTTAATGCCAATCTTCAATCTTGTACCTTTGACCTTGTATTAACTCTTTGTTGTTATCTGTCTGTGATGTCTGTATATGTGTAATGTAATATAATCCTGTGTTATGTTCATGTTTTATATGCTATTTTTCTATTTGCTTGTTTAAATTTGAATTTTATAAGCGTTTGTAACACTGTATATAAATTACCTTTGTACATATTAGATATCTTCATAATGCTCTGAAGATGTTTCAAGTAGCAACGAAACGTAAGCTTCAATAAATTCTTGTTTAAAATTTTGTTTCTTTATGGCTCTTTTTAAAATAGTTGTCTGGGCTATAATATTTTTAACTAAAGTTCCATTATATTCTAGATTAGCACACTTGATCAATATTGATTGATCATTTAACTAATTTAACGAAATAATGCGTTTTCATCGGAAATTAATTCACTTAACTGTGAATCGTTTTTGAATTCGTCGGTCAGGTTGCCAATATAATTGCTCAATCGAGGTTCAGGTTGGTCGGGTTGGCTCAGATAGATGACTGAGTCGGTGTCGTAGTACAGGACACGTTCCTGTTGCAGGTCGAGTTCATTGTACAGTTGCAAACGTGCATATGCAGTTGTTAAAGCGGCGATGACCACATTGGTGTTTGGGTCGGGTTGAACGAACTTATTGCCGTAATCGTACCGGATGGCCATAGTTTCATCACTCACCAGATCAGCATCGAGGACCGTGACCTCGTCGGAGGTCAAGTAATCAAAAAAGATTTCCGGATCTTCAATTTGTTTGGTTTTCATTAAGTTGGATCGTCGCGCAAATTTACCAAGGGAAAACATATTATAAATGTCTAAAAATGTTATATACCGTATAGTAATAGTAATAGTTTATTAAGACTCTCTTTCAGTTACAGACAACTGAATTTACGAGTACTTTACAATGGACAAGAATATGTTATAAAATAGTACATAGGTATACTTTAGAATCTAGGCTATTTACAATAATTAAAATCATTAGGCATTTACCAAACTAGTAAATAGTGCATGCATAATTGGTCAGGAACAACATATTAAGAGTATTTAAATGTAAACAAGGATTGAGCTTTAATTGTTCTGCAATCAGTAACATTATTAAATAGATAAAATCGATCAGTGTTTTGTCTCAAATTAATGTTATGGTCAGGAACAACAGGGATTGGCAGTAGGGGATGGTTTTCTTGCCTCTATCTGACCATGTATTTCTGACATATTTGCACTCTTCTTGTGGTTAAAGTTGGTAGTTGTGCAGAGTTCAGGGCCTTCGCATATGTACGGTGGCCCACAACGGCAACGCCCAATTTGTTTTTTAGTTTGGTGTTTATGTGATTTCTTTTCTAGCCGAAATTGTTCTTTTCTTTTTCAAACCGACTTTTTCAGTGAGAAATTTTTTTCCGATAAATTTAGTCTTTGTTTACAAGCGAAGTTTTGATTTCAACCGAAATTTATTTCCGACAGAAATTTTTTTTCCAGCCGAAATTTGTTGCAACAGCAATTTATTTTCAACAGAAATTTGCTTTTGACAATCATTTTTTTTCCAGCAGAAATTCATCTTCGACCGAAATTTGTTTTCAAACAGAAATTGTTTTTCAAACGGAAATTTTTTTTCGACAGAAATTTCAATTTGTGGTTTCACGTGAGTTACCACTGACCACTACTAATCGTGTTACAGAGGATGATATTTACGTGAATCAACTTGTAATCTGTATTTACTACACCGTAACCATAGCAACTAAATTATGACACCACTAGCACATGGATGCAAGATGGAAGGAAATCGTGGCATCTGCGTACAATGTGGTTGTCATTTAGAAAACTGTTTCCGATTCTGCCCTAAATGTGGGATGCAACTCATCATGCATAAAGAAGTAAATGGTCTGGGTGGTGGTGGAAATAGCCAAGTTCGTTCCCTAAACGTTTCGAATCTTACTCAAACGCGCCTTTTACAGACAAAAGCTATAGCGACTCCTGCTCCTTCCTCATCTTCAAGTGCTCATACCTTCGAGACAACATTTAAACTACCTGGATTTCATGCCTACAAGTCATCAAAAGAAAAAGAAAGAAGGGGATTTAATATCCGTGGGAAAGAGAAGAAGAAGCGACACATTGAGGCACAGTCAGTTGTCATTTTGGTTGGAGTTATGGGTGCTAACAAGAAACCAAAGCGATGTGAGACCTTACCTGTACAAGTGCAAACAACTGCAACGCCTGAAGCCATAATAGAAGCGGCCGTGACAAAACACATTGCATTCAACAAGCGTTTCAACGGTGATCACACCTATCGTTTGGTGTACCGAGATGGGACAAAAGTGCGGTACATTCCTGGAACAAATCCTCCTGAAGCCTTTGTGTTAATGCGATATAAGGAAGCCTCAGGATTTGGATATTCAAAAATAGCCTTTTTCTTGGAGGTACGAAATGTGATAGCTGAGCTAAGAGAAGTCATCGAACCTGACTCAAACTCGGATGACGATGATGGCGATGATAACTTTGCTGCTACCGCGAGCCGACCAACATTTGTTAAAAATGAAAGTGTTCAAACGAGTCAAAAATGTAAAGAAGATCAATGCGAAGTCAATACCATGATGGTGGTGAATTGCCCAACATGCGATAAGAAATACCCAATTCATGAAATCGAAGAGCATGCTGATGTTTGTGCTGATAGTTCTGTGGAACATCCAGATCCACTGCCTGTGGACAAGATGGCATCCGTGGCAACGCCTACTTTCAAGGGTAAGGTAGACAGGAGAATAATTTCAGTAAATACTGATTCTCTCTATTTTGCCCCCTATCAATTAAGCCCCCCTGTCCAGAAAAGAACCACACCAACCCCCCACCCCTCTTTAGATGTCCTTATATACTTATATACTATTAGAAGCAAACTTTTATATCCTCCCCTTACCAAATGGCACAAATTTTCCCCGTGGGCACAATATGGATGTTTTTTTGGCATGATGCAATAAACCCCCCTCTTTTTTAGTGGAGAAAGTTTAATGAGCCCCCTCCCTAATAGGCCCTCCTCCTTACAAGACTAAGAAGTAAGAATGCTTCTTTTAATTGGGTTTTTAATTGATTTATTGAAAGGAAGTAGTTTTTTATTTTGGCTCTGTAACAAATAATTTCACGTGTGTAATCATTCAGCATTGCAGTTTGGACTTACTGCATGGTCTTGTAGTAGGTGGTTTACAATGTTGACTAAAATCTAATACTGTAGATGACAAGAAAGCACTAGAAGACGAAATAATGCTTTTGAAAGATGCCATGAAGCCTGAGGTTATCAGATTGTCACTTAGAAGAAAGAGTCTTTGGTACGATTACAGTAAGGCAAGGAAAAGCAGTTATGACCCTTCTCATCCCATTAAAATCACATTTTGTGGTGAACAAGCCATCGATGATGGCGGTCCAAGGCGAGAGTTCTTTTCAGGTATTATGCTGACCTATCATATAACTAATTACAAAATTATCCCCAGTGAATCCTATTTTTTTTTGCTTGTCCATAATACCAGACAATTTTACTTGTGAATGGGTAACTTTGCAGTTAAAAGCACAACTTTTCTACCATCAGAGGCATCATTAGTTTATATACCATGATACATTGAATAGCCAGCAGCAATATTTGGGTTATTGGAATTTTTTTATTTGCTTTAAAGTAACTTATTATCACAAAAATGTTCAAAATTACATAACTTCATGTCAACAACCAATACATGTAATTGGAGTTAGTTCATGCAAGGGGCCAGGTAGCAGTTCAAGCACAACTAATTAGTATGTATATGTATGTATATGTTGTGGATCTCTCAGAGGACGCAAGCAGGGACATACATATATGCATGTCGTTGGTAGCAAAGGGGTTAATGGGCAACCTAATACAATGCACCCAGTTTTCCCAGCTTTTCTCTGTTGCTTGTATAAATTTGTTTTACTTGGTTGTACTGTTGATGTATTGTAAGTTCCTCAGTTGTAATCCTATATATTAAGCTAACTAACACACATATGATACTGTATTTTATTTAAACAGTAATGTTGGAGCACTGCAGAACAAGGCTTTTCAAAGATGGAAGTCCCATTAATTCTCTAATGGCCTTAGCAAATGAGGAATTTAGGGTAGCAGGAGAATTAATGGCAATGTCAATTGCTCAAGGTGGACCAGGGCCTTATAGTTTTTCTTCTGTCATTTACAACATCATAAGCAAGGATCTTGCAATTGAGGACTGTAAAAATAATTTTATAAAGAACACATGCAAAAAGGTTTGTCAAAATTTTAGTGAAACACTCTTACTTTAACCAATTTATATATTGTCAATGCACCCTTATTTTATTTTTATGAAAAGTTAATGGATGCCAGTGATAATGAAATTATGGAAATCCTCATGGATGACCAAGTCCTTGACGTCCTTGAAACAGTTGGATATAATGGTGTACCTTCTCGTGAAAACAAACACTCTGTAAAGAAAATCATTGAGTATGTAAACTATTACAAAGGAATACTTTTCAGCAACCAGTCGACACTGATTTGTGTATCCAAACTCTCATCAACTCCCATTTGATCAGACCATCAGAAAAGTAATTATATAATCTTTCTTTTATTACAGGTCACTTTGCATATATGATCAGGTTGAAAACGCAACAATGCCTATGATTTTACAAATCATGGAAGGCCTGAAGATATGTGGTCTTCTTTCAACGGTGCAAAAATATCCCAAGGTGTGGAAGTCAGTTTTTGTGACAGAATGCATGCCTGTTGTAACCCCTACGACTCTACTGGATGAGCTTGAAGCTGTGTACAGTGAATCACAGTTAATCAGGCAAAAGGAAGGAGATGTATTCTACCAGTTTTGTGCTGTGATCAATTCCTTGGAAATGAAAGAGTTAAAAGCTCTTCTTCAATGGGCAACTGGTGTGTCATCAATACCTCCACTTGGCTTGCCAAGAAAAATCAAGGTCACTTTTCTTGGTGGTTGCAATACAGGATGCAGATGTAGGCCGACAGCATCCACATGTGACTTAAGAATCACTTTTGCATTACATCTTGACACTTTTGAGGAAATGAAAGAAATTCTTGTGTCTGCCTTGAAAGACTCTGATGGGTTTCACTTACTATAAAACATCACAGTAAGAATGCTACTGCACAGCAGTATAGGAAAATTAATAGTAACTCACCAGTCGCACTATTTTCATGGCTGTGTGGTTCAAATTTAGTTCAGAAACTTGTTCATTTGTTTCATAGTGCTTTTAAGTACGAAGTTCTTGGGTTTACATTACTGTACAGATACATAGAGATGAGCCGTTAATCAATAAAAGCTGATTGCCCATACTGATTTTTAAAAGCCGATATTTACCCACCATTGGCAGATTAATCTGTAATTTGTTTGCTACTTAATTATTCCTAAAAGTTAAAGAAAAGTGATAACCAAAGTATCTCAGAGAAGATGTCGAAATCAACACTATCAGTTGGCCCACAGAACTTTTGCAGAGAACAAACTATTAATAAAAGTAAAGATGATTTGTGTTTTTCACCATGAACAATTTATTGTACTTATAGTATACCTTTTGTATTTATTGCATTTATAGTGTACTATGGTAAATTATTCATGGTGAAAACCACAAATCACCTTATTTCCTTTTAACAATAATGTAGAGCTGCATGAAATATTGCACCTAAATTTTAATTTTATGGATACAACTGTGGATTGATCGACTTGCGGATGTTTTACTGATGATCGGCTCACATCTACAAACGTTAAAGTTATTAATCATATGCTGTATTCTTGGCTATAAAATTATCAGACATTACAGAGACAAAAATAGACCAGTGGAGTGCAATATACTGAATACTTTGTTTGCTTATATTACATAGGGGTAACAGGTAACTGTATGTAGAATTACATCAAACAAATATTAAACTAATTATATGCATGCATTTCTTCCACAAACTTCTTAGGACATGAAAAGAGCCCCATTTTTCATATTTAAAAGGAAATATATTACCATAAACAGCTGAAAATAGGATGGGGTTTAGGTTGGTGAATTACAAAACTGATATTTTGTAGAAGGCACACATATCCTCACAGTCATTCTAATGACCATGGCATCAATCTGTATTGTTAGCTATCGACATAAGTGTAAAATACATGTTTTCAGCTTCCTCCCAACTTTCAGGTTCTGAAAATGCAATATTTTGCAATACAAAGCTAAAGTATTCTTCAAACATATTGCTCTCAACTTCATACTCTAAAAAGTTTTCTTTTGCAAAACTTATTTGATCTTCAGAAACATTAAGAGCTAAGCCATCAACTCCTCCATGCCTTTCTGGAAGATGATACAGTTCATCTGGTATACCAGCAACGGTGTCATGTCTAGAAGCCCTGATACGGTGGGTGTTCCATTGCTCTTTCACCAGATCCAGATCTTTTTGGATCAAAGCTGAAAAACAAATCCAAAGGCATTCCATTTGAAGACCATTATCTGTATTAAGGTGACCTCTTTCTATCATATCTTTAAAATAGTTCATCCACCATGTTGACCTGCTTCTTCTTAATTGTGACCACCAGGACTCGATCCTTTGGTTAGCTGGTGATGTTCCAAAAAAATGGGCATCTGTGGAGGAGCGAAATTCACACTGCAGTGCGGCCATAACCCCATTTTCAGTTCCACAGTCTGTCCGCAATTTCACAGGGCAGCCATATTCTGCCACACTTTCAACGTAAAACAGCCCTGGAACTAAAGGGTTGTTATTGGATCTTGCAACACGAAGCCACATAATTTTCCGGCTCCATCCATCGATGCAGCCATGGATCGGAAAACCATACGGCTTCAGTTTATCATACCCATCAGTGTGCCAGCAGTGGTTGGGACCAGGCACCCGATAAGTCCTCCTACGTAAGCGCCTTGCTTTCCTGATTTCACATCCTTCAGGGTCAAGTTCTCTCATTAATTGCTCGACAACATTACGAGGTACTTGATGGCCACTAATACGAAGTGCGTGCCACATGGAACGATATCCTCCCATGCAAGCAGGGCCTTGTAGTTTCTCCTGTATTAATCCTCGTATTTCGTCTAAATTATAATCAGGTGATCTTCTTCTCAAACCATATACATTTAAACGTGATCTTAGCGTACGCTCTGACATTGAAATTCCGTGTCGTTTTGAAAGAAAATCTATTATAGTATTATATTGAAATCCTCTCACAAAGTAATACTCGATTATTTCTCTTTCATCTTCAGAATCACTGGACGCATTCGACATTTTAATTATACCTATTTAGACCACTTTTTGCAATCGAAAGTCAAGGTGTTTTTTATAAAACGTCACGTGAATATCATCCTCTGTAACACGATCAGTAGTGGTCACTGGTAACTCACGTGAAACCACAAATTGAAATTTCTGTCGAAAAAAAATTTCCGTTTGAAAAACAATTTCTGTTTGAAAACAAATTTCGGTCGAAGATGAATTTCTGCTGGAAAAAAAATGATTGTGAAAAGCAAATTTCTGTTAAAAATAAATTGCTGTTGCAACAAATTTCGGCTGGAAAAAAATTTCTGTCGGAAATAAATTTCGGTTGAAATCAAAACTTCGCTTGTAAACAAAGACTAAATTTATCGGAAAAAAATTTCTCACTGAAAAAGTCGGTTTGAAAAAGAAAAGAACAATTTCGGCTAGAAAAGAAATCACATAAACACCAAACTAAAAAACAAATTGGGCGTTGCCGTTGTGGGCCACCGTACATATGACTCGCTCTCTGAGAAAATTATCTTTAGTGCTCATTTTTGGACCGATATCCTTCGATAGATAATCGGAATGTTTTGCCAAATAGGAACGGCGTACTCAAGGGGACAGGCTAAATGGATTTAGCCTAATTTTGGAGAGTTATGATTTAGGAGAGTTATGTCTGAACCATGCCCATTTTTTCAAAACAGCCACACCCAATTTTTTAACTCTCTTGATGTTTACCTGAATTAACATGGGAGAGTTATGCTTTTACGTAACTCTCATCAACATTATGAAGATGTTAGAGAGTTATTTTTTATAACTCTCTGTGCTCACGATTGAGGAAATGAAGATAGTTTTGAGTTTGATGTTTATTATTAGCATGACAAAATTACTGATTTGTTGAATACACTGCACACTGCAGTACAATTAATGATTTTTCCAAAACAACGAAATGGTGGGAAAGTCGAATCGGCGAGTTTAAACACAAACAAAATTGTTGAGCAAGGGGGATTCCTGTAGAAAATACAAACAAAGCACAAAATTTTCGCTAAACGTCTGGCAGGACTAGAATGTAATAATTGTCTTCATTGAGAATTATCATCTACAAGAAACAGATAGAGCTTTAATACTAACGGTGAGTAAATGCGATTTTGTCATGCTAATAACAAACAAGTAATCATGCGATGTTGTTCGTACAATTAGGGATTAATAGTGCTCGTGATGTTTGAAAATTTTGCCAAATCGGACTTGGCTCGGTGGCCGCATAATTACCTACAATTATGCTTTACAGTGAAGTTGATAGCAGAAAACTTTACCTTAGGAGTACGGGTAAATAAACAGGTATTCGATAGTTTCTATTATTGTTTTAAGCATTGTCGCCTTGGAGAATCCACTCCTTGTTGGCTTCGTTCTGAACAATGCATAGATTGGGCTCGTGGTTCCTGTTTTCTTGCTGGTACTCAAAACCGAAGAACAATAGTTCTTTCATGGATTCTTCACCATGGATTCTTCTCTCGTTCGCCCTACCAACATTCGGTATCGAAATAGGCCGACACGTCATACCCATTTTCCGGCACTTCCTCCTCCTCCTCTGGCTTTTTCTTCTTTTTGGTCTCGGGCTGAAAAAAAACACCGGTGCCCTTCAAGCTATACATACTTGCCGCAGATCCAGCACTTTGTCAAGCCGCATCAATGCTTCACGGGCTGCTGTTGTTTGGTTTGGTCAATCCCATACGGCCCGGCGGTACGGCGGCATTGTGGTGACGTTCCTGTGCCAAACGTGTTTTCATCGGCCAACGATGATCGAAGATGCTCTTGCAGTGTGCATCGTTATTGAGCATTGCTTTGGCGACGACAAGGACTCGCGCCAAACATAAATCGTCATCGTTCTGAATACGAATAATTGACTTTTTACCAAATGTTTCCCCAGATTCACCTCGCTTCGTTTACTCCCCTTCCCACCGGTCGGCATGCTCACGTGAATCACGTTTATTTCCCCCATATCGTTCACCTGGAATTCCTTGTTGTATTGAATGATGCATTCGAACTCGGCGAGAATGTGTTCCGTGGTTAAACGAGCAGGTGCCATGAGCGGCAACGTGATCGGATATTCCAACTGATTGGAATGATATTTCATGCAACCGTTCCTGCAAACTTGTAATTTCATCATCTGCAAGCGCACTGGTAAACTGAACACAATAATTTGGTTCTAAACTTTTATGTATTTACTTGCCTTAACGCTCTCGATGTAAAATGGCCTTTCGTTGTTGTCGTCAACCTCATCGTCAACTTCACTATGACCCATTTGCAAAGTTCCTTGGTGCGAGGTAGATGGCTCTTCGTCCATCATTTCATTGTACGTTCGTTTCTTGCCACGACCTGCTTCCATAATATATGAGTCGTCGTTCCAGTCGTCTAAAAATTTTTGTCTCTGTTCGAGTGTCCACATATCCGAGATGGTAGGTTCAAGGCTGTGCTTTTTGTTTTCTTCTCGCCATTGTTGAGTTTGCATGAAAATCTGAAGACACCTCTCAAACACCAAACGTTGTTCTTTCTCGTTCAGCGAGTGCGTTGTTTCTAACTCCACAAGCTTTGCTAACGTTTGGCACGTGTTTGTTTCTGTTCCATGACTAAACAAAGTATTTCGTATACATTAAACGCCCACCTAAAACATTCACCATAATACACTCACCTAAAAAGTTTCACAAATATATTCGATCAAATTATACTCGTTCAAACAACAACCCCGCTTGTCCCAAAATCTTCACACAATAAACAATTTTGTTCGTTCTTTTATCTTTAGGTACTCGTTTTAACCAATCAGAAAATGTCTAACAGTTACAATCACCTGTTAGACAATAACATTACCGATAACGTTAAACAATTACGTTAGCAATATCACATTATACTAAACAATGCAATATTAGTCAAACTCGTATTTGCAAGGATGAGGTGCTTACACGGAGAACCTTGGCAACTTTCAAAGCGGTAAAACATAGTCAACATGACTTCACTCAATCAAGCAAGCAACAGAACAAAACAAACCGAGGAGCAGCAATACACCGAGGAGCAATATCGCACAATCCAAAAACAAACTCCAAGACTAAGAAACACTCCTCCCGTTTGCAGCAATAAACGAAGTTACAAATTGATCATACAACAAACAGCATCAGACACCAGAAAACCATTTTACGAATGCGAAATTTGTGGTAAACTCCGGATTTTTCCAATCTAAACAAACATGCAGAATACATACGGAGAAAGACCGTTCAGATGCGACATTTGCGGAAAGGCTTTTTCGGATAGAAGCGGTTACGAAGTTCATTGCAGAATACACAGCGGAATAAAACCCTACGATTGTAATGTCTGCGGAAGGGCATTGCGCACATCAACAAATTTAAAATCTCATTTGTGTGCTCACAAACCAAAGGAGATATAGTATAAATGCCAAAAGTGTGGAAACAGATTCTAAAATTTGTGGGTATTAGAGTCTCATGATAAGTCTTTTGTGGTGTCTTAAACCCTCGCGAACAGTTTAGTTCTTATATCATTTAACGAACAGTTTCATAAACATTTATACCTAAACAGTTATATAATGAACACTTAATTTCTTACAAACACTTAGTTTCTTATGAACATTTCGTACATGTAAATATTATGTTATTTCAATACAATGTTTTAAAAACTTATCTCTGTGTTTCATTCATGCGCGCCTTAGGGTTAACACCCTGTACACTAACATTCATAGTTCTATTTTACAAAATCATTCATTGCCGTAAAAAATTTTATAATATTCACTTTCAAAAACTTATATTTCGTGTTTGTTCCATTTGTCAAAATACAAGGTAAACCTCACAGTAACGTTTGTACAATAATGTTATCCGATAACGTTGCCCAATAACGTTATCATATAACGTTTTCCGAGGAATGACATCGTCCTGCATACTAATTACTTCCCTTGCCAAACAGACCCAATAACCTACTGTCCAACCTCGGTTCCAGGGTCTTCTCGGGTAACGGCCGATGGCAGCTGACGAAGACCCTGGTAAAATTCATTTCATCGTCCCCAGATTTTGGGGAAAAAATCGCATGCACAGTAAGGCCAACGTATGCTGCTGATTAAAACGCATGCACAGTAAGGCTCAATGTATGCTGCTGATTAAAAACTATGCTGGCGCTTACGATTTCTCAAACAAATTACAGATTACTTGTTTATGATGTTAAAATACGCCCAATTTTCAAAAATTATCTATTAATTTCGTGAGATACGGCGAGATATAAATGTTCGTTTCTTTATTCACATTTAACCATAACGATTACACGCGTTCCACATATTATCACCATATGCCTTGAACAATTGGTGGTGCCTCAGTTTGTTGCCAGGGTAAATATTAACATTGTCAATAAGAAGCAACAAAGGAATTTTCTGTGGTGTCAAGTTTTCTACATGTTTTATTTTCCGTTCAAGCTGGTCATCAAGAAAGTTCATTAATGTATCCCAATGAACTGTGAGGCCACATTCGTTTAACATGTTAATCATACGGCAACCAGCACCATAGGAAACAAGCATGATTGTAAATAACAATATAATATCATTCTTGCAATGGCGATTTTTTGTCAATAAGGAAAGAGCATGTACTGCACACTTGGATTTTTTATCTTTCATTTCAGTATCAGGAAACAGACATTTGACAATTTCTATTAGCATTGGACATTCTTGCATGAAATTATGTTTCAAGTTTGTGAATGTCTCTCCAGTAATTTGTTCTTCTGCCAATTTACTCCACCTCAAATACCAAGGTTAACAAGAGTAGATAACCTTTCATATTCCAAGAGTATAGTAAATCTCACAGAAGCAGGGACATTCTTATCAGTTTCCCTTTGTAGCACGAGTTTCAACTCACACTCATATATAGCATCAATACTTTCAGTGATTTTTTAAATGCTTTCCATTTCTTTGTTGTACATGTTAAAAACAGCACTCAAATAAACATTGTTAACTGCTGAGTTTGACAAGATATCATCCATCATTACTTTGGCTTTCTGCTAATGAGTCAAAAGGTTTTGTTGCAATTCAGAAATTTTAGTGTTTTGGCTTACTTGTAAATATTCAATGTCTTGGCTTGCAGTTTCATCTTTACCAATTCCAAAGGAAATAGGTTTTCTAATGTTCCTATACTGAAATTTTCTGTTGTCATAGGTAGCAGTAGGGAAGGCAGCCTTGACAGCTATGGTTGCTAGACTTTTGCTGCTTGTTTCTAAAAAACTCATAACTTCTGAACCATCTGTCCTTTTCCCAGGGCTTTCCACAAACCTTTCTTTTAAATGAGACTGTAAAATATCTTCCCTATTCTTGCATCCTTCGCCATGAAGTCTTTTAGTTTTTGCAGATGGTTCAAACTCACTTGGACTTAATATTGACCTTTTTCCCCTTACGTGGAGTACTCGTAAAATGTAACTCAAAATCTACTGGCTCCACGACTGGCTCTAAACAGATAGAAAGAAGATTAATGACGACAGTAACTTTGTAATGACTAAAAGAAAAAACACCCCAAAAATGTATACTATCGTCCAGTTCGAGATGGCCAGAAATGGTATCTTCATTTGCATATTCAATAGACATAACTACCAGTAGGTAATAAATATATGCAAATAACCACTTAATAATCAAATACAAAATTACTTTTTATAGTATGAACAAGTAAAACTTGCGGATCGCAAAGATATTTTAGGATGTCCTACATTTCGAGCCTTTGGGAAAGAAATCGACGCAAATCTCGCAGGGCCTTCGCTCTTTCCTTGTTTCCCTCCCCCACCCCGTTTTCTCTTCCTCACCCGCGCTCCATATTTTAGCAGTTTCTTCACATGTATTATCATTTAGCATGTTTGCGTTTTATCTAGTACATTCTAGTGCACTCTTTTATTGTCACTCTTATTAAAATCGTGAAAAAGGCTACAAAGGCTCTGCGGAGGAGAGAGAAGAGACTGTGCTTGGCGCTGAAGTATGCATGAACAACAGACCCCTAACCTACTTGGAGAATGACCCTCAGCTACCTGTCCTGACACCAAACTCAATGCTGTTTTAACAACCCACAGCTGTAGCAGATATACAACCTCACCAATTAGAAGAGCGTGACCTGAAAAAACGTCTCAAGTTCCTACATGCATGAAAGAAGCTTCATGGAACCGCTGGAAACAAGAGTATCTGACAGGAGAATGGGAAAGACACAAATTTGCCAGTGGATCTAATGCAGAATACCCAAAAAGTAGCGGATGTTGTCATCGTTAAGGGTGAAGACAACAGAAACATGTGGAAGCTGGCAAAGATAGATTGACTAATTACTGAAAGAGACGGAGTGGTGTGGGGGGTGAAGGTGAAAACGGGGAAGGGAAGACTGAAGCGACCATTACAATTAATCAATCCTTTGGGACTTTAGTGATTACCAGACTGCCAAACTGGAAACCCAACCACTTAATCCTTGAGTAAAGGAATTCACACCCAAGTGGAAAACTGCAGAAGAGGCACAAGTGAGAATAAAAGTGATTGTTGAAAATGAAGAACAGTGAACAATGAATATTATACTTTGGCCATATTACAATATTGTTGTTATACAGGGTGTCTAAAAAAAACGGTAATCAAAAGTTTGCACGCCATTGCGTGTAATCACCCTTTGATATGCTTTAATAATTTTTAGATATTTTGAAAATTCAGAGTGTTAGCTTTTCAATGGTATGTTTTTTTGTTGCATATGGAGGAAAAATAGGCAATTGCGAGTGCGTTGAAAAGTCTTGGTCGAAATCACATTCTTTCACCTTTGAGTTGCTGTTAGACAAAAGAAAAACCAATTAATTACAAATGTGTCAAAAGTTAGTATTAATTTATTGATACATGTTTACATTGAAAATGCAAAAAAATTATGCTCCCATGCCTTTGATGTGATCATCATCTCCCTCAATACACAGTTGACATCTTTACAGAATTGCTTGGACTGCTCTTCCGATAATCACCTGAGAATTTATCAATGCATCAACTTCATTGCTGATATGGTTTTCCAAGTCAGCCAGATCTACCGGAGGACTAGTGTAAACTTTGCTTTCTAGGTATCCCCAAAGAAAAACGTCTCAAGGGGTAAGTCTCAAGAGGTAAGATCAGGGGAGCATGGGGGCCATTTCACATTATGATACAGGGCAATTGCATGTTGACCACACAATTCTCGTAAATGCTCATGAACTGCAACTAAACGATGTGCCGCGGCGCCATCTTGTACCCACCACAAATTTCAGAATGCTCCCCAGCTTTCCTCTGAAAGTGCTGTTGCAGTGAGGTATCACATTGTAGATGATCAACTGCAGATAATTCAAACCATCGATATTTCTGTTGAAGAAGAGTGCCTACCCAACCACATCAGCCTCACTGCACAACATATCCCAGAGGTGACCAATACTTTAGCTGACAGGGAGTCGAGGGTGTTTCAGGATGCAAGCGACTGGAAACTCAATCCACAGACTTTTGCAGCCCTCAACAAACTCTGGGAACCCGTAGGGATAGATCTGTTTGCCGTTTGACCAGACAACTTCCCAAATTGTGACCTGGAAACCAGACCCTGAGGCCCTGGGGACGGATGCAGAACTAGTAATCGCTATACTGAGACATGGGATGTTTCAAAAGTTATCTGCTTTTCAAATCTCTGGGGAGCAACAATTTATCACCGACCAAGTGTAGTAAACAATGGATACTTCCATATGCACATAGATACAGGCATGCGTGAGAGAAAAAGAAAAAAGAACACGTTGTAGCTTGTGATTATAATATGTAAAGAGAGTTTGTATTTTCTATTTGTTTATATAAAGGCATTTATTTCTTTAAAATATAAGACCTTTCATTCATTACAATGGCGACGAGGATGGGATTCATAAAAAAATAATGGCTGTACCGGACTTAAAATGCAAGGAATTTCAGGTCGATGGCGACCCAACAACAGTGTCCGAGCGATGGGAAGAATAGATTGAAAATTTGGAATTCAACTTTACATTCTTCAAAGTTACTGAAGCCAAAAACAAGAAAGCTGCTCTGATGATATATGGCGGGCAAGCATTGAGGAAAATACATAACAACTTACCAGACCCAGAGAATGGAAACGACTATGAGAAAGCCAAGAGTAAGTTAACTGCCTATTTTGCACCTAAAAAGAATGTGGATTTCTTAATATATCAGTTCAGAGAAGTGGTTCAAGATGAGCATGAGCCATTTCTCACGTTTGTAAATAGACTGAGAGAAATTGGGAAACATTGTAACTTTGATGACTTGGATACTGAAGTTAAAAGGCAAATTATTCGGAAGACCAGTAACTGAAAAGTTAGACAAAAAGCATCCTATGATGAGATAATTCGTATCAGCATAGCTGATGAAACCACAAAGAGACAAGCCAAAGAAATGGAGAAAGCTGTTGCAGGGGATAGTGGTAATGTAAACAAGGTGACATCGCAGGCACCTGGAACAAGTGGGCCTAACAGAAACAGGAACACTTCAGACATTTTTGACTGTAACAGATGTGGTCAAAAAGATACAGCTAGAAATTGTCCAGCATGGGGAAAGACGTGCCATGGTTGTGGTAAGTTAAACCATTTGCAGTCCATGTGTAATTTGTCAAAACAGAGACAGAGTAGAAGACAGTTTCAAAGAAGACCCTGTAGACAGGATAAGTCTCGTGTAAACAAAGTTGAGCAAGAATCTGATGGAAGTGGATCTGATGGTGAATATGTAAAGCAAGTAAGTGTAGAATATGAAATAAATCACATCAAAGGAACAGTCAAACAGGTGCAAGAAAAAACAATAGTGAAAACTAAATTAAATGATGTGAAAGTCATGTTTTCTGTTGATTCTGGTTCCAGTGTCAATTTAATAGACGAGGAAAGATTCAGATTGATTAATGAAAGGTCAAAGACCAAGTTGAAATTAAAAAAGTCTAACGTAAAACTGTTTGGTTGTGCTAGTAAACAACCCATTACAGTACTTGGTTCTTTTGATGCTGTCCCAGAAGTTAATGAGAAGTATTTGCCTGCTTCTTTCCTTGTTGGGAAAGGCAAAACAGACAGTAGTCCATTACTGGGTTGTGATACTGCAATAGACATAGGAGTGCTCAAAATTGTGAATGAAATCACAAAAAATGAAAATGATACTTGTGTTAACAGTGAAGTTCAAGATATAACAAAGGAGTATGATTCCATTTTTTCATGGAATTGGCAAACACAAGCATGCACAAGTAAGACTTCTTGAGAATACAAGTGTAAAACCTGTAGCCCAGAAGAACAGGCGTATCCCTTATCATTATCGAGACAAACTAGAGACGTAGATTAAAAGATTATTAGATGCAGATGTAATTGAGGAAATGCCTGCAAATGAACCAACAACATGGTTGTCACCAGTTGTTATAGTTCCCAAACAATCCGGAGAAATCAGAATGTGTATAGATGTGCGCGAACCAAATAAGGGAATTGAGAGAGTTAGATATGAGATCCCAACTGTTGATGACATAATTCACGAGCTAAATGGAGCGATCGTTTTCCCCAAGCTTGATTTAAATATGACATATCATCAACTTGAACTAGATCCGAGCTCAAGACATTTTACAACCTTTAGCACTCATATTGGCCTATTCAGATTTAAGAGACTGAATTATG
Source organism: Muricea muricata (assembly GCA_963855995.1). NCBI lineage: Eukaryota > Metazoa > Cnidaria > Anthozoa > Malacalcyonacea > Plexauridae > Muricea > Muricea muricata. Next base: position 28,403,393 of record OY979716.1, read on the forward strand.
GGACTGTTTCAGCACAAGAAGAATTTGACAACTGTATTCGAAAAGCAATTGCTGGCATACCAGGAGCTGCAAACATTTCCGATGACATAATTGTGTTCAGAAAGGGCACAGCCAACCATAATAAGAATTTGAGACAAGTGTTAGAGAGGATAAAGGATGCAGGATTAACGTTGAACAAAAAGAAATGTTTGTTTCATCAGTCATTTGTAAAGTTCTTTGGTTTCGTGTTCAGTGCAGACGGTTTAAAACCTGATCCTGAGAAAGTGGATTATCTGAACAACATGCCTACGCCACAAAATGTTAATGAACTCCGTTCATTATTGGGTATGGCTAACTATTCTTCTCGATTTATCAACAACTTTGCTTCAATAGTTGCTCCTTTAAGAGCACTTACAAAACACGATACACCATGGCGATGGACACAGGCAGAGCAGAATGCATTTGAAAAGCTGAAGTCAGCATTATCACCCGATACGGTTATGACATATTATGAGATTGGCAGAGAGACAGAGGTAATTGTTGATGGAAGTCCATCTGGTCTAGGAGCTATACTTGCTCAAAAAGAAAAGGACAGTGAGTGTTTTAAAGTTGTTACATACATAAGTAGAGCCCTTACACCGGTGGAATCAAGGCACTCACAAACAGAAAGAGAAGCACTGGCTATAAGATGGGCATGCGAAAGGCTGCATTCATACCTTGCAGGTGCTGCATTTACTGTTATAACAGATCATAAACCATTGCTAGGAATTTTCAATAAGAAATCCAGCAAATCACCTATTAGAATTGAACGATGGGTACTCTTCTTGCAAAGTTATGATTTTACTGTCGTATACAGACCAGGAGAGACAAATCCTAGCGATTACGCATCCAGACATCCACTGAAATGTGCTTCCGAAGATGTAATTCAGAGTACAAAAGCAGAAGCAGAAGTAAATTTGATCGTGATTGAATGTATGCCTGATGCAATAAGCTTAGAAGATGTAAACAAAGCAACCAGTTTAGACGAAGAGTTGCAAAAGATCAAACTCGCGGTGGAAACCGGAAAAATGAATGAACTGTACAATGATCCCAAGATGGCTCGTTATAAGAAAAGTAATGAACGAGTTTTCAGTCGATGGAATTGTTTTAAAAGGAAGAAAAATTGTGATTCCGAAGTCTTTGCAAAAAAGGATCGTAAAGCTTGGGCATGAAGGGCACCAAGGTACTGTTAGGTGTAAACAGTATCTCAGATCTAGAGTATGGTTCAGTGGTCTAGACAAAGCTATTGAAGAAGAAGTAAAGGGTTGTATTCCTTGTCAGGCTGCAACAAGTGCAAAACATCGTGAACCACTAGTTATGACTGAGTTACCTGATAGAGCATGGCAGAAATTATCTATTGATTTCTGTGGTCCCTCCCCGTGTGGGACATACTGTTTTGTCATAGTTGACGATTATTCAAGATATCCAGTCGTGGAATTTCTCACATCAACCTCAGCATCTGCTACTATTCCGAAGCTTGATAAGATATTTTCGTTATTTGGTACTCCGGAAGAAATTAAAAGTGACAATGGTCCACCGTTTCAAGGAGAAGAATTTAAAGTATATGCAAAAAGTGTTGGTTTTAGACATCGAAAAATTACTCCATTACATCCGGAAGCGAATGGTCAAGCAGAGCGATTAGTACGGACACTGAAGAAAGCAGTACACACGTTTGTAGCAATAGGAAAGAATTGGAAAAGAGAAATACACAATTTTCTAAGAGTTTATAGATCTACACCGCACGCCACTACTGGAAGAAGTCCGTTTGAGCTAATCTTTGGAAGACCAATGGACACCAAATTGCTGAAGGTATCTGGAGAATTACATCCTGAGAAAGACGTACAACTACGTGTTCGAGACAAAACTGTAAAGGAAAAGGAGAAGAAATATGCAGATACAAGGCGCCGTACTAAATCAAGAAAATTTATGATGGGCTAGACAGTGTTGGTTCGACAGGAAAAAAGGAATAAGTTATCCACACCATTTGAACCCATACCGTATCATGTGACAAGACTCAAGGGTTCAATGATAACTGCGCAAAGGACAACTGATAATCGAACTGTCACACGAAATTCGTCATTCTTTAAAAGCATTCCACCAGTTCCGAAAATTCAGCCGACAGTTGCTGATGAGGTGGTTCGTGAGTCCACAGAACAATTGTTACCAGATCCTCAGACTCGTCACGGCCCCTTGCAAAAACAAGAAAATGTACCACCGTCAGAAACTGTAGTTGGTGAACATATGGAACAAGACTGTTTAGCAGCACCCACAAGTAATACCAACCACACTAGATTTCCGACAAGAAATAGGAAAAAACCTGAGTACTACGGATTCAATAACACTTGACAGTATTAGATAGTCTTAGTTGTTTAACGAGATGACAGAGTGCAAACAGTTATACAGAGGACATTTATTGATATTAGACTGTAATGTTGTCTAGCTTTTAGACTTCTGTTTCAAAAGATAGGAGGATTGTAGTAAACAATGGATACTTCCATATGCACATAGATACAGATATACAGTGAGGTACAGATGAGGATACGAGGCGCGCATGCGTGAGAGAAAAAGAAAAAAAGAACACGTTGTAGCTTGTGATTGTAATATGTAAAGAGAGTTTGTATTTTCTATTTGTTTATATAAAGGCATTTATTTCTTTAAAATATAAGACCTTTCATTCATTACACCAAGATGTTGACTCAAAAATTGGCAATGTTATCATTGACAGTTCCCGAACGGTGTTCCGAATTGGCAGCTAGAGATTTAAGTTTTTGACGATTTTTGTCAGTCCTAAGACTGTTCGAACTGGCAAAGTTTTAAATTTATGTTTCCATGCCAGGTTTAATAAAGATCTCAACCTGTGGCTGTGTGCCTGCCTTGAGGAGTATGAATGACGTACCAGTGCTCATAGAACTGTGCGTTCGGATCAGCCAAATAGGTTATTCCCATCTTTAATTAAGCCGTTTAAACCAGTGTCTTCCACCACTATAGCTTGCTGGATTAAGGAGGTTTTGTCGTTGTCAGGTATCTATACCACTATTTTTGAGGCACATTCCACCCGTGGGCGTCAGCTTCTGCCGCTTGGGGTGTGACTATTTCAGAGATACTACAACAAAAATTAGAGATACAAAAATTTTATTATCGACATCAATTTAACACCACAGTTGGCAGAGCCATTTTGGTTAGTGATCATTAATGGAAATTTCAGCTTTAAACATGCATGGTTAAATCATAGACAATCTAAGGAATGGACTGGAAACGCAAGCTAAAGTTTACGCAACATTTGTGATATGCTTTACTTTGGAACCCTGTAACTTCACTTTAAATACATTTCAGGACTCCGTATTTACATATTTTAAACAAGAACAGAAATGTGAATGCAACTATCGACTTTTAAAACTTTTCAGAGAGATAAACAAAGCGGAAAATCACCATTTAATGTTTCCGCAAACCTTTTTCAACAACAACAACGGCGACATTTCTGTAGTCAAAAAGAATGCTAACATTCAGCGTTGGGTTTTAGCATTGTTATATCCATAAAGAATTTTAAAAGTCGATAGAAGCTAAAAGCTGTAGCACCTTTTTACCTGAGGCTGTTTATTCAGAGGAGATTTAGTTAACAAAAGTTAGTTAATGGAAATCTAATGTCTAAAAACTATGTACTTTCCGGCTACAATTTGGCAGCAAGGTACCTATCTGGTATTTTAGAAAATATCATTTTTTACAGCAGAAAATGTTCCTAGCAGTTGAACTCTACCTAGTGGTTTTCCCCTCAAACTGCAAAAATATTAGTCTCTGCTAAAGTTAAATGACTGGCTGGGAATTAGTGGCAAAGCCAACCTAATAACTTACTCATACCATGCAAATATTTCTACATTCAAACAGGGTGAAAGCAATCAATTTATAATGAAATAAAAGGTGATAATTTATAATATGCATACCATGAACATATTATTCAGCTGGCTTTGCCACTGGTTGCAATGTGACTTCTACACTGTATGACATGTAGCAATGTGACCTCTACACTGTATGCGTACAAAATGTGCACTCTACAATATCGACTGCAAAAATTCCATCCGATGGTGCCCAAAATTGACCAATGCTCACTTACATCCCAAAAACTTTCAGAAGATGAAAGTAAAATTGGCTACACAGATTTTGAGCCATACACTTGCATCGGCAATTTTCATGGCAGTAAGTGGTTGCCTCCTTCCTCCATCTGCTGTTGGAACAGCTGAACTTATTGACCAACTTCACAAGACATTCGATTGCCTAAGCAGTTCATCATTTCAAACACCAAAGATTTACAATCATCCCGTATTATCTCAGTCTCACCACATCAAATTCATGACCGATATGTGTTCCTTGGTCGGGAGAATCATAGTTAAAGATCCAGCAAGTGGCAAAGATGTCACTTCCAGCCTCAAGTGTTCAAATGCTTTGCACCGTAAAAGGAACACTTCAAGTGTGGAATTCTCTTCAGTCATCATTTCAGTTTTTGTGCACCAAAAGGCTCAATCAAGACCAACTGGAAAATTTCTTTGGCTGTGTACAATAACAGGGTGGTAATTGTGATACTCCAACCACAATTCAATTCACAAGAGCTTTCCAAAAGTTGTTTTATGACAACTACCTGTCACCATCCAGTACAAGTTGTGATGCTGATTTTGATGCCATGCTGGTTCAGTGCAAAGAAATAATAGAGAAGATGCAGCCAACTGCTGCAAATGAGATTACTATAAAAACAACAGAACTATTTCAAGTTGATGAATTGGACTACCAACAACCTTCAGTTGAACAAAATCTTATGAGCAGCAATGCAATCACCTATGCAACAGGTTATCTATTGAAGAAATGCTTGCAGAAGCACAATTGCCAGGTGTGCTCCAAAGTGAACAGGACAGTTCCAATAAACTGTTTTGCTTTTTTAAAGCATATGACAACCAAAAATCACTGTTCGGTAGACTTACAGCTCCCATGCAAACAATCTTGTCCAGTATGTAGCAAACATAGAAGAACAATTTACGAGAGAATTTCCAAATATGATGACCGAAACTGGTACTGGAAAAAGTCTGGTTAATGCTCTACCCAAGCTTGAAGTCTCAGAGTGCAAGGAATTCCCAAGTGAATATACTATGCCTTGAAATTTGGAAACAGGGAAGTATCACTTAAGAAAGGAGGAAAGAAAAACAGAAAGTGCTTCAAGGTCACACACCTATAAAAATAAATATGCTATTGTGCATGATCGATATAATGTATAGTCACATTCTGTCAGAGACTTGGTTACTTGTCTTAAACAGGTTACAATGAGTTATACAGTTTATTATACAACTGTGTTAAAAAGTGCCCAAAACCCCCTAAAAATGAATACAAATATACCGGGATATTTTGACAGTTGGTTATTTGTAGAGTAGGAAACCAGTTTGACATGTGCAAAACATAATAAAAAACTTACATCAATCCATTTCATTCAAATCAATTTAAAGTACTTCCTTCATAAATTCAACATACCGGCCAATTTTGAAATGTTTAACACTTATATTGAAGCAAACACATGTCTTTTTTTGGGAAAGGTCAAAACGCGGACCCCAAGTCCGCAAACTACCTTCGTGGACCTGGTCCATGGACTACAATCGTGGACCGCAAGGAACTTTCCCTGGGCTATGAACGGGGGGCTGGAACACTATGGGCTGGATTTCATTTACAGGTTTTTCCTGTTCCATGTAATTCCTATTTAACAATAAAATTAATGAAGCATGATGACAGAAAGAATTAATGAAATCCTCCATAAAAAAGATTTGTTCATTTCAAATGTAATAAAAAAATGTATTCAGACTTTTAGGTGTGTGTAAAAAACATGTAACTGGAATGCAGCCCTATGAAGCCGCGATTCACATTTCGCAGAAACCACAATCATTCAAAGAGGGATCCTGTTTCTCATTTCATTAGTTAATGCGTTAGTGTACGGTGAAGAATACTTGTTAAGAAGGAAGTTTATATTGGGTTAAGTTATTACATTTCAATTAAAGTGGAAATACTTTTGGCCAAGTAAAAAGACTAGGTCGGGGGAGTAAAAAGCATGGTTGAATGTTTCTTTTTCACTCATTCCAGCATTAAATATCTCATTTTTTATTAATTGTTTTTTGTGTTTTATTTGTCGCTTTCAAGTTGTTTTGGGAAGAGTCTAGTTCACATTTGGTGATCCTGCCAGGGCCATGCATCGAATTTGTGTGATATTTTAAGTTATTTCGAAAAACAAACATGAGGAATTACCAAGCTGCATATGGAAGGAAATATGAACGAAACAGTTGAGAAAAGCGCAGAATCGAAGGAAAATGGACAAGAAAAAGTGACTGTACTGTATGGAGAAATGTTAGTTAATTTAAGGAAAGAGAAAAGAACCCGGAAGACTAGATTAACTAAGTCAAAGCACCGTTTACAGACACTATTTCAGACAAGAGCTGAATGAGAGGAAATCAAAAATTGTATCAAGGAAATATGGGAACTTTTAGAGGAAGCACAGACAGTGATGGATGATATGAGTGTCTTAGCATTTAAAGATGGATAATATTCAGTTACAGTCGGAAATAATGAAAGAATCAGACAGTTTGCAAGAGGAAACACAGAAGGTGATCAAAGAAGCTGAGGAAAAGTTGACAGATGTGATGTTGGCGCTGGAAAAGGTAATCGAGTCTGTTACTGGGCCCCCTAGCATTTCAGTTTCACTACCCCCTACTACCCAACCCTTCAGTGAAGGTCAGGCACAGCAGAATAATATTTTACCCCCTACCAGCCTGCAACAAGCAACTCAACCCTCCAGTGCAGGTCAAGCACAAGACGATGCTTCACCCCCCTCCTCATTAGCCCACAACAAGCACCCCAACCCACCAATCAGGAACAGGTACAGCAGGATGCTCCCGTACCACCTACTACCCCACAACAAGTACCCCACCTATATAGTCTCTTCTCTTTTCCTGTTAATGTCACCTCAGAGTCTTTTAAGCACTCTTGCAAAGTACCATCTAAAACAGAAAATAATGAATAACTGCACTTTAAAATGAGAGAGTTAACAACACAATTTTATTACTATATACTATTTTGAAATGTGCATCAAAGCTGCTGCAATTATACTTTTGTGTTTCAGCTCACTGACAAATAACTGTCAGCTAATGGCATCTGGTAAGTATCTTATTAAAAAAAAACTTTACCTTCTATTGATTTCATAAAGGCAATGAATTTGGTCATTACTATTTCTTCCTTTATTCTGCACTGGTTCCCTTCAAGTGAAAAGGCTGGTTTTAATATCTTCATCACCTGATGGGCATTCAGGTTGCCACCTTTCTTCCAAGCAAATAGATGGCGAGCCATTTCTTATAAAATCTAACACCTTTGATTGAAAAGTTACAATTTTACGTAAATACAGCAATAACAATTGGCATATCTTTTATAGTTGGTTTGACTTATTAGGGTTAATGTAAGCAGGGCAGATCAATCTTCATCTCGCAGGAGTGCAGATTTTCCTGGGGGGGGGGGTGCATTGGTGCATCACTAGGGTCTAGGGAGCTGACCGAACTTTGTTCATCTTTTGCCACTGTTGTTGATTATGATCTAGTTGTGTCACACATTAAATTGTGACTTAAGTATTTTACTTAACCTGTTAACTGAAATTTTCTTCAAATTAAGTCAATAATAATATTAACGTACAGTACGTACACCATTTTTTAATTTTTATTGGGGTGCTCAAACTTTAGGGAGGTGCTCACCACCCTGCACACCCCCCCTGAATGTAAGCCATTTTACTCTGTCCAATGCTAGATGATTTCACTTATTTGCACATGAAAAGCAATTAAACAGATATGCATTTCCTTTCCATAGTAATATTAAAATGCCTAATCCGATAATATGAAAGGCCTTCAAGAAACTGATCCAGCTTGGATTTGCAGCGAATGATGACAAAATACTTGGTGATTTCATTTACAAATGCGAGTCTTTCACTAAAGGGAATACTCAAGGGCAAACCATCAATCTCAAATCTCCAGGTGCATTCATTCCAACATTCATTGACATCAAGCTGGGACTTTTTCTCTGGCAACTACTGTCTATACTTAGTCCAAAAACGAAACACTTTGTCTTACACAATTAATAGACTTCAGCAAATAACATTTTATTTTATTTTGTTAGGTATATGCTAAAGTACGTCAGATTTATTACAAATTTTCATCGATAATATCTAAGTAATGAATTCTAGGGGGGAGACGTCACGATTTGTTATACTTGGAAGTATTTAATATCTGATGGCCTTATAGAAGTTTATATAGTATGATGTCATGCAATTTTCGTCCAAGTTTTGGAGAGTTTACGTAGTTTCTTCCTCGCTATTGGCTTGCTAACGATTTATTTGTCTTTATTGACTTGCTAACGATTTATTTGCTATTGATTTACTCATCTGAAGTAAATAATTATAACCCAAAAGTCATAACTCAACTTATTTGTGTATCTACAATCTATGACGGGACGTTATCAACACGTTATGGACATGTTACCAACACGTTACCAAACCCTAGATTATGATATGAACTTAATAATATTGTTTTATGACACGTTACCACAATATTTTAAAAAGAAGTATATACCATGGCCAGAAATTCATGACAGTTCGCTATGACACATGCGCAAAAACCATTAAATTCGTATTCAAAATGGTGACTAACAATAACTAAATTGCATTACATCAATGTTTAAATCACAAATAGCGATAATACTATAAGTATATCCCCATTTGCCAACTTCTGAAAATGATAGAAATAACCCAGATTAACCGATACGAAGTCTCAAGGTACAACAGCATCGGCAAGTTGGTTCCTTAAAACGTGCTGTTGAAATAAATTTACCTGTACATAATCTGTATTGAATCCATGATTCGCACTGTAATGCTGAACTTCAGCCCAAAATTGCCCTTGTCCCCTTCAGTCTTTCAAATTTGCCAACTTCGTACTTTAAAATCTCAATGTTGAGCTGCTTTTTTAAACGATTTATCAATGTCCAGGAAACTAAAAAACCGGTTCCTTTCATACAAAATCTAGCAGCATATTTGATACAAAATTAAGGTCAATAGTGTGTGTAATTGATCAAAATAGCCCATGGAAAACACTAAATTTTGCATTTCTTGCTAGTCCGCCATGTTCTTTCTTCACCTTATTATGACTACTTCACTGTGCAGTATATACCGGTGTACTCAGATAAATATTTCACATTCCACAATGTCGAACAAGGCGCCAAAAAAATCTGATTTGCAATTTAAATTATCCATTGAAAGTCCTTCCTTGACCTATGCTGCAAGGCCGAGTGGTAGAAATGTTGTATTTGCTGTTGATATGCCTTATCCTCTTTTACAAAGTTGGTACAATATAGCAAACAGTAAAGCCTAAGTAGAGCCTAATAAAGAGAATACAAGCAGCACTAGAAATCAGCATCACAATTTAAGCTATTGTGATTTATTTGAGAGTTGCATTCCTTGTGATGCATTCTCGTTGGTTGAAGATGTAAGAATACGTCAAGACATCAATGAGTCTTTAAGGAAACGTGTTTTATCTGTAATTGATGCTTAGAAACACACTAAAGGCAGGAAAAGATTACTATTCAACGGTCTAAAAAGGCGTTTCCATTTGTTTGAGGAAAACATTAAATCAGTGCAAGCTATAAAAGACGAAAACAAGTTTTTACGGGGTGAAATATTAGAAGGGAGGAAACAGTATGCCAACCTTGAACAAGAGCTGGAAAAGTTGTGCTGTTAACAGGAACTGTTAACTTATGTGAAAGAATTGGAAAAATTAGTCAGTGAAGGGAACCATCTGTACAAGGGTTAAGAAAGTTTCTGAAGTTTCTAACAAAAGTAGAACATTAGGGTCGTATTTGTCCAGGGCTCAGACTGCACTTTGGTTCTCAAAGTCATTTGGGCTAGAGGTGGAGTCAATGGTTGTTAGAGAGACTAACACCAATACACAGCATACCATTAAAGTGTCGAAACCAAACGAACAATCGTCAAGTAATTGTGAAGCAACACAATATGAAAGATTGTCTGAGAAGGACAAAGCAAAAGTTGAAAAGACTTCTTGATGGATAAGTTTGGAGTTGGTGACAACTTTATCCATGAGCTGTCTATGTCACCTGGCTCAAATCTTCCAAGATCATACCTAATCAAACAAAAACGTGATGACTTGAATAAGTTGTGCACAATATTCACCACCCCTGGTAGGGCAGATGGAGCCCAAGTCTCATTCATCCCACTTCTTAAAGAGTAAAATCTTTTATTGCCTCAAACCCAACCTTCGACTCTGATCAAGCCATAAGAATTAAAATTTCAGGAGACAGTGCAAAGATGACACACTCTTCAAATTTTATACTTTTATCATTTTCATTATTGCAGCAGAAAGATGCTGTGATGTCTGCAAGAGGGAACCACACAATCCCTGTTGTAAAGAGAGAACAAAAATATGCGACTTTGAAAGAATCCTTTCAAAATGTTTTTGATGAAATAATGCCCTAAACAGATCAAAGAAGCTTACTATTGATGACAGGGACTATAATGTTGAATTATTCCTTGGTGGGGATTACAAGTTTATATTAATTCTACTAGGTATGAAATCAGCAACTTCCAATCATTCATGTGTATGGTATAAAGTCCATTCACATAGCAAATATGACATGAGTTTTCCACTCCATCACTACAATAGTGACCCACACAGGCGAACCCTGGAAGAAATTATAAATTTGACAGGTTTGAAAAAAGACAATTATTGTTGTGTAAATGACCCGTTACTTTCTATTGACTTGGATCACATCATTCTGGATGAATTACACCTCTTACTACGCGTAACAGATGTTTTAATTAATAACTTAATTGACGATGTCTTAGAAATGGACAAAAAAGAAGACTTGAGTAAGAAGAAATCGGATCCTACCCGAGGTGCCATTTGCAACAGTTTATTAATACAGTTTCGTCTTGTGGAGTAAGTTTTAACGTTTGGGAACAAAAAAATGCCGATGGTAAAGGGTCAGGAACATATGAATTTACTAGTTTGCTGGGAAATGACAGAAAAAAGTTATTGGAAGAACTACCACCCAAACTTACTTCTGAAGTGATTCATGCAAACACCAGCAAAAGAGTGGCAAATTTATGGAAAAATTTCAGGGAACTGTACAGAACAATTACAAGTTTGGAGCCAACTGATGAAGACATTCCTGGATTTTTTAAAAGTGCAAAAGCTTGTGTTAATGAATTCACCTCCCTTCGAGCTGAATGTAAAGGTTATGGTCATAAAAACGTTACACCGTACTTGCATGCCATGGTATATCATGCTCCACATTTCCTTACAAAGTATAAATCCCTTAAAATATTTACTGGCCAAGGAGTTGAAAGAAACAATGACTTTGCACAGACTTCTGTTTTAAAGAAATCTAACAACAGGAATGCCCCTGCAGATGTTTTAAAGATGGACGCTAGGCAATGGGCTTTGCATAGCAATGAAAGAAATAAGCAACAGTACACTAAACGTGATACAGACTATTGGGCATCTGAATTGCAAGAAACTCGTAAGAAGAAAAGGAAAGGAATAAAAGAGAACTCTGCATAAGATTCATTTTTTGCTTCAGTCATTTGAAATGTCTCGTTACCCCTTCCCCCTGCAATGTACCGGGCATTCACTTTATCCATATGTCAAAGTCCATATCCCCGTCACCAGGTTAAAAACATATAGTTGCATCTCCTGCCCTCAGGTTATAGGGGAGTGTAATAAACCAGTGAAAATCAGGCGATGGGGGAAGGAGGGGGAGGCTGAGGGATTTCAAATGACTGATGCATTACTTTAATAGCACAAATCATAGACAGACTTTCTAAGGGTACAGGGAGGGGGATGCAAACCCCCTAAATATTAGTTATAACCCCCAAAACAAAATGTCCCCCCCTAAAAATATTTTTAACCCCCCTAATTTTCAGCATAATAAGTAAGTCCACTATCAAAGTTACAAAGTATCTATCTATCGATCTATCTTTATAGCTTTGGGCATATTATGCTGTTCCCATTTCATGTGAAAGAAACTTTTGCAAATTTCTAAAAAAAAGACTCACCCAGGTGAAACCTTGAGAGGGAGTCTGCAGAGCAGAAAACAAATCACAGGCTCACCTCCCCCCCTAAAATTTGAACCCTATGGCATCTGCCTATGGCAGAAATCAATGTGATGACACATAAATTTAAAAAAACTATAAATTTCTATTCGTTGTTGTCCTTTGAAATATATATTTTACAACAAAAACACAAGTTTTTGAATTTGTAAAAGCTTATTTTGGTAACAATCTTGCAATAGTATAACATAGGTCAATGCATCTAAACCTTTTACGCCCACTTTTCTTTAAGACAGCTAAATTGTCAAGAATTAGACTTTCTTGTACTTTTTTGCATTAGTTAAATTGTTAACAAGAAATAACAGTAAATAAAATGTGTAATTGACTTATGTACTATGTATTACATATCATTATTATGTTAGTTAATGGCAAAGGCAGTCGTGGCAAAGCAAATGCTCAATTTTTCCTGGTGATACCTTTTAGAAGGAACCAATGTTTGGTTTACCAAAATGTAAGACTTGGGTCCCCAGCCGAAAAAATGTCGCATTTGAATAGGGAAGACAACTTCTACGCCATCACCTAGTCTATCCACTGAACATTCCCAGCCATTTGGAAAACTGCAACGACAAAAATCATCCTTATCCATGTTAATATAACCTCTCGTCCCAGACTGTCTTCCCTTTCCATTGAACAGATATTTATAAACATCTTCTCGTAATTCCACTGTTGTAGAGATGTCGGCATTTCCATGTCGTGTTCTCAAATGTTTTAAAATACCAAGGCCAAGTGCTTCAGTTCCATATCGAATTATGTCTAACGGTGGCTCCGGATTGAAGAAATATCTTGAAGAAAGATAAAAATAAATGAAATGAGCACATTTCATCTATTAATCTTTAATATGACATGTATTGGACTTTTGGTATGAAACTTCGAAAGCTGTGAATTGGAAATGAATACTGTTAGTACCTCAAAGCTGTGCTATTTAAATTTTCTTCAGGTTCCCATGAATCTGTTAAGGGACCACAATCTTTCCAGCGAATCAAATACTCTTTCTAAAAGATGTTGAATATAACGTGCATGCAATAGCGTCTGTATATTTAAACTATGAAAGTGTTGTACATGACTACAAGTGAAGTCGTGTGAAGATAGTTCTTAAAATTTTCTGTAATCATAAATTTTGGGCTTGTTTTTGCTTTTAAAAATATATTATGAAGCAAATAAACTTTCGTGATGAGTACAATAAACATATAGTATAAAGAATTATTCTTGTTTTTAAAACTCGCCTTTCTGTTGGTATTCCTGGCGTAAATTACTCTCTCAACCTCATAAAGTTTTCTTTTTTTTCTCGCCTTTCCATCGAAGTAACCTGTTGTGTTTAAATTGTTTAGATCTTTATAAAAACCAACAGAACACGAACGTCGCCCATTGTCGGCCGCCATTTTGTTTAAAATTGACCGTAATGCACACGTGTAAAACTTAATTCTGCGCCCATTGTGTTAGCCGCTAAAAATTTTTTACTGTCGCGAATTTTCAGCCATGTTTATTTGTTTAAAAGAAATGAGGGTAACGTGTTGTTCTCTTTAAATTATAATAGTAATTTTTACGAGTACAAATTATTGTTAATGGACGACACCTAACGCACTAGACTTGAAGGTTATTATAGTCTAAATGATATCGTGACAAACCAATGCAATCGCAAGCTTGCCAAACCTGTAGGCTACTGCACCCAGTATCATTTATTAACTTTTGTTCAAACTACTGTTGATCTATTCAAACCAACAATGAAGCTATAGTTAAAGCCATCCACTGATAATTGAGTTAGCTCTGTCTGCCTATCATTCTCACTCTGATTCTGATAAGTGAGGACCGATTAAAACAGTCAAAACTCAAAGCCAATATAATCTCAACGCAAGGATTGCCACGTTTGCGTACAGAATATACCAAAGCTCACAATGTTCTGGGTCATTGAAAGTTGTTGCTGATTTTATTCCGGATATGAGCTGGAAAACGAGTGAGTTTGTTCCTTATTTCTATAAACTCGTAAGTAATCAGTTTCCTTGTTATAGGGACGATTCGTCATTTCGCCCTTGTTAGCACGATCGTTTGTAGTATAATGGAACAGTATCGTCTGCACGCGATTGAAATCTCAAACTACTACGAGATTATAGTGGCAATATCACATTTCATTACAAGTCCTATATGGCCTCTCTCGAATGACGAATCACAAGTCTATCTTATATAGATCTGCTTCCAACGAATTCTGTACATGAGATTGCACGATATTTTGTTTATATTCCATCCAGCCGAATTAAACAGACGGCAACGTTAATATGATATATTCAGCAATTAACCTTGCGCATCTCAAGAGCTTATGTAGCAGTTGAAACATGCCAGCCATAACCTGCACACTTTATTGCGACCCATAGTTAGTGCGGTGCTGTTGATAACCTAGTGAACTGAAATACATCATGAGCCATATAAGATAACCGTTTATATCATTCTTCACTGGAAAAATCCCGAATGTCCATTGCGTGTCAAGGATTTTGCATAATCATGCCATACTTCACATTTCAGTGTTGCTGTATATACTGATTATATTATATTCATATCGAATTTCACTGTACATCAGCGTGTCTCGTTGTGCAAATGAAAAATATGGCTATTCTGCGGTGCAACCTTAGAAGGCACGCAAGGTATAGCTCTAGTGTTAGCGTGCCCAGTGTGAGTAATAATGCACTAATGTTAGGATGTCCCTGGTGAAAATCCTTTCAAGGATCCTTAAGGATTCCTTAAGGATTTTTGGCAGGATCCTTGTGGGAAAGTGGTCATATTTCCTCAAGGATCCTTAAGTATTCCTTAGGATCCTTTAAGATCCTTGGAGAAATCCTGAAGGAAATTGTATAATCCTTAAGGATCCTTTAAGATCCTTGGAGAAATCCTGAAGGAAATTGTATAATCCTTAAGGATCCCAGTTGTATCCTGAAGGATCCTTGCACATTCTTGATTTATCCTGGAGGATTTTAGGAATTCCTTAAGGATTCTAATTGTATCTTGAAGGATCTTTGCTTATCCTTAAGGATCTTTGATTTATCCTGAAGGATCTTGAAAAATCCTGAAGGATCCTTAGTTTTATCCTGAAGGATGTTTGGAAATTCTTGAGGATCCTAGTCATATCTTGAAGGATCCTTGCTTATCCTTCAGGATCACTGGTACTTAAAATCCTGAAAATTTTTTAGGAAATCCTTAAGGATCCTAGTTGTCAGTCTCCTGCAAGTCAGTACTCCGAAAATACTATCTTATCTTAAGTCTAAATGTCTAACTGTAAGTATTATACTTATGGCACAAGGATCCTAAAAAAGCCCTAAAGATTTTTATAGTAATCTTTAGCAGATCCTTACTGGTATTTGGTGTGTTAATATACTATAAAGCACCTTAGTAGGGATATTCTCAAATATCTTTGCGATATCCTAAAGAGATCTTATAAAATCTTGTATAATCTTTAAAATCAGCTGAAATTCGTTGAATATTCTCAACGTTTGTAAAGACACCCACAATAAAAATACTAACTACGCAAAATAAACTTAATAATTATATTATTTTTTATTCCATTTATTAAAATTGAAATAGTGATATTTCGTTTTATACATCACAATCACTTCAAAACATTTAAATCTATTTTCAAGGACATGATAAAATACCGATAAAATTTAAATGTTCTGAAATTTTGTACACGATACAAGGACACTTAGTTATTGAATCTAATGTCTCATTCTGAATCACCAGGATTTTTTTCCAATTTTATTTTCTTTTGAGCAAATCGCACCCTTTTTGGTTACAAAACGTTCGTATTGTCGACCACATCTTCGTTAATGTCTTTTCCCCGTATTTTCTTGTAATACAATCTACGAAATAAAGTTTTTGATATTAAATGATATCTGTATAGATGCGTGAAGTGAATTCACGTTTTGAGTTTAAACTCAAGTTACCTTTGAGAATGTCTATTCTGCCAGAATCAAGTTCAGTCTTGATCCCTTTTTTGTTGACTGGTGCGATCATGCCATTCATTAGTTCGTCCTCGGTGAATAATGTGGGTAACACCCTCAATGCGTATTTTTGAGGATTTTTGGGATTTGCAGGTAATGACAGCAGATCTACACCATCGTATACCTATACAAAGATTGAAAGAATCTTACAAAAGTTTTCTTAAGTAATGTTAAGTCGAAAGACACTATAAAAAAAGGAGACTTACCAAACCGTGTGAATTTTACCCACTTTCAGTGTTATATAAAACATCTGGCACTGGTTCAGAATCCTGAAATTACAATAAAGTATTTTAGTTGATACAAGATTATTTTTTCCGAAAATATGTAAAAATTAGTACTTGATCGGCTGCTTCAGTTTAGTAGATTCCAAATAATTTAATTGTAGCCTGTTTGCACCTGTTTACCCCGTAAGACATTATATTATACGACTCTCCAGCAAGACAATTATTTTTGATGAACACGGCGTGCTTGACCTGGATTCTATCTTCCGGAATTGCTGTGGCGTTTGTGGGGTCACTAAGGTGTTCGCTTTTGCCGTTTGGAGCAGCGTATCTACTTTTCCTGATAAATGTTTCACACAGGAAAACAGATTGTCTACCCATAGATAGTTGAAGAGAAGAATAGGAAACTAGAGCCTGGGGGCGAGAAATGTTATTGTTATGAAAATTAATTGGTCACGTGATCTTAAGCCGACACAAAGTGTTGAAAGATCTTAAACATAATATGGTATCAAGTTACGATTTTGTCTTCGCTGCATTTTTCAACGTATTTTTGTCATCTTGAGTGAAATCTTTTAAATCTCAAAGATGGATTGTGAAGGGGAAAGCCCGAGCAATGAAAGAGATGTTATGGAATCGATAGTTAATTTGTTAATTGAAGACAGCAACCAGAACATTGACTTGGAAAAGTGTGTAAAGGAAGGAGTCGAAGAGTGCAATCTCACTAAAAGCTATCCATGTGGACTTTCTTCGAAAGTTTGTAAATCCAAAGGTGGTCTCACCTTACATTCGAGAGCAAAGCATGGCGAAAAAACGGTCGTTACAAAGACGATTTCGCCTTTGACTTCGAAGGTCGTTAATGAAATCACAGGTAAAGCAGCAAAGTCCGTCATTGAATCCAAATTGTATGGCGAATCAATGTCTACATTGTTGGCCGAAGCTGACCCAAAGCAGTCTGAAGATCTTGTCAAACATTTGGCAACTTTGTACGACCAATACTGTGAAAAGTTAGACAGAGATAAACTCTTAAAAAACTTTTACAAGCTTATGCCTGTAAGTGGGAAGATGTTTGTAACCAAGTCGAAAAATATGACTGTTCCTGCGTATAATCTGATCATGATTCAAATCCCCGACTTACTAGTTGGGTTCTACAAGCGTGGAAATGTCAAAGAAAAGCTTCCTGACATAAAACCGATAGAGAAATCGGAGTTTGGTTCATTGTTCTACATTGCTTGGTACGTCATTTCGAAAATGTATCGAAAAAGTAAAATTTGTGCCAGGAAAGATACTCCAGAGCAAGTGGAACTTCAGTCCCTACTGTTGGGAATAAGTCGTTGCAAGACAATGAATACATAGACTATCTTTCTCGGGGAAAGCTATGGAATTCTTGCGAGAATTTGTTAGCAATCACTGCCGAATGTGAAAAGGTTTTCAGGCAATATAGTGCTGGTTTGGTATGTGAAATACCACTACAACAGGTCAGAGCACATATTTTACAGAAGCCTAGGGTAAAATCAGCATGGGATGCCATCCTCTTTGATGCTAGTTTGGCTAAAACGAAGACATCTGTTACTGATGTATGCTTGGAGAATATTATTATGCTGTACGTTCGGGTACGATCATTCTCTTACTGAAAAGATGTGGTAACAAAAATTACTATTAAAGAAAAGGTGAAGTTCCATAAGAAGGCCCTGCGAAACACACTAAAGAAACAGGCTGAGTCAGCTGCTTATGATAAAAGTTGGTAAGCTGCAGATCGGTTGTGCCAGTGAGACTCTGTTATTTCATTGCTATCAATTTAGAATATTATATTTGGAAGTTATTATGGGACATAAAATACCACCACTTTAGGACTGCTTTATATGAATATATATATTTTTAGAAATGTGCAACAATTTGTTATAACCCCTTACAATATTAGAATAAATACAATAAATCTTTTACAATAATACCAGTGATATTCTCAATTAAAATGGTATGAAAGCCAATAGCAGAGCTATACAGCATGAGGTTATTTAGGATTGTATTTATTATGCCATATTTGATGTTTTGACTGAATGATATGCCAAGCTCTCATTTTGGCATTTAGTACAAGGCAATGCTCAGTGATGAAAACAATGGCTTAACATATACAGTACCTCCATGACCTCTTTTGCTGGATATGTTGTTATAAAATTGAAATGCCTTTTTTCTTACAATTAAAAATAACGTATATTGTTTGATATAGTCCCTTATAATATAGCATTTGTGAATCATGAACGCTGATTGGTTAAGAGCCGTGTTTACATAATTCAATGTAAACACGGAAAATTTCCCGCCACTTGTAGAAATTTTTCATATCCTTCGAGCTTTTGACATTGCTATATTGCAAAAAAATATAAAACATTTTCCAGTGTTGACATAGAGTTATATCAGCACTCGTGGAAATTGGAAAAACTCGAAACTTTGTGAAAACAATTCCACACAATTTCTCGTTTTTCTAATTTCCACTCGTGATGATATAACTGTATATCAACGCAGAAAAATGTTTTATATTCCTTAAATAATCTACACAACAATGAGTACACAATTTTTAAACATGACAACTTTTATAATTCATACACTGGCAATCTACAAGAAACTTAAGTGCCTAAGTCAAGGTATAAGAATATTTGCACTTTCCTTTGTTATTGAAAATTTCATCCTGTTAGATTTATGAGGTGTTAAAGTTACAAGATATGAAGTTACATGATGGCAGATGGACATTTGCAAATCAGTTTTCCTTTGTTTTACTGAAACAACATTCCAAACATGAAAATTTGGTTTTGCAAAGATATAGTATCAGAACAATATTAATTTTCAAAATATTTATATAAACTAACAAACCTTGATACAGGCACTTAAAAATATGTTAAGAAATTAACCAGAATGCCAGTTCAGTACAATCAGCACCACAGTTGTTGTAAATAGCAATTGTAATTAATTTTTGTGAAATAAATTTGAGTATCACCATTGAATGTCCACATTATTTTTTCTTTTTCTTTTTTGGTAAAGGCTCATCGCTAATGGTAGGCCAACGTGACTCTCCTTCCTTTCGTCGTGCTCCAACATTCCCTCTAGATACAAGACCAGCATTTCTTTGCACCTGGAGTATGCGGTCATTGTACCCAAACTGTACTGCATCAGGGTTGTCTGATCTTCTCCCATGTTGTTGTTGATGCCCAAAGTATTCCTCAAGGCAGTCTTGCATGAACCGTTCAGTTAGAACATAACTGACCCCATTCTGTAACAGAAACTTAGTGCATTCAATGAGACTATGCACTGATATTTGTAACCCTTCGAATGTTTGGAGTGAAATAAACATTTGCCCCATCTGGTCCTTAGTTAATTCTTCAGCTTTGGAGTCGATCTCTTTTTTCCAATTCAAGAAATATTTGAGAAATACATTAATTAACCAAACAAAGCGTGAATCATCACATTTCTCATATGGGGCCAAAAGTTGATTCTGCTTTCTTTCATGCTCATGAATGGATCGAACATTGCAGCAATCGAAGAAGTCATTCATGAGCTGACAGAAATTAGCTGTTTCTGAGACTTCATCCATTGGCATACTTCTTCGGAGTGCTTCAGCCATAGATTTGGAAAGAACCTGCACTGCCAAGTTAACCCTCATTTTAGCATAAGATGTTAAGTGAATATGCTCTATGGTTAACTTTGGCAGCTGATGGAGGCCCAAATCTAGATCAGCAAAGTAACATCTAGAAATGTGCTCCCACAACAAATTCTTTCCATTCTTCAAAAGGAATCTAGTTCCACCAGAACCAGAGCTGTAGAGATTACCTTAAGAAGTGAGGAGATTACCAGCAGACAATTTAATAAAATATAAGAAAAAACATACTCCGAAAAACAACATCTTGTAAACTGACGATTCGAGCTTTAAAAAACAAGACAACAATTTTGCGGTGATATTTCAACTCTATTTCAAAGTCATTGTCAAACCAGAATAAGGTGTTGAAATGCATGCCTTACATTTCTGGTTTGACAAAGACTTTGAAATAGAGTCGAAATTTCACCACAAAATTGCTGTCTTGTTTTTAAAAGCTCGAATCTTGAGTTTACAAGATGTTGTTTTTCGGAGTATGTTTTTTTCTTATAAGTGAGGATAAATATACATGTTATGACAGCATTTACAAAGATCAGCTTAGGCAACTTTATACAGTATATTTATAATCAGTTTTATTGTTGCTTACTAGTATGTTCATCAATTTTGGCATTTTCAAGATTTTTTTACTTATTTTTAAATATTCAAACAATAAAAATGTGAATTTAGCATTTGATAGAGTGAAAGTTTTTGTCGTCATTCATGAACAAATTGGATCATTATTTCTGAATAAACAACTCAAGTTTGAAGTATTTCCTTGATTACCTGCTACACACTCCGTCTATGGATCATTATTTGAACACCACTTGGGCCACAGTCATGCGCTGCGGAAGATCGATAATTAGAGGGGGGGGGCACGTATTCATATATTCGTGTTTTGCATCATTATTTTCTTTTGAAATCAATTGTTTTTACAGTCTGTGATCATGAATATATGAACATGTGTCCCCAAATTATCAATCGTCCACAGCCCATGGCCACAATTTCTAATGGGTACATGTATGTTCTACAGGTAATGGTATATCTATTAACAACATATGCAAAGATAGATATTTATAACTTTTTAACCCATTACAGAAACTGTTGACAATCAAAATTGTATGAGATTTGATATAAACAACACAATGGGTTAAAAAGGTACATTAGCATAATTAACCACCAATGGCTAATTTGTTCTTGAAATAATGCAGTACTTAATACATCATACCTCCTGTTGTTTTAATCAAGTGTGGTACATCTGCAAAGAACCAAATGTTTCTCTGAGGTGCAAACAAGTTGATAGTGTTGTAGCAAAGACCCACATTTTCATCTTCACTAGAGATATGCTTGTGCAATCGAAAAAATTTTCGATTTGCAAACATTCCATCACTTGTTGCAGCCACAATATGGAGTGAACAATTCAGTTCCAAAATGGCTACTGCTTGCCAAAAAATTGGAGCCAGCTGGTAGGACACCACTGTTTGTGTTAGGGGATACACAAGCATAAACTTGAGAGTTGTTTGCACTCCTCTAACCATGAATGCCAGTACATGAGTTGCCACTTCTAGCTCATCAAATGTTGAAAAGTCCAAATCAGGATCACCAAGAGAGGTGAACCCAATCAGTTTTCCTGAGAGTTTGTCAAAGACAAGCTTTCCTTTTATCTTCATCTCATCAAACACCAAAACAACATATCTAGCAGGACCCTCATAATCCTTTGTGACTGATTTCAATAGTTCAATGTTTTCTGATACAAAACCCACACCTGGTTTAAAGTGATTACGATAGTCACGCAATGTTCTCTCATGTGGAAGGTAAAGGATCCCATCTGGATTCTTTTCACTCTTTCTGAGCTCATTGTAGACAAATGAGGACTTTGCATGTATAGAGAGGCAAAACTCAATAAAGTTTGGATGCCACCTATGACCATGCTTATTGGTCCTTTTGTTGTTGTTCAAAGACAAGCATCATGTGTGGGGTTATTTGCAGGTTGGTTTGGTCAAGGATTGCAAGGAAAGAATTGCTGGCATCATTATCAAGGCTCACACCATGAGAAATAATTTCATTCTCCATTCTCTTCAGTGGATCTTCTAGCTGCATACATTTTAATTGCGACTCTTTTAGTTGAACTCGCTCTTCTCGGATGGTTGCTTGTAACTTAGCAGAAGAAGGGCAGGTTACATGCACGCACGCACGCACGCTTTCTCGTTTTTTACAAATAATTCATTCCCCGTGCCCCCTTCTCAATGTTGTGACCCACCTAGCATAACATATTATGCGTTAGGGCATTGAGGTTGGGAAACCAACATTGATTGGGGAGGCGGGGAGGGGAAAATATGGATTTTATAGATATATCAACAGTGTACGTTGATTTTTCATGAAAAAATGCTAGTGTCCCAAGTACTTTTGAAAATGATTGTCTGTAATGCATACTTATTGTCATTAGTTTAGTAGGTACTTTGGCAAGTTGTTTGTAAAAATTCAAGGAATATATATATGGTTTATTAACTTTTAATGGTGTTGGCATAAATTTTAGGCATTTGGTACCTGACATAATCAGTATTGAAAATATAGCATAAAACACAATTTATTGCGAGTAAACAAATGAAATTATATTCGGTGCGAATATGTGTTTGGGCAATTGCTTAGTTGTAGGTTTGCGCAAGTGCTAAATTTAATTTTAGCTACAAACTTGATAATAGCAATTGTTAATGAGTAAAGTGCATGGATAAGCTGATAACTATTGCGTATGGCATGTGCATATTTGACGCAAGTATTTAATTGTGACGTTAGTACTTGGGCTGAGTAAGTGATACAATACAATAGTATATATTACGCATGTACATAAGTCGTTTTCTCATTATATTGTTAATACTTAGTTTCTACAATAGTGTTTGTACGACAGATATCTGATGAAACACGGGCACTTGTTCGGTTTTTAAAAATGGAAAACAAGTATTCTCTTCGAGAAATCGCCAAAAAGGTTACGATTTCTAAATCAAGTGTAGCACGATGTTTAAAAACACGCGTAAGAATAAGAGAAAAACAAATATTGGACGACCAAAAAAGTTCTCAGTTCGTGATCGCCGGCTTTTAAAACGCAGTATCGATCAGTTACGCCAAGTTAATGTGAATTTTACAATGAAGGAGCTTATTCGGTTCAGTGGACTTCAATGTTCAGGCGCATCTTATGGCACGAATTTAAAGCCAGAGTAAAAAAAAACTATACTAGAAACGCCAGTTAGTTACATTAACAATCTTTTATTGAGTATGCCAAAGTGTATTAGAGCAGTTATTAAATGTAAGGCAAGCAAATGACAAATGATCACTTCATCAATTAATTAAACATGCATGTTCACAGTTCACACTTTGATTCACACAAACCCTTTAGGGATTTGAGACACAAAATTTAGGCTTTTGGCGATGCTTTTTCACGTGAACCTTTGCAAGGGCATCCCAGCATTATGCATACTCATATTAGACTTTCAACGTAATGCAAAGTATATGAAAAATTATGGAATTAAACGATTCACACCAAATGTGCAAATATCAAAATATGAGATCATATGTATTTTATAGGTCAAAGTGTGAACCGTGCAAAATCGTATGTTTAATATTACTTTATTGCGTAAAATTATCCAAACACAGTGCTAAACATTGTTAAAGGGAAATGGCAATATATTTTTTTTTATTTAGAATTAAAGTTTACCTTGAAGCAAATTAAAATCCTGCTTAACTCTACCTCAACTGCCTTGTGTCGCCAAAAAATTAGTATCGTTTATAGCATGTATGCTAATTTATGCAAGATGTTTACCTATGACGTCACAACAGGGATTGACTTTTCACGCGAAATAGAAATACAGTAATACATTTCAGAATCACAATGTTTTGTCCTGTTTATGGCTGCAATAGTAATAGCAAAAATAATCCTGAAAAGAAAATACACTTTTTTGCATTTCCTAAGGAAGGTAGTAAAGACGAATAATCGCGATGGAGAATCTGGATCGACTTTTGTAGAAGAAAAAACTTCGTACCATCAAAATATACCGGTTTGTAATAATAAAATTTAATAATATGAAAATACTTCACGCGAGTTCTTCTTTTCTTGATATCAAGGAAGTTGAATGTTTAATGTCCGAAGCTGAATGTTCAAAGGAAAATGGCGGATCGCAGCTCAATACAATGGGAAATATTGATGCTAATGAAGAAGCAGAGCAAACTAGTGACAACCAGTATGAAAACACCTCAAAATCAACATACTGCCAAACTGTACCATTGAATTACTTTGTGAGAAGTTCAAGCGCCCAGACAAGAAAATCTATGCTACAATCGAACGTGGCAGAAAAAGGAACACAGATGTACATAACTGGTGATTCCTTGTCGAAATTGATGCCTCCTGAGACGGTTTCCACCTCTTCACAAACCGATGCAATAGACGACGTCGACATATCTGGCGTGGTTGATGACTACAAAAATGATGTCGATTTCGAGAAAATAGACATTCCCCAACTTCATGCTGAGATCAATGATAATATAATTGTCGAAAGTGAAAATTCCAAATCACCTCAACAATTGGAAGATCAATTCAATGACAGCGAATGTTCGAATGAGGAGTTTTTGGCAACATTGGGCGATGAAAGCGAAACTGACGACGAGTATCCAGATGATGAAGTTTCAGCAATAGATGAAGAAATAATTTTAACAACCAACAAATCCATCCAAAGTCAGCTAAAATTTATCATACGTGAGGAGTCAATCGCAAAGACCTTTAGCGTTTGTTTGAAATGTGGAAGTAAATGTTCTGTTTCCATTCGCAATAAAATTGGCAGTTATTGTGTTATTTCAGTTTCCTGTCTATCTGCTGCGAATCACAATATATCCTGGCCTACTGCCCCCCTACTAAACCGCTTACCTGCTCTAAATTTACTGATGGCATCAAGTATTTTGGGCACAGGCATGGATTCGAATAAAACACGAAGGTTCATGGAATCCATGAATATCATATGTTTAAGAGACGGGAATTGTCCAACCTCCAAGCTGGATATGTAATTCCGGCCGTGTATAATGTTTGGAAAGTTGAGCAACAAACGTTGCTCGTTGGAATTAAAGGCAAGCCAATCACTATCGCATCAGATATGCAGGTAGACAGCCCGGGACACAGTGGGCTCCTGGGTGCTGGTCTACACTTGATGTGGAAAGAAACGTAATTCTCGACACACAAGTAGTGAAGGTATTTAGGCCATTTGGGCTCATTAAATAATTAATCCTCATTAAAGAGGGCTAATAAACATAGAAATTTCCTTATTTATTAGGGGCTCATAAAGGAAGGTTAGTAGCTATACTTAATAGACCATTTCTGAATTATAGTGAAACTGGTAAGAACAGTAACACCAAATGAGGGCCAGTCCTAATTTGTTGTAGAAACATCACAGACCAACATGAAGCCTCACTCTTGGGCTTTTATATGAGGTGCTATTGGGGAGGCTGACATTACAATATCTAAACATAATTTTAAAGCATAAATGAAAAAATCTTCATCATTGTTCTTACAGAGCACAGAAGTGGACAATTCCAATGGGATGGAATTAGAATCCTTAAAGAGACAGCTTTCATATCTTGAGAAGGCAAACATAGATGTGAAAAAACTTGTAACAGACCGGCATGTTCAAGTAACATCCTACATGGCTAATGAAAAACCAGAAATTGAACACAGCTATGATGTATGGCATTTAGCCAAAGGTATTTTTTATTAACATGTTCTGTAAAATTTATCCCAATTATTTTCCAGAAAGGTATGTATTTCACATAACTTTATGTGGCTAATAGATGGGTTTCTTCAGTCAGTATAATCTATACAATATGTTGAAGTGTAATATGCAGTTAGGTAATAAATTTGAACCAAACAATTTCCATCTGCTAGGTGTAAAGAAAAAGCTACTAAAAGCCACCAAAACAAAGAAATTCAAGGCTATAAAACCTTGGATTGGGGTATGTATGAATTGTTCAATTGCAATATA
The DNA here is from genome assembly GCA_963855995.1 of Muricea muricata. NCBI lineage: Eukaryota > Metazoa > Cnidaria > Anthozoa > Malacalcyonacea > Plexauridae > Muricea > Muricea muricata. The sequence goes on from OY979716.1 coordinate 28,429,426, forward strand.
TATTGCATATTATATTGTATATGTACAGTAATTAATTAAATTTCTCATTTAATTTAGTCCATCATTAACCACATTTATTGGGTGGCAAGTTCTAGCTACAATGGCAATCAAAGGGAAGAAAAGTGGATGAGCCTTCTTAATCATGTCATTGATGTGCACATTCACAAAAATAATAAAATCTTTGTGAAATGCACTTATGATACATTGGAACGAGCATGGCTGGAAAAAGGTACAAATGCTTTCCAACCTTATTATTTTAATCAGTGTATAACTAATATTAAGCAACCATTCATAAAAATGGAAATGTACATTTGTGAGCAGAATCTACTCAATGAATCATTTCAATTCTATTAAGGTTCTACAGCCTATAAGAAATTATATGAAATCCTAACCAAACCACGACTGATAAATGCAATCCGGAAGTTGTCAAATCTATACCAAACATCATCACTTGAAGCTAAACATTCACTAGACAATCAATTTGCTCCAAAGAAGATATATTACCCATACCATTCCCTGACAGCAAGGTTTGCCTAATGCATCACTCAAATCTTTATCCATAGTTGTCCATTATGTAATGCACAGATTCAACTAAATTTTAAAATGCTGCATATAATCTTGGTCACTCACCTACTATACAAATAAGACAACTAAAATTGGTCACTTACAATAGCATTGTAGCTACAGTACATTTATTTCTGCATTTTCATTTATGTTGCAGTTTCTCTGATTTCACTTGATAATCTGAGAATTTATAGTCTCTAATGCATTATATCTTCCCATGAATTTTAGGCTATTTTGTTCAAATCTACATTTTAACGAAAATTCTAAAAGAAAACAAGCTACAACAAAAGATGGAACATACAGATGGGCCATTGTCTACCCCAAAGCCTTCAAAGGAGAGAAAGCCATTCCAAGGGAGATTAAAGAGCATTCAACTTTTAGTATGTTGTATAATAGTATACAGCTAATTCAAATAAGGTTGACATCAACAATAGTCAAATCGCAAATGTGCAATATGTATGAGCATAAAAAAATGATGGTAATAATATAGTTTTAGATAGGGTCAACACATCAGCAGCCTTGCTGGATTATAAATATAGTATCTTTATAATGATATCTTTTGCAATTTCGCATGTAAAGAATCATAATTCTTTTGGCACTTGATCGATCCTATTGCACATTTTACTATTGTCAATATCAACCTTAATTGAATTAGCTGTATATAGAGTAGACAATTACCTGACGGTCGCTTTGTACCGTGAAACACTGTATATATATGTATATGCAGGGTGTATAAAAAAAAAGTAGACAATTTTGAAACGGCTCTCGACCTCGCGAAGCGACTTGAAGTATGAAGTTTTTATTAATGTACATTGCTTGGGTACTTACGGTGTAGAATAAATGAAAATATTCTGAAATTTAAATGTTTCAAACCCAGGGGTGTGCGTATTTTGAAACACATTAAAAATGGCTTGCGCACGAAATTTAAGGGCTTAAAAGTAATTTTGAGTTGGTAGGTAGAAAATATGTTAGGTGTTTTATTGCTGTTCAAAATTTCAAGAAATTTGATTGAGTTTAAGCCACTCAAAACGTCGTGCAAATGTATATTTTCTCTCAATAAGAATTGTTTTTTTGAAGAAATGTTCCAATTTCAATTAAATGTCCCTTGGGAGTTGTATGCAAATTAAGTAAATACATAAATTAAACATGCAAAGATAATTTTGCTAAAAATATGGAAGTTCGCGCGACGTTTTGAACGGTTTAGACTCGAGCAAATTTTCTGAAATTTTGTACAGCAATACAACACCCGACAAATTTTCCATCTACCAAGTCAAAATTACTTTTAAGCATTTAAGTTTTGTGCGCAAGGCATATTTATATTGCCGTAACAGACAGAACCCCCCGGGTATTGAAGTTTTAAATTTCTTATTTTTTCAGTTTATTCTAGATTATAAGTACCAAAACAATCTATTTTAATAAAAAAACATCGTATATTGAGGCGCTTCGCGAAGCAGAGAGCGATTTCAGATTTGTCTACTTTTTTTTAATACACCCTGTATATCATATAAGCATAGACCACTGGTTATACCCTTCCATAATCTTGTGTCAAATTAAGCCAGGGTACTTTGTACTTATACAGTTAATATTATCATTGTAGATTATGTGCAAAAAATACAGCATGAAAGTCTCAACCTTCGACAAAAGTATCCTACTTTAAAGAAAGCAAAGTTAAATTCAAAACAAATGTTACCCAAAGAACCGATGTCACTTGCTTCAATGTACCGTAATGGTAATCAACCAGAGGGCAAAGAATCCATTGTAGCCAGAAGATATTGCAGATTTACCCAACCAGCATGTCCAGTAGTAGCAGATGAGAGTGTTTGTGAGTGTTCTGCCAAATGTGCAACAAAAAGATGTCCTTGCAAGGCAAATACCACAAAATGCACTTCAAATTGTAGTTGCAATGTACAAAAATGTATGAATAAGTAAATATCTCCAAATAAATCCATAAATCAAACAACACAACATAAGCACACATTTTTCTCCATGTAGGTCTACTTGGCAAACTTGAAATGTGTGTACAACCCACTTGGAGAAGCAAAAACTCCTCTTATGCGCGAATAGACACATGGGGAAACTCGTCGTTGCTTTTTACCGAGAATAGTGAAGACCCACCTTGAACACCTTCTATATGATGCTAGGCGATATAGTTTATGAGTACGCTCTAACTCCTTATCGTCGAGAGGCCAGTTCTCTTCCATATACTGTAACACATCGATATGAAGGACTTCCTTTGACAGCATATTTTGTTGAAAGGATGTCAAGTTTGTTATACATTGAAAACCCTGATTTTCAGCATTTGTTAATTTTTTGTCGTACTCATTATACTCTGTTGCTTTTTCATGGCAACAGAAAGATTCTACCGTCTTATCCATGACTGAACAATTCCCACATTTGCACCAGTCTAACGTTGAGAGACACCACGAATTAGCAGTTTCAAAGTCTTGGTCAATTTCTTCCTCATCCGAAGTAGAGCTTTCGCTAGAATCACTGAATTCCTCTTCTCCTTTTTTCGGCTCGAACATGTACGGATGGATGCTCTGAGTATCGTCTATATTTTGTTTCTCTGCCATGTTCACTGTGGACTGAACTTACCCTGTTGTGACGTCACGCGTAAATTACTAATTTTAGTCAAAAACGATTCAAAATGGCCGACAATTGTATGAAAACATACAAATAACTAGCGTGTTTACGTGAGTATAATAAACTTTTACATGGTCAGTATAGTTAAACAAAACTCACCAATGTATTCTCTTTTGATTTTCAAAGTAAAAAAATATATTGCCATTTCCCTTTAACATACTATTTTTTGCTTTGTTGCGTTTTAATACATTAAACGTAGCTAGTTATTTAAATTTATATTAGTGTGAATCGTGGTGTGAACCGTGCTAACTTCATTGCAATTGTCAGTACCGGAAGCCTGATCAATTTCAGTGCACTTCAAGCATCGCGTTGCACAAAACAAGCTTAGCAAAACGTGAAATGCATATCTTCATCTCCTTTTGCAGATTTTCAAGTATTTATCTGTGCAATTGAAATAGAAGACATAAAAAATTAAGACACGAATACAAAAAAATGTGCTTTTGCCAAATTGAACAATTTATTTACACTTATTCAGATTCTGTTAATTATTAACTGTTTTAAACTTTTGCACGGAATAGTCTATCATTATTGCTTTATATCAATACTTGTATTCAGAATGTTGAATTGGTTTCAAAAAATTTGACCTACTCACACAAAGCTTAAAATCGCTTTCACCATAGACTATCCAGAAGACAGGGACTGGAAACGCTAGCTGAAGCGCGTATGATGCTGACGTGCGATCCGTGATATGGCTTTTAGCACGTCAATCCCTAGGGTTGCCGCGCAACCGCGGTCTTTTTTTTCACAAAATACTTCTTGAAGAATTGTGAATCTTGATTAATTTTTGTTCATTTTGTTGAAATCAGTATATTTAATTTATGTTTTTTCACCCAACATTCGAGATCGTGTTATTGTCAAGGTAAGTACGCTTTCATTTTTAATTTAGACTATAAATAGTTATAAATTATTTCAGTTTTGTAAAGCGCGTTCATAAAAAAAATGTTGCACATAAATTAGGTAGTTTTTTAAACCCTGTAACTGGAGAATGAAGAAACAAATTGCCTTTTAAAGTCTAAAACTAGCATTGAAAGTTAATCGAGGGTGCATTAGAGCGGTTACAGCAACGTTTTATTTTGTGAGTGCAGCACAAACAAGCATTTTTTACACCCGAGTATAAAATAGTCGCTATGTCGATGCCCTTGATTTTATAACCTGTAACAATGATTTTAGCAAATTACAAGATATTACTTTTAAATGCTTTAAACTAAAATACAAGGGCTGTGCATTTATTGCATTTTCAAATCATGTCTTGATTGAATAAAGCTAAAAATTGCCAAAGACTACGTGCGTTAATTTTTTGACTGTAAAATGTCGCTATTGTTGTTTTCATCACGTATACATAGTTTAAACCCTGAAACTTCACTTTGAGTGATTTTTAGGGCATTATTTTTATATATTTAAAACAAGAAAACAATAAACTGTGCACATATTATTTTTTTAGAACTTTTCATGATTAAATAAAGCTGAAAACTGACATAAACTGTGCGCGTAATATTTTTTACTAAAAATTATCGCCATTGTTGTTCTCGTCGCATATGGCTAGTTTAAACCCTATAACTCCACTTCAAGCGAGTGTCTGAGCACAATTGTTATATATTTTGAACAAGGAAACAATAAACTGTGCACATTTTGATTTTTGAAAACTCTTTTTATTAAATAAGACTAAAAAATGCACTACGTGCGTTTTATTTTTTAGACTAAAAAATGTCGCATTGTCGTTCTTGTCTTAGTTGATACTCTGAAACATTAATTACTGTGCGATTTTCAGAGCATTATTTTCATATTATTCTAAGCAGTTAAACAATAAAATGTGCACGTATTGCTTTTTCAAATCTTTTTTTGATTTAATAAAGTTTTAAATTGCCAGAACTGCGAGCGTATTATTTTTCAAAAAACCGAAAGTCGCCATTGTTGTTCTCGCCTATGCTTTTGAACAGACTACAAGAAAGTCTACATGTTTTAGTTTACGTTTTAGTTTAAAGTTTCAGAACATCATCATATGTAGTTTGTGTAAAAACGAAAGCAACGTGCTATAATGCCTTTCATATAAGCCTTTGTTTTTTCAATTAACTGTATTGACAAAGCTTCTTCAAATATAGATGCCTTACAAAAAAGGATTTTCAAGATTGAAACAGAAACGATTTAACGCGTTAAAAAAAGAAGCTACGAAACAACAACTACACAACAAACTAGAAAAGCTCAAAAAGGTAAATATATTATAAACTTAAACCATACCTAAGTGGTCCGTCTTTTGACACCAAACATGAATGAACTGAGAACTAGATATCTTCTCAAACTAGTATCCTTCATACAAATGCTTTCATTTCTCGAGTAAAACGCTTCTCACTTGATCAGCTGGCACTCCTGGTAGCTTTCGAAATGTGTTATGTTTTTTCAAAAACGTAAATAAATCTCATTTTCCCTCTCGAGACAGTTTGTACACACATTTTGTTTCATAATGACTGGTCATGATGTGGCCATGTCAAGCAACCATGTTCATTTATCGTTTAGAATCTTTAGAACTGTACGTCTGCACCACATGCACGTAATCATGTGACCATGACATAACAGCGTTTGGAAGGAGAATTTTAATTTTGATATTCAGAAAACTATTTGAAAAACAATTTACTTTTTACAAATATATTCACAAATCATAGAAATTTCAGGATAACAGTCTTTCAAAGACATATGCGCACACTGCCAGCTTTAACCCCAGAAACTGACAATAAAAGTGTAATAGGAGTACTGCAGTAGGATAGCTACTTGTAACTGTAGTGGGATAAAATTTCTGCAAGTTCCAAAAAAAATTAAGGAAATAGTTTGATGCCCAAGCCCATGGATTTTTGTGATTTCTCATTACTATATTTCTACGTTTAGAAAAGTTTGGATGCAGATAAAAATGCATTACTAAAGGATGCAGCAAGTGCTTTAAATCGTCTAACGGTCTGCGATACAGCACCATTTGCAGTGAGAGAGGTGAACAGTAGCAGCACACTTACTCGTGACAATTCTACACTTGAGCCAATTGAACCTATTGAAACAAACAGAAACCCTACCACATTTTCAGATTTAGTGAAATCAGTTAGCACTGCTAGTCTACCTCTTGGATGGGCATTGATAAAAACAGATGGCGAAACCATTAAGATCGCATATGTGCAGGAGAGAAAACACGATTGCACCGAAAATTCAGTAAAAAGTAAATCTATTATCGTTAATAGTAATGGATCATGGTCACTTAGAGTTCTCGATAGAGTTGTTACAAAATTTGACTCATCTGGATGTGCACGCTTGAAAAAGTTTCAAAATCTTCGAACAAAAGACGAACTCCTGGAACTAGTAAATGTCGTCGATTCGAGTACGATATGTTGCGGAAACCCTGATATTGACGTGCAGACAGGTAATCAGACGGCAATCTCGAGAGAGACAAGATTTGAAGTGAAAAAACAAGATGGTTCTATTTATAATAGTACCATTCGTTCAGATAAATGTTTGTTGTTGACTTCTGAGAAAGATCGATGCCATGAGTGCGTTAAACAACGGAATTATTTACGTGTGATGAAGAGTAGGCAAGCGAAAGCAAATACAAATCAACGAACTGCAGTCGATAGCCATGTCAATTACAGATACCTTTCCTCTGAAGAGAAAGATACGAAGATTAAAAAGTTGCACATGGAATTGAAAGCTACAAAACGGTCATTAAACAGAGTACAATCCAAAGTGCAGGAAACCAATGACAAAGAAGGACATGTTCTGGATGATGAGATGAACAATTTTTTGAAAGAAATATTAACAAGTGGCAATAATTTAGAAGAATTGCCAATAGGAACATTTCGCAGGTAAATTCTTCATAGTACTGTACTGTAATCCAGTAGTGCAAGACCTGTACCCCAAGTCCGAGTTCAAGTCCCTTTTCCATTTTAATTTCGTGTCGTGAAAAATTCATTGGAGGCCTTAGGGTTTTCACAATTTGTGTTGTCTTTGAGACAACAGAGTTCCTAATTTTAACAAAACAATCACACTAATAAAAAATCGTAAATTAGCGTCCTCGTACAGGACTCGACCTACTTTTCCAAGTCCAGAGGGATCAAGTCATACCCTCAAGATTGGACCTGAGTCATACAACACTGCTGTACTGCCTAACACTAAATATGTTTTTATTAAGGTTTTTCTGGCAGGGACAAATGCACGCTCTATCTTGTAAAGATTCTAGGCAGATAAGGTGGCATCCGCTTATGATAAAGTGGTGCCTAAATATCAAGCTTCGATCAACGTCTGCCTATGCAGCCATGAGGAATTCTGGATTTCTTAAGCTCCCTAGCGAGAGAACGTTGCGAGATTACACCCATTGGACCAAAATGTCATCCGCGTTCCAACCATCGTCATTTGAACGTCTTCTTGAAGAGGCAAGGTATAATGATCTAGAAGACTGGCAGAAGTTTGTGGTGTTACTGCACGATGAAGTCAAGATCAAAAGTGACATAGTTTATTGCAAACACACCGGGGAACTTATTGGCTTCGCAAATTTAGGAGATGTTAACAATGCGTTGGTTGATTTCGAGAAGCAATGCCAGAATGAGATTTCCAACGCACCTGATATTGCAACATACATGCTTGCCTTTATGGTCAGGGGAGTTTCCATCAGTTTGGAGTACCCATTAGCACATTTTCCTTGCAGCGGTTGCACATCAGCTGATCTCATTTACCCCCTTTTTTGGGATGGAGTAAGACACTTGGAAACACTTGGATTTAAGGTATCTTTTTCAAAATACATCATAGTTATGGCATAATGATACCAATTTAATATAAGATCATTTAGATTTATTTATAGTTATCCCCATCGTATCTATCTTTATTTTATCTTATCTTACCTTTAGGTAATCGCAAGTACAAGTGATGGTGCGTCCACGAACAGAAAATTTGTGAAGATTCACGGTCCATGTACCTCCTCAAGTAATTCTTCAACCATGTCCTCATCGAAATCCTTGAGTTCAATCAAATCCTCACCCAAAGCATCGACAGGAACGGTTGTGTACAAGACAAAGAATCTTTACAGTCTGGATGAAAGGGATTTATTTTTTGCAGCAGACCCACCTCACCTTATCAAAACTGTTAGGAATAATTTGGAGAATAGTGGGTGGAATAAAAAGACACGTCTTTTATGGGTAAGTACAAAATATAGCATTAAAATGCGCAGATCATGAGCGCATAACACCTTATCATTCACTAGCTTTGGCAATCAACTGACAGAACAACACGTTTTATACCCATTAAGTGAGTTAGTGTGTTAGAGTGTGACATGCTCATATTTCTTTAAAAAATTAGCAGAATTTTCCAATTACTACCTAAAACGATAGAACAGTTCGACCTTTAAATTCGAGCAAAAGCCCTTCGTCGGGAATTGTAGCACGAAGAAAATTTGCTGGAAACGTCGAATCTGCCATATCGTTTAGGTAGTGAGTGGAAAATTTTGCTGCTTTCCGATGCTATTATCCGCTACCAACACTGGCCACATATTGAAATTATATGTCCATACAATTCCAGAATTGTGGTTATGACATATCTTGGATACACATTGTCAATCTCTACAAAGATGATTTGAACCGTCAAGGACTGAAATTGGTACCAAAACTTAAATACGACCATATATATTTGACACCTCATTCACGGATGAAAGTACATCTTGCTACTCAGGTTTGTGTTTTCATTTGGAATTGCTGAATTAATTCTTCAGTAAACTCAGCACTTTATTTTTTTCTTAGGTATTAAGCTCTCCTGTTGCAAACGCACTGGACATGTTTTACCCTGAGCAAGTTAAGGGAACAGTTAAGTTTGTGCGAATGTTTGACGCTTTCTTCGACTGCTTAAATACGAGATCATTGACAGAAGCAGCGAGAAGAAAGAAGTCCAATCTCGCCCCGTACAGATCACCTGAAGATCCTCGTTTGAAGGTATACAAAATGAAAACTATTAGAATAAAGATACGCGTATACTTACAGTAGCTCATGCTTTATGAAAAACAAAAAGCACGCGCGAAGAGCATACTGTAACTCATAACTTTCTACATATTGATAGTGGTTGAAGGACGAATTCCTTGGTTATCTTGACAGCTGGTCTAAGTCAGTAGATGCCTTGTCTGAAGTTCCTCCAAAACAAAAGTTGAAAATGAAACTAAGCCAACAAACAACAGAAGGGTTAATAATGACTGGTAAAAATTAGAAATTCTTATAACATTTCAACTACTCAATTTCTTCTATACCATAAAGTAATTATCTATAACAACACGACGTATAAATTCTGTTTTCAGTGAATTCATTCGTGGAATTAGTAAAATACCTGCTTAACTACCCTGGAATGAGATTCGTCCTCAGCGAGCGATTTAACCAGGATCCGATTGAATCTCACTTCGGAAAACACAGGCAAATGAAAGGAGGCAATGATAACCCGACAGTAGCACAGTTCAATCAAAATGAAAGTGCACTCCGTCTTCTTGGATCACAAGCACTTGCTCCTGTTTCTGGGAACACAAACCATGGTATTGTTATTCCAGAAGTTATTGAAAATACGCCGTTACCGAAACGAAAAAGGAAATGAGAATTTCATACATAGACATAGTGCAGGTATATTTTTTAGTTATAATGTTTATTAGTTATTTGGGTATATTCTATATTTTCATATTTTTTAAATCCTTACGTAGGGCCTTTTTTTTCGCTGCTTCTTTAGACTGCATATGCCTAAACTGTTCAATCCAATTTGCCGCAAACGCATGGCCTCTGATATTCACCCATAGTTCGATACACATCCGCATAACTTGAGCAGAAACAGCTGAATTTTGCTTGCCAGTTGCATGTTCCCAATGCTTTATCGCAACGTTGTCCTTAACTACAGCATTAAGTACGGGCAATTTAATATTTGCTGAATCAGATATATTTCTAATGCATGCTGTACGGAAGTGTTTTCTGCAGTGATGTTCAACCGCTCTAAAAAATAGATAACCATCATTGCTGAGCTGAAACAAACCACCTCTGTTTTGTTTTTCTAGCCAAGACTTCGTGTAATCAAGAAATGTTTGCGCGTTACCAACTTCATTGCTCACTGAAATCGAGTTTAGACATACAATTTTCTCATTATAATGCGGGTCACTAGATTGCCTCTTCATACACTGTCTCTTCAAAGAGAATGGCACAAACCCAGCAGCATATCTTAGTATATTTTCCTCTACAGGAGGTATTTTCACTTCATGAGAGACTTCCGTAATATTTGATTTTGACTTCAAATGCAAAAGTTTTTCAAACAACTTCCGAAGTAAAGTTTGTATGAAAAGTATGGAACAAGGTTGTTCAAGTGAAGCTGTGCATAAATAACTAGTAAACTCGCTCACAAATTCGTCATCACAACAAAGGGTATGAAACTCATGCCACATTTTCGCGCGTTGCTTTTCCGGGCGTTTCCTTGAATCACCAGATACAGTTACTTTCCAAATTTTGGCAAGAATAAGCTGAAACTTTTTGGCATCACAGAGACCTTGATTCTTTAAAAGGGACTCGGCGATCAAAATTAGCTCCTGTCCATGTTGGGATCCTTTAATTTCGTTAAATGGATCTGTTTGTATCTGGCTTAAAGTTTCTCTCAATATCTGCATGCCATCCCCATATAGGTTAGTAAGTATGTAGTTACTTGCATCAGCGTTGTTAGAAACATCCAATTCTGTGTATAATAATCAAGAGTAGGAAAGATTCAGTACTTACATAGACTATCCAGAAGACATGTCTCCTGGATATTTAAATATCATTTATTATCTATCACTTGTTTATTTACTATTAAAAATATATTTGACTATTTCATAAATGTATTTATTGTATTAATTATCACTAATTAAAATTTGACCAAAATTTCAAATTTGACCAAGCTTTAAGTTTTCGGTCTGCAAAAAGTGACATACAACTCAATTCACGTTTTATTATTGACCGACTTATTACTCATATGAATTGTGCCACTCATCGCAATGCTACAAAAACACTTAATATGTAGTGTTGAAAGCGGAAGTCAAGTCCGTTCTGCGCATCTGTTTTGTATCAATGTCATGTTTTATATCCTGAAAAATAGATCACAATTGGTGCATAATCCATAAATCATGCTTATTGCATAAATCATGCATAAATCATGCCTTTGGAGGTTTTTAGATTTTTGGAATTTGGATAACAAATGGCAACTTGAGCAGTACCACAGTCTGGCAGCAAACCAGAAATTTTCAAACAAGAGTAGTGAAATTTGGTGAAACTACATTTTGGATTATTACAAACCCCTGTATTCTCATTAGGTATAATCTTTCAACAGTAGCGTATAACATCACTAGACTTATCTGACATGTTATGGTAACTAGAACATTGTGCTTTTTGGTATAACACCTTCCTAATATTTCTGCCAAAATGCATGTTCTTCAAAATTCAGTTAGCTAAGGAAGAACTGCCTTTCAGAGAGAAGGATTCCTTTTGATATGCTCAAGGAAAAACATTGGTTGATTGTTCCTGTTGAAAGCACATACAACAAAGTCACAATAATGACAGCCAGAAACAAAGATTTGTTGCTGCACTTAATAGTACTACTGATGGTCTCTCTTAAGCCTCAAAGTACCATTGACTTTTTCAAGGTAAGCATTATTCAACATTATATAACTTGTTTATAGACACTGTGCAGAACAGAGGTGCAAGATATATAGATTTGACTTCCATTTTAAGTATATTATTCAATTTAAAAGTATTAAATTTACCAGAAAGTGTTTTCTGGGCATTTGTTGCTGCTGTTGTAGAAGATGAAGCTTCACCTGAAAATACATATGCCATAATTACATATATTCTACAAAGTATTTG